>JAESUZ010003200.1:0-382232 GCA_017311185.1 Proteles cristata cristata
CATAACTCCCAACAAACATAGTCAAGCTTCCTCACCGTCTCCTGGTACAGAGAGACTAGTTTTCTTCAGAGCACTTTTTTTTCACCAGAGCATTTTAAAACAATCCAAGCTCACAACAGGGCTGCTTATCTCCAGTTCCCTCGAGTCCCTGCTCCTGACCTTCACAAGCATTAAGGAGGAAGTGGGCATTTTCCCCACCAAACCCAGCAGCGGTCAGTGTCCTCTTACACCAAGCCATTTTTCCCTGGGTGCTTTTGAATATCCTTTTCTTCCTCCGTGCCCAGCTTCACATTTAATGGGTGCCTTTGAATATCCTTTTCTTCATTCATGCCCAGCTTCACATTTAAAAGCATGTTTGTTGCATGTAATATAATTTCTTGGTGTTTGAATTGGCAGGATTTTCAAGCAATCTTGTTTGTTTTCTTATCGGAACCAGTTCCTTAATTTATTATTTTTGGCATAAGGGAAGAAACTATTATTCTGTAGACCAGCAGAAAGAACTCCCCTGGCTTTTAAACTTTTAAAACTTCTTACATTGAGTGATAAAAATAAATAACATTTATTTAAAAACCAAATTTTTTCTTCAAAGATGGTGAAAACAATTTCCATGATATAGGAAAATAGTGGTACCCTGGAAATCTATATACCAGCTAGTTTTAGCTTCTTGTTCCAAGGAAGCATGTTACATTCATTGCAGGGGCTCCAGTGCTGGTCTGATAACTAGCACAGAGTGGGGGTCTGATTTTTGTTATTGTCATTAACTGATTTTAAAGGTGCTTATATACTCATCAAATAGGAAGACACATCTTTTTCTTCTTGAATCACAGCTTGCCTTCTGTGCAACTTTAACTCCAAAAGCACATCCTCATTGTTGCCACTTACAGACAAAGTGCCAGCCTGTGTATCTGCCTATGGGAAAATGGAATTGGCATGTGGCCAGCTCTCCTGTGTACTGTGAAGGTGGGAGTTTCCTCCTGGTTCCCAGGGGAGTTTCAGGCCCTCTGGGTCCAACTCAGTCACAGCTAAGCCAGTAGGGGCATGTGTGAGATAGGACTTGCCCAGGACACTGGCCCGTGGGTGCCCCCCTGCAGCCCCCTAGTTCTAGTTCCTTGTCCTGGTGGAATGTGAATGTCTCCTGTTGGGCCAGGGATGTATCTTCTTCCACATCCACCTATTTACTGCATGCTCATGCAAGTTTGTTGGGCTCCAAGGCAAGGTGAAGGGCTCAGGAGCCCACACTGCCATGTAGAGCAGCCTTCAGGAGGCTACTGGGGGCAGGTCTCTCCATGACACTAAAGTGCCCACCTGAAGGGAGAACTTCAGCCCTGTAAATTCACAAGGTAGACTCGATTCAATTCACTCACTTGATCATGCTGGGCACACATGGACTGTCTCCACCTCCCAAGTTCTGATATCTTGGGAGGGGATGTGGGGATTTCAGTAAATGACAAACTGTTACTGAGGTAAAGGGTGAAGCTTTCAGAGGACCTCTGAGTCTGGTTTATGCAAGACGTAGGTTATGCAAGATGCCCTGCACCACCTCTGGCTCCTGTTTCTCTTGTGGCTTTGGGATATCACACCTCAATGTCACAATTCCCTGGCCTGAGGCACAAAGAGGCCAGTGATCCTGATCCTGCTCATTGCCCTTTCACTCCCAGAACTAAGTGTTTTTGGTTGCTTAGCCTGATCCTTTTCTGAAGATATTAAGTTAGGAGGAGAGAATTCTTTCTGCAGTCATAGAAAAGCAAAGAAGGCTTGTGGTCAGCCCTGTAGGCTGCTATCATGGACTCCTGAATCTGCCACCACTGTGCCCTTCAACTTTTTCAAAACAATGTCAATTGAATAGGCAGGGAAATCTGGCTCCGTTGTGATCTTTTGGCAGAGAACCCGAGACCCAACTGTCCTTGGTCTGAACCCTGTTTTATAATGGCCTCAGTTATCTGACAGACACAGATTGCGTGCCTTGTTCCATGGAGGTAGACCAGTAGTGTCTCCCATATGCAGGGTGGATAAGGACCTGGCAATAATGTGCTTAGAGGGAATTTAAGTTAACTCCAAGGAGAGAGATATACTTTAATATAGTAAGGCCACCATAGGACCAATAGACAGAGGCCTGGGAAATTTGGGACTAGGAGCAGAAAATTATTTTTTTCTCCTTCAGATCTTTGAAAAACAGATTTTTCCTTTATGAGTTGTAGAAAGCATCTACATTCCCCCCAGATTCCTCACCTTGCTTTCTACTCTCCTTGAAAAGAAGGTAACTAATCTGGTGATTCCATATAAGGACTTTTGGGTAGTACTCACAAGATTCCAGCAAGTGGTTTTATGGGACCTTGATTGTTGCTTTCTATTTGCTGACACTCGATGACTCTGCTTTTCTTTAGGCTTTTCTTCCAGGATGCTTTGTGATTGTGAAGACTCAGAGGTATGTCACAGACAAGGACGGGACATACACGGATCCTGTCTGTTGGTTCCCTTGATATAGGACCCGCTTAAGGTAGGTTGAGCATCAGGCTACATCTAAGTGTTTAACAATGGAAAGAGGAGGTGAAAGAAGTAGCCAATGAAAGTTCTGGTCATTATCTCCAGGGGATCTCACTGACAACACACACAGACCTTTGGTTCCAAACAATTTTGCTTTATGGCTGCCTATTTTCTGGCACTGAGATACTATTTTGTATTTACAAATTTGGAATTACAAGGAGGAGTAATTATATGGGATGTACACCATCACTTTTCCTCCTGTACCTCTAGTATATGCTGGTAAGTGATCAGGGAACGCTTTCCAATGAACCCTGGTGTGATCCCAGAATCCTTCTTAACACAATTTTCCAGAGAGTCACTTCCAATTTTTAATAGTTGGCTGAATGATAAAACCTGTTGCCATTCCTGGTTTATGGTGTACATGATGCTCTGATAGAATATAAGTCAAAGGTTAAACACTGCAATGGATGTTTAAAATTTGTTTAGGGTTTCATTTATTGATAATTGCAAATTTAAGCATTTTTTACTTTCTTTTGTTTGTTTAATTGAACTGCTTGGATGCCTCACACAACTCTATTATCATATAATGTCCTTGTGGATAGAGGTGTGGTTATCTTGCACATTTGCCAAAAATCTGTTTCTTTTTATTTATATCACAAAGAGATAGCTACATTTGCTTATCATTTTATTCTACTCACAATTTAAACTGCATTTTTTCCTTTTTTTGTTTCTCTGATATTTTCAAGGCTTACATGTTAATATTTGCCCCTTATGGAAAAATCCATGGAAGGAAACTGTGGTCTCCAAATGAATTAAGTCAAACAATAAGCAGCTAACACTTACTAAAGGCTCAAATATATTGGGTTCAATGTCTAAGTGTTTTACGTGTATTATTATAATTTTTTTAAATGTTTTTATTTATTTCTAGGAGACAGAGAGAGAGACAGCATGAGCAGGGGAGGGTCAGAGAGAGAGGGAGTCACAGGCTGAAACAGGCTCCAGGCTCTGAGCTGGCAGTCAGCACAGAGCCCGACGCGGGGCTCGAACCCACAAACCGTGAGATCATGACCTAAGCGAAAGTCGGACGCTTAACCGACTAAGCCACCCAGGCGCCGCAATAATTTTAAGTTTCTTACCATAGTCATGCCAGAGAGATACTATCATTTTTCTTATTTTATAGATATGGAATGGCGGGGAATCAAATAGCGATGTCCTGGGTTAGGAGACCATAGGGAATGCACTGCAAAGCAGAACACTGCTTTCTGGCCTTGTTGAAAACAGCAGACCACGCTTTGCTTATCTAGTTAACATATATCTAGGGGGCTCTCCACTTATCTACAGTGTTGGAATATCACTTATATCATGATGGATTTCTGCATTTACTGTTTTCTATTAATGTACACTACCAACTACTTAAATTACAAAATTGGGTAATTCCTCCTTGTAAAACTTTCCCAATTGTTTTCCATGGGTTAAAAATGGTGGTTTCTTCCTCTCGGAAGGGCCTCTTGCAGAATGCTTTGGTCAGGAATCAGGCCAGTAAACTCCCTCTTGATATAGTGAATGATAATTATCTAAATATGTCACCTCCTAATAGTACCCAGTTCTGGAGGAAACAGGCCATCCCTAATGAAGGGGATGCTGATTCTCTCTTACTGTTCCGAATAAATGCAAGGGCCTCTCCCTCATTCATTTCCCACTTTAATGACTGTGACAATTGGAGCCAACTGTGGTTAGTCTACCTCAGGATGGGGACTTTGAAGAATATTCCCAAGCAGCTGCTGAAACTCCCTTTGCTTCTTCACAAAATCCCCTGTCTTCTCCAACCTGACATGGACTCCCTAATTCCACTAGTAGTGGAAAACAAAACAAAACATAACAAAACAAAACACAAACCTGGTGTCTGCTCCTCTGTCTGAGCTGACAAGGTTTAGAACCAGGAATCCTCTTTCTCTGCCTTCTGCTAGCACCTCACTCTTCTGCTTTCCCTTTCTTCCCCTCTTCCTGTTTCTGCACCACCTGGGGTACTCCCTGCATAACTGGTTCCTCAGTGCCTCAGGCACCATTGGCTTCTCTCCCCACCCTAAATGTCAAGTAGCAAAGAGCACAGGCTTTGGCCACAGGGCTCAGGACCGGTGATATCATGACCTAGGCTGAAGTCAGATGCTTAATGGACGGAGCCATCTAAGCCCCCCAAAGAAATTATCATTTAAGTGGGCACAGGTAGAATGTATTCAATGTTGAAACTAATCTAAGTTTGTTGGTTTGAGATAGACCTGTTTATCAGCATTAAATTAAAAAAAAAATGTTTTCTTCTACCTAGGTTTGCTAAAGGCCAAATAATCTCACATTACCTCTGTTGCAATTTGTTAGCAAAAGGATGACTTAGAGGGGCGCCTGGGTGGCTTAGTTGGTCAAGCGTCCGACTTTCGCTTAGGTCATGATCTCACGGTTTGTGGGTTCGAGCCCCGCGTCGGGCTCTGTGCTGACTGCCAGCTCAGAGCCTGGAGCCTGTTTCAGTCTGTGACTCCCTCTCTCTCTGACCCTCCCCTGCTCATGCTGTCTCTCTCTCTGTCTCCTAGAAATAAATAAAACATTTAAAAAAAAACGAAGGATGACTTAGAGTAACAGTTAATTATGTATCAAAGTTTTCATGGTATATAAGGCAGCTTTCAAAGTCTTTGGTAACCTGGAGCTTTAAAGTTTTGTTTGCATGATAAATGGGACTAAAGTCATTAGATATCTATTGAGATAAAAAGATAAAGTACCAATCACTAGATGTAGTTTTGTGCTTTTGGGTTATTGCAGAGCAACTAAGTCTTTTTGGGTCTGGTAAACATGCTTTGCACTTAATTAAGACTTTATTACAGAAAGCCTGCATTGTGCTTAATTGATAAATTTACCATCTTAAGAAAAATTCCGGTGTAACAGTCCTCAATTGGTTACTAAGTTTTCATTGGAGACTAAGGTTTTTAAGAGTTAAAATTCTGCTAAATGTAGTTAAGACTGGTGGGAAGAAGGAAAGCAATTTTGTATGTAGGATAGTAGGAGATATGTAAGAAATATGTAAGGAATGGAAATATATCTTTACTGAAGGTAAAAGAATGTAATTTTGTTTGGATGGGACAAAATTTGAACGCAAAGGAAAGTTATAGAAGGTTCATGAAGGGAAATCTTTGGATAGAAATTTTGTGTGTGTATGGATGGACTAAGGTTGCCATGGAATGGATTTTAAAAGTACACAGGTATAAAACTGAAATTCTTCTTTTATCTCTTAAAAATACCAAGTCTTCTTGGACTATTGATATGCTCTTGATAAGAAAATGTAAACAAGGTGTTTTATTCCTGTTTTGTCTGCCAGGAAAACTAAAGCTTTGATCAGGCCTTTGATTACCTAGTTAAAACTTCTCAATGTTAAAGGAGCTGAGTTTGGCTAACAACTTACTGTATAAGCTATTATCAATGTACACATACCACTTTAAAAGAAATGCTTCATAAACAAACAAAAGAAAAAGGGAAATCCCACACAATGCCTCCCATTGGAATTCACCACATAAAGCCTTATACACTCTAAATGTTTTAAATTGTGATTTCCATGGCCTAACAGCTGCCAAATGACACTTCACACCATCCCCTGTATTGACTACATGAACCAATGTTTTACACAAAGAAATACAAGCTGATAATTTGTGGAAAGGGCCTGATGACCTGATAACAAAAGGAAGGCAATATGTATGTGTTCCTCTCCCATCAGGACTGCACTGGACACCTGCCCATCTGATTAAACCATACCATAAGTTAGAAAGATCAGCCCTTCACCCTTCTTTCTCTAATGGTTAATTTATCTTTTCAAGGACAACAGGGGGGCCATGCCCATGAACGACCAAGGCAAATGATATTACCTGGTGACAACTTAAGAAGCTTGATCACATGTTTAGAACAAACCGAGGACTGATAGGTGTGGGGGGGAGGGGGGTAAATGGGCATGGAGGAGGGCACTTGTGGGCATGAGCACTGGGTGTTTTATGGAAACCAACTTGACAATAAACTATTTGTAAAAAACAAAACAAAAAACAAAAAACAAAAAGAAGAAGAAGCTTGACCAACATGCCACTGAAGTCATGAACCATGTTGGAGCATCACCAATTCCAGAAAACATGTTTTTAGTATATTTAGCTATGGTTTCTCAAAACTTGGCTAACGTAATGACCTGCTTAATCTTTATCTTTATCCCGATCTATACTGCTTTTTCATCACTGTATTGGGCTCATATCATAGACCCCCACTTTCTTTTTTTAAAACTTTTTTCTTAAATAGTTTATTGTCAAGTTGGTTTCCATATAACACCCAATGCTCATCCCCACAAGGGCCCTCTTCTGTGCCCCTCACCTTCCTTCCTCTCTCTCCCACCCCCATCAGCCCTCAGTTTGTTCGAAGCATTCGGGAGTCTCTCATGGTTTGCCTCCTTCCCTCTCTCCAACTATTTTCCTCTTCTTCTCCCACCACGGTCCTCATTAACTTCCTCCTAATCCACCTTTACGTGCAAACATATGGTATCTGTTCTTCTCTGCCTGACTTATTTCACTCCGCATAACACCCTCAAGTTCCATCCATATTGCTACAAATGGCCAGATTTTATTCTTTATCATTGCCATGTAGTATTCCATTGTATAGATGAACCACATCTTCTTGATCCATCTGTCACTTGATGGACACTTGGGCTCTTTCCATGTTTTGGCTATTGTTGAGAGTCCTGCTATGAACATTGGGGTACATGTGCCCCTATGCATCAGCACTCCTGTATCTCTTGGGTCAATTCCTAGCAGTGTTTTTGCTGTAGACCCCCCCCTTTCTTTACCATGGTCACATGTTGACACACAAACCCACCCACTAATCAGTTATGATTCTCTTTGCGCTGGAGGAATGTGGTTTCCACAAAAAAGGTCCTCTTACTGAATGGCAAGATTGGTTAAAACTGAATACTTCCATTCTGTACGTGTCACCTTTCCCTCCTTTTGTGTAACCACTATGAACACTTCTGGATGTTTAAAAATCACAGCACAGACATATCTTCACTACATGACTAAAATAAAAGACCATGAAACAAATTTGACATTCATTTTGGTAACATTTTTTGCTACATACACCTCTACCAATGATTCTTATCCACTCCCCCACACTCCTCCCCCTTGGTCATTGCCAAAAAAGAAGATATGGTCCCCCTGTAGCTCTTCAGTTATCTGGTAGCCTTGTTGGACCTCCCTTGTCTATATGAGGAATTTTTTCAAAATCTTACTCTCATTAACTGGGGTCCTAAAGGACACTTAACCTCAGCAGTCAAACTTATTGGGTTTTCAGAACCAAGTAGATCTTCCATCCTTTGGTTGATGGCAAGTTTTCAAGGCCAATATTATAAATTGAAAACAAGGTTTCACATAGCCCATGTCTATAACTTATGGTGTCTCAGCCTTCCTTTTTTGTTACACAATCCCTCTCAATAATAGTGGTACCTATTATATGAATCTCACACAGAATGTCTTAGACAGTGTCACGATCTATACACCTCATCCATATGTTTTCATAATTTCCATTAAATGGGTTAATATAATATTTGTCAACCCACATTATGTTTTTAAAGTACCTCCTCTGGCTTTATACACAGCCTGTATCAGCCATTGTAATATTCCCAAACTTCCTATCTCACATATGTTTATGTTAATAAGACAGCCTCAAATTTAGCTGCCAGTAAATTTAACAAGGCCCAGGGAAGGGTCCAGTGGTCTCTCTGATTTAGCCCAAGCCAATCCTAAAGATGTGTTAGATGGCTCATTGCCTTCCTTATCTCCTTGATTGTCATCTTAACTATAGCCTCTGCTGCAGTGGTCTCCCTAACAGGGTCTTTCCATACTGCTAAAGTAGCCAATCACTAATGACTAATATCACCAATGCAATGATGACTCAGATTCCTAACAGTATCATGCAGAAAATGCAAGCTGTAGGAATAGCACTTAAAAGGATTGAAGAACACCAATAGGCACTTGTTGATCATCAAAATATACAATGTGACTGGCAACATGACAGAATTTGTGTCACTTCCTAATTATATAATATGTCTTAACACTCTTAGGATTTAGGAGAAAAACATGTAGAAGGAGCTTTTTCCACCAACTTACAGTCTGAGATGAATGCTTTGTCTTCCCAGCTGCACCAACAACTTCTGGATATTCAGCAGGAAACACAGATACAAGGTGGAATGGAGTTATCTGAAAATGTGGAATGGTTGAATCCAACCACCTGGTTCCATGGCCTCAATTTATGTATTTGGATTATTGGAGCTTTCTGCTTGCTAACTTTTTTTTTTTTATATATATCTCATAGCCCTCTGAATGATCTATATTGTAGTGGTCTCCTCAAGATGTCATCAACAACACCTGATTGCCCTCCTCAGCTGCCACGAACAAGAAGAATCTTCAAGCAAAAAAAGAGGATATGTGGGTAATCAATTAGCTATGTCCTGGATTAAGAGATTATAGGGAACATATTGCGAAGCAGAGCACTGCTTTCTGAACTTGCTGAAAACAGTGGCCATGCTTCGCTTATGTAGTTAATGTATATCTAGGGGTTAGGTCTTGCTTATGCTCATAAATTCCTTAGACCATAAATATTTTATCCTGTCTTAACTTGTTTCTCTACACATTTTCAATATGTTCTTACTGAGACATAGCCCACTGACATATCGTTTCCCTAAAGGTATGCTTAATAAATATGCAGGCTTGAGAACAGCTTGGGGAGACTTCCCTTAGCCTCCCTCTCACCTCTCTTGACTTTAATGGAGTCTTGAGTAATCCTTTCTGCCATCCTTGGCTGTGCTGGACAAAACCAAAAGCTGAGGCCACAAGGAATCTAAGTCCTTGAGCGCTTAAATAACCTCCCAGAGTAACATGTTGGTCAGGGATTTGACCTATCAGCTGAGACTGGAACCCTCTGAACCACAATACTGTTTTTTCCTCAGAGGAAAGAGAGATTGCAACTGTAAAGGAGATTAGTGTGGTTCAGTGCCAGAAAGTGCTCGCTGTGAATAAACAGAAACAGGTATATTAGATCTATTGGATTCTCCACATTATTGTTTTTATTTTCAGGTTTTTGGGTTTTTTTTGAGAGAGAGAGAATGTGCACACACACACACACACACACACACACACACACACACACACACACACACCCCTGCATGGGAGCAAGAAACCAAGTGGGGGTGGTGCAAGAGAAGTAAAGAGAACCTCAAGCAGGCTCTGCACTGGGTGCAGAGCCTAACTTGGGGCTCGATCTCATGACCTGGGATCATGACCTGAACCAAAATCAGAAGTCAAATGCTTAACTGAATGATCCACCCCGGTGGCCCCAATTCTCCTATTTTGAAGCTATGACTTTAGATTATGAAATTAGAGTAGTAAACATGACTTTTTTAAATGTTTATTTTTGAGAAATAGAGTGTCAATAGGGGAGGGGCAGGGGTGGGGGACGGAGTATCTGAAGCAGGCTCTGTATCACAACACGTGTCCAATGTGACGATCGAACCCACATACCGTGAGAACATGACTTGAACCGAAGTTGGATGCTCAAGTTACTGAGCCACCCAGCTGCCCTTAAACATAACTATCTAAATATATCATATTTTAACATCCTATATATTACATTGGTCATCTTAAGGCCTACCAAGTTATATATGTGTATATTACTACCTTTAAAAACTCTTAACCCAAGTGTCTTCTAAAGACCCTTGCTCTGAACTGTGAAACTAAATTCTAAGCTACTATGTGTTTGATTTCAAGTTATGAGATACGTTTGTTTATGTTTGTTCTGGGGGGGTGTGGTAAGAGTGAGTTTGCAGACATAGTGTATATCTCTCTACAAGGATTGGCAATTTCTGGAAATTTTGTCTGGATTTTCAATGATACTGTTAATGTTCATCAGCTTTGAGGTCCACACCCAGAACTTAAATCATAGACATGCGAGAGTGTTTAATCCGGAATAAAACTTTTTATAATTGCATTGCTTCTGCTTCCCATGTAGAAATGCCTTAGGACTTCTAACAGAGCTAGCCAATGGGAACGATGGCAGAATCCTTTGTAGGGAAGAGACCAAAGGAGGCACTCTCCTGGGCCATGATAATTCAAAATGGTAAGTTGATGTGTGAGTACCATAGAGTGAAAAACAAAGTATCAGCACTTTGATAATTCAGAACTAGACAACTATGGATTTTTTTTGTCTAAACTCCATAGGTCGATAGATGATCCTTACATGTCAATGCATGTATCCATCCATTGTCCAGCAGTTACTGAGAGCCTTTCATGTGCCAGGCACTGCCTGAGCATTGGTGTGGTGAGATGAAGCTTCTCATCAGATGCAGGGAGACAGATAATAACAACATTATAAACAAAACTCTAGCAGCTGCTATGCTATGAAGAAAAAAGGAAAGCTAGTGATGGAAAGCAATGAGGTCATGGCCAAGAAGCCAAGAGTCATACAGGTGTCCTCTGAGTTGGTGGAGTTCAGGCCTGAAGGGGCCAGGTCAGTGAAAAACCTTGACAGGGGAATGCCAGACAGACAGAGCTGCAGGTTCTAAGACTCAGGGATTTATCTGCTCTTGGAGCCATTAGAAGGCCTGAGCTTCCAAGTGTGCTGACAGGGGTCAAGATCAGAAAGGTAGATGGGGATTCTAAATTAAGAAGGCTCCTTGAAGAGCTTGACTCCCTTACTTAAAATCAGGTCTCTGATTTATTCCACACAGGCTCTGATTTACCCTGGCTGCTGTTGGAAAATAGTTGGTAGAGGACAGGCATGCCAACAGCAGTAGCATCTCAGAGACTCTTTGGCCGTCAAATAATTACTTACTGGAATTTGTTCAACCATGGAGTAATGATACAAAGGCATTGACTGTATAGATTCATTTTGGAGTCCAAATTTCAACAATGGTTATGCAGACATGTACCCTGGCTAATGCTGTTACAGACATGGGGAAGTGAACCATGGGGAAGTGAGCCAGTCACAGATCCCAGATGTCTTACCTGTTGGCCCCTTTCAGTGAATACACCTGTTGGGAATATTGACTTACCATTTGGACACTTGCAGGGATCATTTCTTCCTCTCCACAATGGAAATGTTTTCAGGGAAATCCAGCTCACTATTCAGTTATGTGTAGAACCTCACTGTGTTTCATCATTGGTGGAAATAAGCTCAACCATGTGTGACCACAACAGAATTAAACAATTGCTTACCTGATCATGAGGAAGTAGAGGGCATGTGGAAGTGAGCCTATGAACAGATACACAGGCTATAGGGAGTGGGCTGCTGTGGTTGCACACTGACTTTATTCTTCCTTATCTGTAAAGAGGAACAATCCAGCTGAATGAAACTCACCTCTCAGAAAAAGATAGAACTATAATTTTAGTAACTTTGTATTTGAAAACAAAATAAAACAAAGCAAAACAAAAAAAACAGGGGAGAAAAGTAAATTTTTCTGAGATGGAGTTGCACTCCCAGGAAACTTGCTACCCCAACTTGGATTTCCTAAATAGATTCTCCTGTAATTACTGAACTTCCTAAGATCAGGGATATTATTTGTTTTAGTTTGGAAGGGAGGTCAGAGGACAGCGTATAAGAGAGGGAGTATGTTGGGGTGGATCCTAGAGATGTTTAAAAGGGACCTTGGAATTTTAGAAAGGGTTCATGTCCCTTCAAGGGAGGGACTCATTATTGCCAAGTTGGGAGGCTGGATTGGGCAAAAGCACCTGGATTTGGCTCCAGAGTTGAACTGGAACCAAAACAACCTTGGCTGGTGGAACAGTCATAGTGGCAACATGGAGACATTTCCCAGGAACGCTACAGGTAGGACCCTCTCCTAACCAGGCAGGAAAAGGAGCTCATTGTCTCTCCTGGGTGGCCTGGATGTGCCTGGCCTTCAGCTTCTGGTGTGTGCAGCTGAGAACCAGTCAGCTCAAAAGAGAATCTAGAAATGAATTCAGACACATTTGTTAAAGGTCAAGAGAAAACAGTGCTTCCATCGCAAGACACTGTTGCCTCTGCCTGCACCACCCTTAACTTAGTTTCTGGCCAGGATCTTATGATTAGTTGAATTGTGTCCCCCTCAAATTCACATGCTGAAGTCCTAACTTCCAGTACTTTAGAATGTGACTGCCTTTGAACATGGGGCCCTTAGTTAAAATGAAGTCATTATAGTTGACTCTAATCTAATCTGACTGTCTCCTTAGAAGAAGAGGAGATTAGAGGGGAGGTGCAGTCAGAGGAAAAAAACACACATGTGCACACACAGGAAAAACCATGTGAGGACACAGCAAGATGAAGGCCATCTGCAAGCCAAAGAAGGAGGCCTCAGGAGAAACCAAACTTGGTGACACCTTGATCTTGAATTTCTAACCTCTGGAACTGTGGGACAATAACTTTCTGTTGTTTGAGTCACTCAGTTTGCAGTATTTTGTGTCAGCCCTAGAAAACTACTATAAATATTCTTCAGGACCCAGCTGAAGCTTCCCTCTCTTTCATAGTCTTCCTTGACCTGTGTTTCCTGATTTAGTCTGTTTTGTGCCTCTCTCCTCAGGTAAGTGTATAATTTATCAACTAGTGGAGTGAAAGGGGCTACTTTTAGCACCTCTCACCGGACAGTGGATTTAAACTTGTTATTTCCTGGGCAAATGGAGGATGTGGGTCATCTCTCCCTCCTCTGTGCCCCATGACACTTTGTGATTTCATCTATGACGCCACTTGGCATGCTGTCAGTAAGTCTCCTAATGAACATCTCTCCCCCCACCAGTAATTCCCGAAGCTTTTCAAGAGATGGATTGTGACTTGCTGACTCTGTGTTAGTATCTGGAACAGTGGCTGGCACATTGTAGCCACTCGATTCATGTTTATTAAGGAATGAATATATTTATGCATAAACTAGATGGCTTGATAGGCTTAAGGCCTCTAGTATTTATTTGGTTAAAAATAATCTCCAATAATGGAAAGAAACAAAAGTTGACATAATTCCATGGTGTAGTGAATTTGTTAATATCAACAGAAAGTTGAAAGTAATAAAAATTTGGGCATTCAGTTTTGAATGTTCCCTCTCTGTAAAGAGAGCTTTCCTACTATTCTTCCTTTAAAAAAAAATCTATTTTTGTGAGAGTACAAGAATTTGGGAGGGGCAGAGAGATGGGGACAGAAGATCTGAAGCAGACTCTGCACTGATAGGCTGACAGCAACAAGTCTGACATGGGGCATGAACTCACAAATCCCAAGGTCATGACCTGAGCTGAAGTCGGAAGCTAGACTGACTGCCCACCATGCCTAATTCTTTTCTAATCTTATACTCTAGTAATATTTTCCCTTCAGTTAAAGAAGAAGAACTAGAAGCAGAAGAAGGAAGAGGAGAAGGAGGAGGAGGAGAAGAAGTAGGAGAAGGGGAGGGGGAGGGAGGGGGAAGGAGAGGGGGAGAGGGAGATGGAGAAGAAGAAGAAGAAGAAGAAGAAGAAGAAGAAGAAGAAGAAGAAGAAGAAGAAGAAGAAGAAGAAGAAGAGGAGGAGGAGGAGGAGGAGGAGGAGGAGGAGGAGGAGGAGGAGGAGGAGGGGGGAGGGGGAGGAGGAGGAGGAGAGGAAGAAGGAGAAATGTTAAAACACAAAGGCAACACAGGACTGAAAGCAGCCTTTCTCCCTTCTGTTTCTACTCTCAACTTGTTTCTCAGAAGGTAAACAATTGCCAATAGTTTTAGCGTTATCTGTCCATTAAAAAGTTATGCATGTATGTCTGTAAGTCTGTGTGTATCTATCTATCTATGTATCTATCTTTGTATCTATCTATCTATCTATCTATCTATCTATCTATCATCTATCATCCCTATATCATCTATCATTTCTCTGTTTTATTTTGTTTATCCAAAAGAAATCATCTTAAAAACACTGCTCTGTACCTTGTTATTTTAAAACTTAATATAGCTCAGATATCTTTTGACATGAGTGTTTACAAATATTTCTTCTCATCCATTCTTTTGCACAAATGCTTTTTATTCCTTTGCATAGATGCATCAGAGTTTATTTAAGCAATCCCCTAGTCTATAGAGGATTTTTTGGACATATGTTTCGAAAATTTTCATGATCAGGTCTGCATTGCAAATTGTAGGGCAGAGAAAGGTACATTTAGATTTTTGATAGACACAAATTTCCTCCAAAAGAAAAAACCAAAAAGACCAGGATGTGTATGTGTCTGCTTCTCCATATCCCTTCTGGCATTTGGTGTTCTCAAACTTTGTGATATTTATCAGTCTGTGAGGAGAAACATACTTCATTTGAATAGAAACCATTTACATCCAAGAAAGAGCAAACATCCCACACATAAATTTCAATATTGTTTCCTCAGATTGTCATTTATCTTTTAACTGTAGCATTTCTCTCCTGAAAGTAAAATATGTAAATATTTACATATTACATTTATCAATATACTCTTTTATGTCTTCTGGGTCTTGTGTGCGGTAGTTTGTAAGATCTTTATTCTGAGATTTTAATTAAATTAACTCTCCAATTCTTTTATTTTTTTAACCCTTAATTCATGTACTCATTAGGAATCATTAGGAATTGGTTCCCTTTAATAGGAAGACTGCAGTTAAGATGCCAGCTTTATTTGGTTCAAGGGTGAGCCCCTGATCTGAAAATAGTTATTGAATATTGTATCTTTTCTCCACTGGTTTAAAATGCTATCTTTATCATAATGTAAATTTCAACCTGAATTTGGAATTCTCTATTTTGTTCTAAAGGTATATTTCATTTTTATTGTAGAAGAATCTTTTTTACATATTATCATGATATAATTTATTTCAGCAGACCTAAGTCTTTTTTATCACTTTTATTTTTTAGAATTTCCCAAGCTATTCTTTCAAGTTTATCAGTAATGTTTTGGTCAAATTCTTAGAAATTAAAAGAAATGTAAAGGAAAAGGAATCCCCCAAAAGAAATTGTGATAATGCATAAAATTGTGAAACTGCATCAAGCTTTTAGTTGATTTATGGAGAATTGACTGACAGATTTCAATATTGAGACTTTCTATCTAAAGGCATGGTATGTTTTAAACATTATTTCAATCTTATTTAATATCTGGAGATATTTAATAAAAATTAAATCAGTCATGAATATTTACAATATTAAAAACCATTGCATTAAATTCTATAACATGAAAATTAACTAAGAAATCTCCTGTATCATGATGGTATTTATCACATCTTTGAATGTGGGAAATCACACAGATAAAAATAAACTAAAGTGTATAGCAAGAATAAACTGGGTTCTTCAAGCACAGGATGGTAAAGTTATGTGGGGATGGCAGTAGTGCCTGTGGTGAAGTATGGAGTCTGTATACAATCTCAAGGCATTCAAAGTAAAGAACATGTTTTTTGGGAGGGGAGAAAGATTGTTTTTCTGAGCAAGTAAATAATGTATGTTTGTAGTTGTCTCAAAAATTTGTAGTATATCATGATATAAGGAAGAAATGGTAAGTAATCACTCAAAATAACACCACCCAAAGCAAAGCATCCTTTATGGATTTCCATATCCTTATGTACAATCAAATGCAAGTATTCTATGTCTATATGTATCTATCCATCATTATATTTACATATGCACATATGTATCTTACATATACATGATATACCATAGACTTTACAGAAGCATCCTTTTAAAAATACAATTAAAAAGTTTTTTTAATGTTTATTTATTTTCTGAGGGAGACAGAGTGTGAGTGGGGAGACACAGAGAGAGAGGGAGACACAGAATCTGAAGCAGGCTCCAGGCTCTGGGTTGTCAGCACAGAGCCCAACACAGGATTCTAACCCTCGAAACTTGAGGTTATGACCTGAGCTGAAGTCGGATACTTAGCCTACTGAGCCACCCAGGTACACCTTAAAAATGCAGGTGTGTGTGCATGTGTGTGTGTGTGTGTGTGTGTGTGTGCTTTCTTCTTCTATTATAAACACCATACCTCTTAAGCATGATACATATCCTTTTTCATGCTTAAACACTTTTATATAATATGTACCTGTACATGTTTATTGTTTATTTTTTTAATCTGTTTAATTTCTAATGTTTATTTTCTCCTTTTTTTGCCTCTATATGTGCTAAGATATATTGTATAAAACTTATGAAAGAAATGGCTTTTGTTTGTTTAAAATTTTTTTAATGTTTATTTTTGAGAGAGAGACAGACAGATGGAGTATGATTGGGGGAAGGGCTCACACAGTGCAGAGCCTGCTTAGGATTCTCTCTCCTTCTTTCTCTGTCTCTGCCTCACTCACATACTTGCTCTCTCCCAAAATAAATACATAAACGTTTAAAAAAATAAACACAAAAGCAGATCAGAAATTCAGGACTAAAAATGTCTATAGTGTTATGCTTTGATTCCTTTTCTTTTGCATACCTACAATAGGTCTTTACTTTGTCATTACCATGAGGCTTATATAAGACATATTATATAGACATAAGTCTATATTAAGCTGATAACAACTTAAGTTTGATTGCATATAAGACTGTTTCCTTTTACCCCCCTCCGCTTTTGTTTCTGATGTTACAATTTATATTTTTACATTTCATACATTAACAACTTATTGTAGCTATAGTTATTTTCAAATATTTCTTTTTTTAACCTTTATGCTAGATTTAAAACTGATTTATATGCCACTATTACAGTTAATTTTTTTTATTTTTAATGTTTTTTATTTATTTCTGGGAGAGATAGTCAGCGTGAGCAGGGGAGGGTCAGAGAGAGAGGGAGAAACAGAATCAGAAACAAGGTCCAGGCTCCAAGCTAGCTATCAGCACAGAGCCCTACTCGGGGCTCAAACCCAGGAACCTTGAGATCATGACCTGAGCAAGTCAGATGCCTAACTGACTGAGCCACTAAGATGCCCCAATATTACAGTTTTAGAGTATTCTGAATTTGACTATACACTAAGCTTTATCAGTTTTTTTTTAAGTTTCATATGTTTACATGTTACTAATTAATAATTTCTGGTTTCAGCTTAAAGAACTTCCTTTAGCATTTTTTTGCACGGCAGGTCTCTGGTGATTGACAGCTTCAGCTCCATTCATTTGCAAAAGTCTGTTTTCTCCATTTTTAAAAGACAGTTTTGTCAAAAAAAAGTATACTTGATTGACAAGGCTTTTTTTTCTTTTTTTTTTTTTTACTTTTAGAATTTTGAATATATCACTTCACCTATCCTTGCCTGCAAGGTTTGTGTGAACTCTATTGATAGCCTATGGGGGTTCTTTTTGTATGTGAAAAGTCTCTCTTGTTGTTTCCAAATTTCTCTGTCTTTGATTTTTGACAGTGTAATTACAATGTGTCTGAATGAGGACCTCTTTGGGTGAATCTAGGGACCTCTGAACTTCATGTCCCTGGGTGTGCATAACTCATTACAGATTCAGGAATTTTTAGCCATTATCTCTTTTTTCAGTGTTTTATGCATATCCTTTATTTGTATAACTTGTTGCAAATTATATATTATTATTTGTGTGCATGTGTGTAGTCTTATATCCCTTGATCTGCTTTATTTTTTTCCTAAGTTTTTACTTAAATTCCAGCTAGTTAACATACAGTATAATATTAGTTTCAGGTGTACAATTTAGTGATTCATCACTTGAATACAATACCTGGTTCTCATCACAACAAATGCTTTCCTTAATACCCATCACCTGTTTAACCCATTCCTCCCCCTGCCACTCCCTTCCAACCCACCTCCCCATCAGTAACCATCAGTTTGTTCTCCATAGTTAAGTCTGTTTCTTGGGTTGCCCCTCTTCTCTCACCCTATGTTCATTTTGTTTTGTTTCTAAAATTCCATCAGCCATTATATCTTTAAATAAGCTTTCTGGGGGCTCCTGGGTGGCTCAGTCAGTTAAGCGCCCGACTTCAGCTCAGGTCATGATCTCATGGTTCGTGGGTTTGAGCCCTGTGTCGGGCTTTGTGCTGACAGCTAGCTCAGAGCCTGGAGCCTGCTCCAGATTCTGCATTTCCCCCTCTCTCTCTGACCTTCCCCTGCTGATGCTATTTCTCTCTTTCAGAAATAAATTTAAAAAAACATTTAAAAAAATAAATACATAAGCTATCTGCCCCTTTCGTTTCTCCTTCTGGTTTTTCTCAGGATTGTAAATTGGTCCTCTTGATGGTATCCTATAAATGTCACAGATTTCTTTTAATGTTTATTTTTTGAGGAGGAAGGGAGGGGTAGAGAGAGGGAGACACAGAATCCGAAGCTGACTCCAGGCTCCCACCTGTCAGCACAGAGTCTGATGTGGTGGGGCTTAAACCCACAAACTGTGAGATCATGACCTGTGCCAAAGTCAGATGCTTAATGGACTGAGCCAACCAGATGCCCCTAAATGCCACAGATATTTTTAACTCTTTCTCTTTTTTTCCTCTAAGTGAGTGATTTCAAGTGACTTGCCTTGAGTTTTTAGTTTCTGTGTTCATAGTAACATGTCCAAAAGGTGATAAATACTTCTTTGTTCTCTTCCACTCATCACCTAGACAGCCCAGTATAATCTGGGAAAATGCAAATCTGATCAACTTGTTTCTCTGTATAAAACTTTTCATTATCTATACATTGCTCTTAGGATTAAGTTCAGAATCCCAGACCTTGTGTACAAGGCCTTGCATGATATGCTCTTGACTAGCTCTCCATTTCCCCTTGGCTAGTCTTTGCAGGTCATGCTTAACCTTCTTTCCGTTTTGGGTAGCACCTTGTTTGTGTCTCTCCTCTAATCTATCTGGCCATCCTTTTTTCAGTGGGTACTGCTCTGCCATTCCTCTTTTAAATCAGGAGGTCTTAAATAGATGAACATCAAGAGGATTGTGGGTAGTCTCTTGGCAGCAGGTTATTGAGAGGATTTGACCACAGTTGACCCCGTGACCTGGACCCGACAAATTGGAAGCTCCTCACCCTCTGCCCCTTTCTTGGAATGTGGGTTATGCTTGCCGTTCCTGTTCTCACAGGCTGCTTAAGGACATAGTCTTGAAATAGTGCAGTGCTGTTGAGAGCGTGGATAGCATATGTGACTTAACCTAGTTGACTCTTACATAAAACTTTCTTTTTTAAGTTTATTTATTTATTTGGAGAGAGATGGGGAGAGTGTGGTGAGGAGCGGCAGAGAGGGAGAGAGAGAGAGAGCAAATCCCAAGCAGGTTTCTTGCCATCAATGCAAAGTCTGACACGGAGCTCAGACCCACAAACCATGACATCATGATCTGAGTCAAAACCAAGAGTCACACACTCAACCAGCTGAACCATCCCAGACACCCCAGTCTATAAAAACTTTTGTCCATTTGTCTTCCTGCTGCCCAAGACAAACCTTATATGTAAGTTCCCTTGTTAATTAAATTATCACCTACCAATCTGGAGTGGCCACCTCTTTCTTTGGGCTCTCCCTGCCCTCCAGGTACAGAGGTTACAGGGAGCTCCAGGGGGAAGTTGCAAACGAACATTCTCCCTAAAATAGAATGCAAACTTTTGTGTAGATGTGCATTTTGCCAGAAGTGAAGACATAACTCCTTCAAATTCTCAATGGGATTTGTCATTAAAAGTTTAAAGCCTTTAATATAAATGTTGGTTTTTTTAGGGCTCTGCTTGGAGCCTACATTTGTTCTCATTTTGTTTATTTTTCTTGATCTTTTTGGCAGCTGTTGTAAATCTCACAAATTTGGATACATTGGATACTCACAAATTTGTCCCTAAACAATGCTCTTTCCTAAACTATAGACTTTTATATCTGTATCTCCATCTGAATATGTTGCAGACATTTCAGATTCAATAGGCTCAAAACTCAATTCATCTTCAGAAAAACTTACTTTTCTTTCTTCGTTACTGGTGCCACCCTCAATACAAATTTGGAATGCATATCCAAACTTCCTCTGCCTCACTTTGAGTCTTCTTAATTCTTTCCTGGACTCTTGCCACCATCTCCTCATTGGAATCCTGTTTCAGTCTTGCCTCATTCTGTTCACCCCTCCACACCATCATGCCCCAAGGGAGCTGTCTAAAATTTCAACAGGCTCCTTTCACTTCCTTCTTTAAATTCTTCACTGGGATCCAAGTAGGTTGTAGGACAAAGTCCAAACATTCTAGCACAGCAGTGAGGCCTTTCACCTGTGACTCCTGTTTACCTTCCAGGTCTCATTTCTGACCTTGTATGTATTCTCTTCAGTGTAAGAATCTCAGCTCCTTCTCTTCTTGTAAACAGGACTGCTATTTCCTCTTGTTTCATTTGGCAAATTCTTGTTTACTCATCATGACCAATTCCTTTTTACCCTTGTTAAACTTCCTTGTCAAGGAATTATGTATCCCTACCTCTCCTCACCCAGAACACGCTACTCAGTTCTTCATTATGGTGGTCATCAGATTGCTCTTATAAGTATTCTAATTTTACTGTTACCCCCAGCCAAGGCCTGGCTCTGACTATACTAATAATATACTGTTTGCCTTCAGTCATTTTTTCTTTTCCTTGGACTCCAGATCTGCACAGGAGAATGTACTAGGGTCAGTAAGGTAGAGTGATTAAGGCCCCGGATACACTCTGGAGAGCCAGCAATGGTTTAAGATACTGATCTTGACAATGCTATCAAAGGGCAGAGAACTGTATCATGGGCAGGGATGGAAAGTGGCTGCTTTGGCTTAGTGACAAGGACCCCTCTGCAGACTTTCTCTGTAGGTGAGCACTTCTTTAGACCAGAAGGCAATAAATGGCCTCTTGAGGCTCTGAAAAAGTTGAAACAAATTCCTTAGTGACCAACTGAATATGTATGTGAAAAAGAGTCTCTACATTAGGCTTCAATATAGAAAGCAATTTTGATGTTTTTGATGTTTATAAAAGTTTGACAAAATAATCTGGATTTCATCAAGTGTCACATGCCCAGAACTTGTAAGTGCCATTAGATACTTGAAAGATATAGTTTGGCTACCGTAAAATAAAGTGAGAGGATAATAGAACACATGGTTTCTGCCATCTTCTGATCATTTAAATAAATACTCATGACCTCAAGGCCAGGAGTAGACCAGCTGTGTATGAGCTTAAGAAGAATGTTGTGGCTGTAGGAGGCATAGAGTAGGCAATGTGTGTAGTGGAAAGATCATGGACTGTCAGGTCAAGTAGATCTGGACATACAGTCTGTCTCTTCTACCTTCAGATGTTTATTATTGGCCAAGTTGTTTAACATCATTGAGCAGTAGTGTGCTCTTCTCTACCTTCCTCTCATAACATTATTGAAGGGATGAGAGATGCTTCAAACTGAGCCGATGATATGTTGGTCCTCGCCCGTGTCTCAAATGTGTACTAAGACCATCTGTATCAATGAGAGATGAAGAACATGAAAGATGAAATTAGGTCTCATAACCTATTTGTTCCTTAGTGCTCCAGGCAGACACAACATAGGGATAACTGGACAATGGTTATGACACAAGATTCTTACACGGAAAACCCATCTGTGAATATTTTCTGCTTCAAATTGACCTAACAGTTTTTCTCCCAGGAAGATAGAGGCAGAAGTTCCATGGGAAGATTAGTTTTCAGGGTCTGTAGGGAAGTCATTGCATTAACTTGGTCACCTCTTGAAAAATAGTTCTGGCTTACTCTTTAAGTTTTAAAATTTTTTATTTCTTATGCAATTGATTTTGTCCGTTTTATTTTCCGATTTCTGGTTTCTGGGTTTTATGTCATGTTTAGCTCTTCTTCACTTTTAGATGATTTAAAAAAGCATCATTTTGTTTTCTTTTAGTGCTTGGTACTTTATGTCTCATTTTGTATGTTAAAATCTTTGGTATGTTGGCCTTCACTTGGTGTCTTATTCACTGTTATGTCCTCTTCTCCATTTCTCTCCCTGTTAACCTTCAATAATTACACTGGGACCACTCAGTATCAAAGCTTTGTGACACAGATACAAATGAGGACACTGGGCCTATGTGGCAGAAATTAGGGTACACACTATCATTTAGATGATACAGAGCATGCCTACATGATATTTTTAAATTGCCATTCAAATAAAATCATAACTAAGAAATTGTTGTAGAGGTCTTGAGGACTCCCCCTTATGTGTCCATAGGTGATCTCTAAGATCAAACCCAAATTACTTACTGTAGCCTAGAACATTCTTTGAGATCTGTTCGAAGTTATTTTTAACCCTCAGTTTTACCACTTTTACCCAAGCATCCTGGTATGACACTGGCCGAGTGGTTTTGAAACATAATGCATGTTTAGTTACTTCAAAAAGAGACAGAGAAGAAAAGAAAAGACAATGAACATTAGTTCAAATATTTTCCAAGTAAGAGTTTATAAGTAAGGTTTTCTTCCAGATTGGGTTGGAATGGATTCCTGCTGAGACAGTTATTATGTATGAGAAGTTTCCCATGCTAGTCACCAGTCTTTTTAACTCCATCCTATACCTCAGATACATATACAAGAGTAGTCTAACAAGACTACACCCATACACACACACTTACACTATACCTGAGTGGTTCAGAGCATGGACTTTAGAAAGAGAATTCCCAAGTTCAAATCTTGGCTCAGCTACCTACTAGTTGTGAACCTTGAGCAAATCATACCCTCTCTGTTCTCAGTATCTTCCTCTGTGACATGGGTATAAAATAGTAGCCACCTCACAAGGTTGTTGTGAAAACTAACGGCATTAATACAAGGAAAGTGTTCAAAATAATGCCTGAGACATGGTAAGTGCTACAAAAATTTTAGGTATGGCTGGACTATTTATTATTTTTTCACGGAAAGTACATTGTAAAATCTAACTAGACACGAGGGTTCTTGGTGCTACCCTTCCTTGACATTGGCACTGGGGTCTCACATGAGAAAGCAAGGATTCTGTTGGGGGAGAACTAGGTAGATATTCCTTGGCACTTGTAACTCATTGATACCTCATTTAGTAGAGGGATAGTACCTTTCTATTGTTAAGTAGTGGGGCTAAACAAATTTCTTCACGAATTTGTGTGTCATCCTTGCACAGGGGCCATGCTAATCTTCTCTGTATCATTCCAATTTTAGTATATGTGCTGTCAAAGCAAGCATGGGGCTAAACAAATTTCTAAGTGAAGGGACCTATGTAGATTGGCACAAGAAAAGACACCTTTCGTCCAGTATCTAGATAACATTTTTTAAGTTTCTTTTTTTAAGAGAGATAGAGAGAGACAGAATGTGTGTGTATGTGTGTGTGTGTGTGTGTGAGAGAGAGAGAGAGAGAGAGAGAGAGAGAGAGAGAGAGAGAGAGAATCCCAAGGAAGCTTCATGCTGTTAGTGCAGGGCTTGATGTGTGGCTCGATTCCAGGAACTGTGAAATCGTGACCTGAGTTGAAATCAAGAGTCGATGCTTAATTCACTGAGCCACCAAGGCAACCCACATCCACTTCAGGTTACAATTTTTAAGTTGGAGGCTTACCAGAGTTTGTGGTTCTTACCTACTCCAAGAAAAATTATTGAAGGTGAATGGCCCCCATTTGCTCTTCTCATCATCTTCATTGTTATGTATCAGATCTACAATTTCCTGTGTCCAAGTAGTTCTTGAAGAAAAGTGGAATAAAGAACCTAGAATTGATTATTGATTTTCTGCAACTCATAGTTTAGAAACATCATATGCTACAGAAATAAGGTAATTTGTCTATCATACCTCACTTATGTTACTCATTACATTAAATTGAAACTACTAAGATTATTTTTTCCTCACCAGAACTTTTAAGGGAAGAATTGTGACATTCATTTTTATATTCCAATCATGTACTTTTAAAAATCTGAATGTGCTTTGATATTTCTACAAAATGATAATATAAATAATTATTATATGTAACAATAAGGGTTAATTTGAAAAATATGACTATTCAAGGATAATCACAGATATTCCCAAACATTCACTTTTACCATTAAACCCTGGCTGTTAATAAATAATCTTGTTCTCCAGCCCCTGTTACCTTTTAAGAACCATGAAGTTGATCCAATGCCAGAAATATGAAAAGAAGGAAATGTAAGAATTCCAAAGAATCCACAACCTGGAGAAATCTATATTGAATGAATTTCTTATTAAAACACAAAGAAAGACTCAATGTAATAATAACTAGTGACTCCTACAAAAAAGTTCAATTTGTTTTATTTTTTATTTTTATTTTAATTTTTGAGAGGGTAGGAGTGCAGAGGGAGAGGGAGAGAGAGAGAATGTTAAGTAGGCTCTATGTCCAGTGCAGAGCCTGATGTGGGACTTGATCTCATGACCACCAGCTGAAATCAAGAGTTGGGTGCCTAACCATCTGAGTCACCCAGGTGCCTCTTGAATTGATTTTAAATGGGAACATGACCTTTGTCCTATTGAGGGTATTATTTGTTTTTCTCTAAGACCTCATTGGCTATCTTCTGGTGGAATCTGGGGAATTCGTCTCAGTCCCGAGTCCTCTTGGCATGCCCAGAAAGTCTCTCCCTGTTTTGCTTCTGGGACACTTGGTGACCTGGTCTTGTATCTCTGGGAGGAAGCAGGGTTTGGATGTGTGTGTGGCTGTTGAATTATATGGACTCCAATCCTTTCTCTGGGACATAGAAGTTGAGTGGTTTTGCATAAATTATGTGAAGCCACTGGGCATCAAATATTCTTGTGTGTTTTTGAGAATTACAAGACAAAATAATTAGAATCCAGCCTATGGTTGGCACTAAATAAACAATGTCTCCCAATTTTTGACTGTGTTGACACTACTATATCAGGAAGGCCAGAGCCAGGACATGTGAGACCATCTTGCTCAGGTAATCCCTGGAGAGAAATATGTCATTATTGTAATGATCCCCTCACACCATTTTCCCAGGATCCTGGTTCCCTTTTTCCTAGTACCTTAATGGTGATCTCTGGGTGCTATCTTAAGGCTCCCCTTCTACACTAGACTCTAGTACCATGTTTGCTCAGCTCCTGGTTGGTTCCTATTCTGCAGTAAAACCAATTCTCTTCTGCACTTCCAAAATTAGAATTAGATTTATCTGTGAAACTTTTGTTGCTTTTTTGTCGACTTATTGTCCTAACTCCATACTGTTTGGTTCTGCCCAAGTCAGGCTGCTTTGGGATCCTCAGAGAGCCCCTTCTCTACACAGACTGGCTCTGCTTCCTTTTCAGGACTCTTGAGGGTGGCCAAGCCCCTCAAAGGAAGTTGTGGGTGCCCTCTATCTATAGATTCCACACCTGGAATTGGCTTTTATGTTGTAGATGCTGTGAACATCTCAGAAAACCTGGGCTCTCTCAGATGTTGGTCCAGGCCATCCAAGGGCTCCTTCCAGACTTCCTTGCCTCACACTCCAGACTTGCCTTGCAACACAGTCTATTAACAAGGACCCTTACACTAGAGTTGAAATCACCAGTAATTACCTCCTCTAGTCCCAAGAGATCCAAATCCTACTAGCCCATGCTCCTGGATTCCTCACTATTGCCTGAATTTCAGTGTAGTCTGATATCTGCCCTTCCTTCCATGGACCCTAACTGCTAGCTGGAATCTTCCCAGATATGAATGTTACCCTGAATGGAACCCCAGAAAACTATGACATGGTTCAGGTAAGCTATGGCTGGAGATATGTCCTATAGCCACATGTGGAGGCTTGTAAAGGGTGAGGGATATGCCCCCCAAGGTATCTCTTTTGAATGAAAGGTTTATTCCATTTACTGGGGGTGCTGGAATACAGCCCTCACGTATTCATTCCTCTCTGGTACCAAGTTCATGGCCTTACCCTGAGGCAGCTTACATCTTGTGACTGATGCCTGGTCCTCTCACCCGAACTGGATGGCATCAGCTGTGAAGGGCATTGGATCCCAGCTTCAGAGCATTGAATGAGTTCCTTTTTGGGACTAAGTTAAAGCTTAGTTTCTCCTTCTGTTCAATCCTACCTCCTTTTCTACCTACCAGAGGAAGTGATTCCAAGAGCACTCCCTTTAAACAGGACACACACTTATTGCTGACTTAGTGTTTACCTTCCATGGAACCTGAACTATGACATGGACAGAAAAGGGACTCATTTGGGAATGAGTATCATGAATTAGTATTACAGCAGGCCAACTCAGGTAAGTAGCAGATGGGGACCTAGAACCTTGTGTAACTTTATTTGGAGTTAGGGTCTTTACAGAAGTACTAAAGATAAAATAATGTCATTAGGGTGGGTCCGAATTCAATATGACTGGTGTTCTTAGGAAAAAATAGGGTAAACTTGGAGGTAGATGTGAATACCGGGTGAGCACTATGTGAACATGAAGACAGTCATCTGTAAGCCAAGGAGAGAAGCCTGGAACAGACCCTCCCCTCATATCCCTCAAAAGGAACCAACCCCACTGATCCTCGATTTCTGAGCTCTAGCCCCCAGAATTATGAGAATGACTTTCTGTTATTTCAGCACCCCAGTGGCATTTGGTTACAGTAGTTTTAGTAAACTAATGCATTCCCTGAATAATGACCAGACTTGTTCAGTTTTGTCTTTATACCTTCCTCCATCTAAATTAGGACCAAGCAATATTCTACCCTTCATTTTTCCTTCGTGTCCCTTATTATATGTTGTAATCAAAGCTCTGTGTAATGGTTGCTCAATGGCTTGATGCCCTACAGACTGCACTGGTAATGCTGGCATGGCAAAGATAATGAATATTTTATCTATCACTATGCCTGGTGCTGATCTCTGGTGTTTAAAAGATTCCTGATGAGTTGATGTTGAATGAAAGGAAAACAAATGATTAGCATGGATATTTTGACCTACGGAGTCTGTTTTACCTGGTTATATATTTTCAATAAATCAACTATTCTATCTCTGAAATGAAAACCCTTGGGAGATCAAAGTATACTCTAACTCCCTTGTCCCCTCCGCCTTTATGATTAGCCATTCCTTCCAACTTGGTCTTTGGCACCAGCAGGGGAAAGTGAAAAGTAAATGGAAGTTAGAATTCACATAGGTTTTATATCCCCAGTGCCTATATCCACACAGCTTTAGTCATTTGTTACAGGTATGTATGTTCAGGCAAACAAAGAGAGGTAATTTGGATGACTGCATCCTGAAGGACACTGGAACAAAATCCTTAATGTTATGCCAGAATAGTCTTCCTTGATTCTTCCTTGATAGTTCCAGAAGGAAGAGCAGTGGGAACATAGGTCAGCCAGGGGAGTTGCCCAAATCCAGAAGGTCATTTCCTTTTTCCGGCAAAGATGAGGAATTGAGAACTGTCACTGAAGGAGTGTCTAGAGCAAACCTACAAGAACATCCTTCCTTCCTCCCTCCTTTCACCTGGACTTAGTAATCTTTGTTCTAGGCTTGGTCATCCGTGGAGATTTGGAGAAAATACCTTCCCCAGACTGAGCAGAACTGAGCTTCTGTTAACATGTCATGTGTTGAAGGCACATGTTGATGTTGCCAGCTGGGACGGTTCAGCTTTGAATTCCGTCCCAACTTCCGATGTTGAATTAGAGTTACTTAATCATCAGGGTTCTATTCTTTTTTTGTAAGCATGAAGTTAGACTGTAATATTTGAATTTTTTTCAAAAGAAGACATAATATGCAGTAAAATGCATAAACCAAAAGTTACGTTCTGATGGATTTTTATTTATACATATGCTCATGTAACTACACTCAGATCAAGATATCCAGATAAGGGATGTTTCCATCACCTCAGAAAGTTCTCTCTAGCCTCTTCCAGTTAATACCTCACCACCAACCAATGCCCAAGGCAAGCACTATTTTGACTTTGATCACCACAGACAAATATTACTTATTCTTTGTTTATTCATATATTTTGCAGTGTTATATTAGTTTCAGGTGTACAACATAGTGATTAAACAGTTCTATACATTTCTTAGTGTTCATCAAGATAAGTATACAGTTTATCTAGTTCATCCCCCCATGCCCCCTTGTAACATCCAGTCTGTTCTCTATATTTAATAGTCTGTTTTTTTGGATTGTATCCTTTTTTTCTTTATTTGTTCATTTGTTTTATTCCTGTAAACTTTTAAAAATTGTATTTATTTATTTTGAGAGAGAGAAAGAGAGAGAGAGAGCAAGCATGAATGGAAGAGAGGCAGAGAGAGAGAGGGGGAGAAGAAGAATACCAAGACGACTCTGTACTGACACTGCCTGATGTAGGGTTTGAACTCATGAGCCATGAGATCATGCCCTGGGCAAAACTAAGAGTCAGAGGTTTAACTGACTGAGTCACCCAGGTGCCCATAATTTGTTTTATCTCTTTATTCTGCATATGAGTAAAATATATATATCCCCATTCATCTATTGATAGACACACTTGGGTTGCTTTCATACCTTGGTTATTATATGTATATATATTTAAATGGTCAACAGTTAAAAGAATAGAAGTCTAGTTGACATAAAATAATACATTACTTTCAAATGTACAATACAGTGATTTGCTTATTCTTTTTGAAAAATGTTTTTATTTTAATTACCATTAGTTAATGTACAGTGTTACATTATTTTGATATATACAGTATAGGGATTCCATAATTCCAAACATCACTCAGTGCTCATCATGACAAGTAAGGCATTGCTTATTCTTTAACTTTACATTAATGACATCGTATATTATATGCCCTTTCCTGTCTGGCTTTGTTCTTTCAGGAGTGTTTTTGTTTTGTTTTGATTGATACAATTACAAGTGTCAAGTAATTCTTATATTTCTATTGCTGTATACTACATCATGCTATTTGTTTGTCCACTCTTCTTTTGATAGAAATAGGGTTGATTACAATTTTTGGTGATTATCAGTAAAGCTTCTATGAGATTTTTGTACATGTGTGGTGTGTGTGTGTGTGTGTGTGTGTGTGTGTGTGTGTGTGTGTGTATGTCATTTCTCTTGGGTATATGAGTATAATCTGAATTGCTGAGTCATAGATATGTTTAACTCAAGTAGAAACTGCCAAACAGTTTCTCAGTGCATAGATAAATACACAGATTAATGACTTAATAACGTCAAAGACCTGACCTGACACCTGACCACTTGTCTGAATGACTTCCTAAAGCTTCTAAATCTGAGATTCTTTCTGGTAGAGTAGGAGGAAGAGAATCCTTTTATTTATCTCAGTTGCTGGCTTTGCCTGGTAGGATTGTAAATTTCACTCTGGAGTGAATCCAGCCTTGTCACCATGTCACTCAGTGTCACTGTGTTGGACAGTCAGGCTTCTCCAGAAATCACCTCTGCTATAATTTCTCTAAGCCTCAAGACTTGACAACGCAAGCAAGGAGATTCTTCTCTCTGTTACCTTAAAGGGATTTTATAGCCCATATTTTTGATATATTTTGTAGCATGTTTCCTTTGACATGTTGGGCATTGTCTATAATCACAAATTTCAAGCAGGTCATTACACAGGCCATCCAGGAAACAGTACCAGGAAACAGTAGTTTCTCAACTTCAGCCT
Source organism: Proteles cristata cristata (assembly GCA_017311185.1). Classification (NCBI taxonomy): domain Eukaryota; kingdom Metazoa; phylum Chordata; class Mammalia; order Carnivora; family Hyaenidae; genus Proteles; species Proteles cristata. The sequence continues at coordinate 29,939 of JAESUZ010003200.1, forward strand.
CAGATACTACTGCTACTTCCCCTGATAGCCCTTACAGGTGCAAAAACCTCACCAGAGAAGACCCACCACCTGCAATTCTGGAGTGAAGGTGGAAAGAAAGGAAGAGTGTGCTAATTATATCAGAACTGATTGCTTCATTTACTTTAGATAAGTCTAGATATCTCCCCCCTTTTTTTACATATTTGAAATTAAAAAGGTCAGACATTGGCTGCCCCAGTTTAAATTATTACCTCTCATATCTGAGTCCACCTGTATATGGTGTTCCTTGAGATGCAGGGGCTGGAACCATGCAGTCCAGGTTTCTGCTTGGCTGGCTGACATCTCTAAGTCTCTGCACTAGGGAGGCTCAGAGACAAGAGGAAGAACCTCGATTTTCTCCCTTTGAGCAGAATCCCAGGCCATTTGTTCCCCGAGTGTGCAATTGCCCCCTGCAGCAGCAGCTGCACCCAATGTGCGAGTTATCCTCACTTCCATGACCAGCCTCACCATGGCCTCTTCAGGGAGGGCAGTGGGCCCCAGCAGTACTTCCTCCTCAGAGGTTGGGGTTTCCATTCGAGATCCCCATCCCCCAGCTTCTCAGTGTTAGTAACTTTGGTCATTCTGAAGTTTCTGCCTTTGTGATACTGGAGTGTTTTCTCTCTTTTTTTTTTTTATGGCCAATTTCAATGATTCAACCTCATATTTACTTGCACATCTGAATTTAATCATACAAGTCACTCTAACGAAGGGAAATAATATTGTCTTTTTCAGTGAGAAGCAGACACTTGGCACATAAGAGATTTACTAAGGACAATGCTTGTGAAGGAAGAATGGGAAGGGGGCTGTCAGAGCCTGGTGCAGGACCAAGCCCTGTGGAAGAGAGTTGGAAAGAAGAAAGGGCAGGTGAGAAAACTCTTAGACTATGGTCCAGACCTAAGAGTTTTAGCAAAGATGCTGTGGAATTCTTGAGCCAAAGTTGGCCTAGTAGAGAAGATACTCCAGCAGGGAAGGTTAGGGGTAGGTGAAAGAACTTGACCAACAGACCTCAACTTCATACCTTGCTTTAGAGACATAATCACCAGTTACCTAAGTTCCACAGTTACTATTACAACTAACTATGCAGTCTGTGCTTGAAGACCTACAAAACCAGCCCTTTACTTAACATAATGGTTTTATTTCCCTGGTGCATCCAAAAAAAGAATGTACATAATTTCTAGTCCTTGCCTGAACAATTTGAGCACATTCAATGGTGACAAAAACTGAGGACTGATGGATGTGGGGGGCAGGGGGGATGGGCATGGAGGAAGGCACTCATGGGGATGAGCACTGGGTGTTATGTGGAAACGAATTTGACAATAAACTATTTGTAAAAAAAAAAAAAGGGGGGGGGAATAATAAGGAAAATTTAAACACACAAGATAAAGTAATAAAATTTCCCCTGAGTATTCTAGATTTTGTCTCCCTCTCTGCAGAGTTACGTGTCGAAGGTCAGCGAAGTGCCAGCCATCTTCCTCTCACAGTCTTCACTGAACCTCTCATTCTGTACACTTTGAAGTAATTCTTCCAATCTCTCATCGTCCCTGAAAGACAATGAAGTCATACTGGAGAGACTGGGTGGGAAATCTATTCCCACCTTGAAGTGAAATTTTAGACATAAGTAAAAAGCACTAATTTCTATTACTAATTTTATTACACACCACAAGCTATTTTCTTTCAAATAATGGTTTGAGAAAATGTCAGTTATTAGCAGACTACTGACAGTCAAAAGTTAAATGAGCATATTCTTTCCCAAAATATTAGCTACAAAAGAGCCATATTTTCAATGAGCTTCATGGTGTTTTGAAAGTACCTTTTCTCATGAATGCGGAGATATAGAGATCCACGACTTTAGAAGGCAAGGTTGTGTAGCTGGTCATAGAGTTTGTCTTCATAACTGCGAGTGAAGTGTGCTGAACAATCCTTTGACAGTTCTCTCCCTCTAGCTTTTTCCCCATGAATACTCCATCTTTTCATGTTCCTGATGGTGTGTGGGGGCAACAAGTGTTCATTAGGGTATTTTGATAAGAGAATGAAGGAAAGCAAGGAAATGAAATCTGGGAGAAGCTCTTTCAATTCGCTCTATCTCAGTAATTATGATTTTATTGGTCCTGCTCACCTGAAGAACATGAGGTGTTCTTCATCTTGAAATTCATTACATTATTTTGATTTGTTTCTCTCTGTTTCTTCTGCCTTTGTTACCAGTCAACAGTGTTTATTATAGCTTCCCTGTCAGAAGCATGCATTATCTTCCAGTAAAGGACTGAACATATCTAGAGCTTTTATAGTACTCTGGTGGGCCTATGTTCCTGCTCTATTACCCAATCTTTAATCCTTGCCACAAACATAGACCCTAATTATTTTCCTTGTAGTTTCACTGAGAAGCTCCTGCTCTGACCTTCCCCACTCCCATCTTTTTGTCTTAACTACAGAATTTTTTTATTCTCCATTTTGTGCTAGATATCCTCCATCAGAAAAATATGTGAGGGGTGCCTGTATGGCTCAGTTTGTCGAGCATCTGACTTTGGCTCAGGTCATGGTCTCAGTGTTTGTGGGTTCAAGCCCCATGTTGGATTCTGCGCTGACAACTGGGAGCCTGCTACAGATTTTGTTTCTCCCTCTATCTCGGTCCCTCCCCCATCTCTTTATCTCTTTGTCAAAAATAAATATTAAAAACAAAAACATTTTAGAAAGATATTTGACTAATATTCCAGCTGGAATATTCTTTTAGCTTATGAGTATAATTTTACATAACTACTTTCTAAAGAACATGAATGCTATGAATAATATGAAACATGTAGGAAGATGACTTTCACTTCTGAATTTTTTTAATTGGAGGAAATAAAACCGTGAAATCATCCTTGTAGGTATTTTTATAATCCAAGTATGGATAACCCAAGTATTAGGCAATATTTGTTTGTACCAAAGATCAACAGAAACTTTCCCCATGGAGTTGAACAAATTAACCAATGCTTCTGAGTCAAGTAGAATACCAAATGGAGAAAAAAATGTTTTATGTGATTGATGAGTGCTTTGAGGAAATGACCTTACATGGATCTGATAAAGAAAGACGTAAATGATCTCTGAGAACAAAGTGAGAATACAGAAAATTTGAGAACTAAGAAGTCTGTGGAAGCCAGTTGCATAATTCTTGCCACCAAGGACCTCTTAGAGAGAGAAAACTATTTTAAACTTCCAAAGGCTACCATGGTTCATCCTGCTGTCCCAGCCATAAGGGTCTAGGAATCTGGCTCCTGCCAGATGGTAGAAGGCAGTGTATGTACATATTCTATCCTGGTAGTTTGCCTGCTTTGCTAACATGTGTGCAGTGAACAGGGGCTGGGGGTGTATATTGTCTCCTTTCATTTCCTTGTGGAAGCAGTGGTTGATTAAATGCCACCTTGTCTTTCTCTTTCCATCATCCTTTTATATAGTCATACCAGGAGGCCGTGCACACTGAAAGAAAGGAAGAAAATGTGGGCATGGGCTGACTTCCCTAAAAGCTAGTACGTGAAGGCTCCTTAGGCTGGGACTGAGGTGTCAAGGGGAGGTGCTTGGTGAAGTTGGCTTCAGAGCCGGATTGTTTCTGTCTCCTTTCCTCTCACTGTAGAATAGATATTACTAAGACTTCATAGGGCCCCATGAGATCCACCCTCCCCTTTCACAGATGCTTCAGAGTACTGATTCCATGTTACAGGCCAGTGGGACGTGGTCACCCTGAGGATGTAATAGCAGGACATAGTGTTGTCTTTGCCATGCCTTGTCACATAGATTATCTGTGATGATTGGTGAACCGGGGTAAGAGAAAGAAAATTCTATTATTTATGTCATCACTTGTTTGCAAATAAAAGAATGTTCCCACAAGAAGTAGTAAATGCATGGGGTCCTAGCAGAACTCAAAGAACAATTTAGTTTAGGAAATATTTTAATGTTCTTTTTCCTAGTTTGTGTACATTTAATGTTTTTCGTCTTTTTGAGTGAATATAATAATTTGTTTGTTTCAAGCTAATACTGAATCTTCTGACAAGCTCTTAGGGTTCTTGCTCAGGCCTGAATCCCCTTACTTTCTTTTTCTCTTTGTCATAGGATCCAAGGACTCAACTTGTTTGATTTCCTTTTTAAACTTGACATTGCCCTAATTAATTCTATGTGTGGGTAGTAGTAATATGAGTTTCCTAACTACTAATACTAATTACAGCAAGGCAACAAAGCTTACTGAGTGCTTACTAGCTGGAGACATTCCCAAGGGCTTTATATACTTCAACACATTTATTTCTCAAATTTTATAAGATAGGTAAGAGTGTGACATGAATTCATTGTGTTTTTTGCAATACCACCAGGCAAATCTTCAGTCTCACCTGGATGTCTTACACTTCAACTCAATTCTGACACTATCTACATACAGATAGTGTCAAATCCCACAGGTTAAGGGCTCAGACAAGACTATCCTCCCTATATCTCTACTTGCAATATTAATTGCAAGTCCAGGGTGTTACCCGGAGTTTGGACCTACTGGCTATAGATCAGATGTTCCCATGACCTCTCCCTAGATTCAATTAATTTCCTAGAGCGGTTCACAGAACTCAGAGAAACACTTTTCCTACTAGATTACCAGTGTAGTATTAAAACAATGTAACTCAGGGTCAGCTAAATAGAAGACAGGTAGGGCAAGGTATGTGGGACGGCCATGGGACTTCCACATTTCATGAGTGTGTCACTCTCCCCAAATTACCACATGTTCACCAACCTGGAAGCTCTAAGAATTCAGTCCTTTAGGTTTTTTATGTAGTCTAATTACATAGATGATTGATTAAATCAATGGTGGTTGAACTCAATCTCAAGCCCCTCTCTCATCCCCAGAGGCAAGAGTGGGACTCAAAGTTCCAACCTTCCAATCACATGGTTCGTTCCCTGGAAACCAGCTCCCATTACTAGGGGCTTTCCAAAAGTCACTTCATTAACATAACAAAAACACTTTTGCTGTTCTCAGGACCTAGTAAATTCTAGGGTTTTAGGAGTTTTGTGTCAGGAATGAGATAAAGATCAAATATATATTTCTTATAAATCATACCACAGTTGGTATGATCATTGACCTCATTTTCCAGATGAGGAAACTAAACCCAGAGAAGTGAGGTGACTAGTACAATGCTGCACATCTAATATTGGCAGAATCAAGGCTCAAACCCTTGCAGTGGGTTCCAGAGCTTACTACACTAGATTGCTTGTCTAGATTGACAGAGTCATTAGAAAGATCACCCTTGCAGGTGACCTTGAAAGCATGACCCTCAAGCTAAGCATGAGGACACTTTTTGAGAGTTTTATGGCTGTTCACTCTGGGATAGTAGTCCTGGGACATCACTGAAATAATTACAAAACTTTTAAAAAATATTAGGAAGTGCTGACAGTTTTCTGTATGTTGATTTTGTATCCTGCAACTTTGCTGAATTCTTGGATCAGTTCTAGTAGGCTTCTGGTGGAGTCTGCCGGGTTTTCTATGTAGAGTATCATGTCGTCTGCGAAAAGTGAAAGAAAAGTTTGACTACTTCTTTGCCAATTCTGATGCCTTTGATTTCCTTTTGTTGTCTGATGGCTGATGCTAGAACTTCCAGCACTATGTTAAACAATAGCGGTGAGAGTGTATATCCCTGTCGTATTCCTGATCTTAGGGGGAAAGCTCTCCGTTTTTCCCCGTTGAGGATGATGTTAGCTGAAGGCTTCTCATAGATGGCTTTGTGATCTTTAAGTAAGTTCCTTCTATCCCGACTTTCTCGAGGGTCTTTATTAAGAAGCGATGTTGTATTTTGTCAAATGCTTTTTCTGCATCTATCGACAGGATCATATCGTTTTTATTTTTTCTTTTGTTGATGTGATGTACCACATTGATTGATTTGCGAATATTGAACCAGCCCTGTAACCCAGGAATGAATCCCACTTGATTTTGGTGGATAATTCTTTTTATGTGCTGTTGGATTCGATTTGCAAGTATCTTGTTGAGGATTTTTGCATCTGTATTCATCAAGGATATGGCCTGTAGTTCTCTATTTTGCTGGATCTCTGTCTGGGTTGGAATGCAGATTCCCTTTCTTGATGTGGACCTTGTGCAAGCCCTCCCTGGTTTCAGCTCAATGACAATCTCATCAGTTCTTCCTGCACTGGCCTGAGGGCAAGCACATCAGAAGCTTTAACACAGGAGAGAACTTCACTCCTAGCACCCACTCACTGTGAATTTCTAGAGACCATCATAAGGAGTAATAGCCGAGTCCTTGCTAAACCCAAAGGAAACTTTTTTCTTTCTTTTCTCTTTTCCACTTTACAAGTTGGCTACTATCGATCACTCCTTCCCTGGTGTATTTCCTTGCTTTTAGGTTCCTGCATTAATTTATTCATTTGCCAAATACTTATCCAGCACCTGTTAGACACTGTATCACAGACATGATCTCTGCCCCAAGGGCACTCCCATACTAACAAGGAAGTCAAGGGTAAAAATTATTTATGTAATTAACTGAGTACACTATGTTTTGTAAAAATGAGAGAAGTATTTGAAAGCTCTTTGGAGACACCTCTCCCTCCCAAGCCATCAGAAAAATAAGACAAGAGATCACTGAAATGACACCAAAGAAGTGATGGGGTAGATAAGAGGTGAAGCACCGATGGAATGGCCAGCCTTGGGTGGGAAGGGGGTCCTCTCTGCCCCAGAGACAAGGTGGGAGATCTAGATAGTCACTGGGGCTTGGAGGGTTTAGGCTTTGAGAAGTCAGAATAAAGTTTGACACAGAGACAGAAGGACATGAAGAGGAGAAACAACAGAATTTGCAGGGATTTCTGCAGCATTCTCACACAAGTTTTGTCTAGCAGTCTGGGGACTTGAAAGAGAGAAAACTAAAAGGTGAATTGATCCAGACCTGGGCAAATTGAAGACAACAATTAAAAAGCAGAGTACACACCCGAAAAACTAATAATCCAGTGAAGAAATGGGCAGAAGACATGAACAGACACTCTCCAAAGAGGACATCCAGATGGCCAACAGACACATGAAACGATGCTCAACGTCACTCATCATCAGGGAAATATAAATCAAAACCACACTGAGATACGACCTCATGCCGGTCAAAGTGGCTAAAATGAACGAATCAGGAGACTCTTGATGGTGGAGCGGATGTGGAGAAATGGGCACCGTCCTACACTGATGGTGGAGATGTAAGCTGGTGCAACCCCTCTGGAAAACAGTATGGAGGTTTCTCAAAAAATTAAGAATAGAACTCCCCTATGACCCGGCAATAGCACTGTTGGAATTTACCCAAGGGATATAGGAGTGCTGATGCATAGGGGCACATGGACCCCAATGTTCATAGCAGTACTGTCAACAATAGCCAAAATATGAAAAGAGCCTAAGTGTCCATCAACTGACGAATGGATTAAGAAAATGTGGTATATTTATACAATGGAATACTACATGGCAATGAGAAAGAATGAAATCTGGCCATTTGTAGCAACATGGATGGAACTAGAGGGTATTATGCTGAGCAAAATAAGTCGGGCAGAGAAGGACAGATACCATATGTTTGCATGTATAGGTGAATTAGGAGGAACTTAATGGAGGACCATGGGGGAGAAGAAGGGGAAAAATAGTTGCGGAGAGGTAGGGAGGCAAACCATGAAAGACTCTTGAATGTTGAGTCCGAACTGAGGGCTGATGGGAGTGTGGGAGAGAGGAAGGGTGTGATGGGCATGGGGAGGGCACTTGTTGAGATGAGCACTGGGTATTATATGTAAACCAATTTGACACTAAACTATTTAAGCAAAAGTAAACAAATAACAGAGTATTTGGAAGTAATGTCGAATTATCTGGAAAGAAGGATTCCAATTCAGCAGGAAATTATTGGTATTTATGAAGTCTGAGGCACAGCAGTTGCTTGTTTCTATTTAACTACCCATTAAAGGCTGAACGGGCTAGTTTCTTTGTAAGCCATGGAAGAATATCGAAGGGCCATGAAAGCTACTGGGACTCAGATTCCCAAATGCTGTGAATTGACATTTGGCATCTTGCAGTGGTTGTTGGCCTAATGGTCAAGGTTCCATTGCAAAGTATAATTTGCTATGGAATATAATTAGCCAGGAACATGGTACCTTAGCCCATTCCTGAAGCTTAATTAAAGACTTGATAAAAATTGGGAATAACTCACAAATTTGAGCTAGTGGAGAGAGAAGTTAGAGAACAAGCTTAATTTCAGAATTACTTCAAAGCAGTAATGATGTATTACATTAAATTACATTTTGTGAGTTAGGATACCTGCTAATCAATCTTTAAGAGGTTTTAACGAAGTTGACTTAGGAGAGTCTACGTGTTCTCTATCATTAGCAGTAGGGCATTACTGTGCCTATCACAGGTTGTCAGTAAACACGAGGAAACATTGATTTGTGTAGGAATAATGAACATAGAAGAGTACTTTGGTAGCATTTAATCCTGTACTGGGTTATAACATTCCTTCTGAAATCTTATTTATACAATTAATAGTTAAGCAAGACATTTTTCTTAGCTATTACAAAAAGCAAACAAGCTAAGCCTAAATTACCACAAATCCAAAATCGTTTAAATTAAGTGGGCTGTTTAATTTTCATAAAACAACGCTTTTCTTTTCTTTTTGCTTCTTACCTTGCAATTCTCCCCCCCCCCCCCGCCCTATTCTCACCCTATGGATGGTGACATCAATTGGAAGATGAGTTGTTTTAATTATCTGTGAGAAGGCATTACATCAGCCTTTTCTAAGCCTGTAAACTGATTTGACCTTATTTATGTCTGTTAAAGAAAGTTAATTTGGGGGGTGCCTGGGTGGCTCAGTCAATTAAGTGTCCAACTTCAGCTCAGGTCACTGAGCTCATGGTTCACGAGTTTGAGTCCCACATGCAGCTCTGTGCTAATAGTACAGAGCCTGGACCTTGTTCAGATTCTGTCTCCCTCTCTCTCTGCCCCTCCCCTCTGGCTCTCTCTCTCTCTCTTTCTCAAAAATAAGAACTTTAAAAAATTAAAAAAAGAAACAATTTGAAGATGTTTCTATGTAGTTGGTTTTGTTTGCTGGATGATGAAGGAAAATGCTCCCACTGAGTACTTTACCCACTACTCTCACCCATACCCTGGGAGCTACGGTCACAGAGAGATACTCTTCTCTAACAGCCTGCCCTGCACAAGCTGGTGCTGTGGCCACAGTCAATCCCACCGTCCTCTCTTCATCCAAACACATCACTCACCACACTTTCTCCCAATCTGTCCCTCCTTTCTGCCTTCACTGTGTCTTCTGTGCTTCACTGAGGTACTCTTGCCAGTGCTCTCAATGCCCTTGCCTTTTCATCTTTCCCTTTATTGGGAGTTTCGATCAATATTGATCAATGTTCTCTGTTTCCACAAGAGGGCCTTCTTTTCTCAATTTATATGCCCTCGCTAGTCAGTCCTAGTCCTTTGCCGGGCTTCATTTACTGGCTGTGGTCTGGTCACTCTCCTATTTACTTCTCTAGTCCAGTGGTCTCTCTCTCTCTCTCTCTCTCTCTGTGTCATTAAATTATTTTATTTTTAAAGAAATTTTAAAGCCTATTTATTTATTTATTTATTTTTAGAGAGAAAGCATGAGCAGGGGAGGGACAGAGAGAGAGGAAGACACAGAATCTGAAACAGGCTCCAGGTTTGGAGCTGTCAGCACAGAGCTCCACTCGAGGCTCAAAAGCATGAACTGTGAGGTCATGAACTGAGCCGAAGTCGGATGCTTAACTGACTGAGCCACCCAGGTGCCCCTCTAGTAGTCTCTTTAGAGTCCTATCTCCACTAACACATTTTATGGGCACCTCTTAATCTCCCCCGCCCCCCAGAAAACTAAACCCACCATCTTCCCAGGTACTCAAGCTGGGGACCTGGGTAACATGGGAGGCCCAGAGAAGTTAATTAACTTGCCCAAGATCACACAGCTTGTACATGGAAGAGTTTGAAGTTGAAGGATTTTCTCATTCCACTGACCCATATAACAGCTTCTCTTACATTTAGGAGTTAGGACTATTTTTCTACTCATCTTCAGGTCTCCAGTCATACATAGCACAGTCCCTACCACACGGTAAAGTTCCATAAATTTTTATTAAAACAAAGATTCTAAGCATCTGAGAATATTCTCTCCCACTTTCTCACTATACGTGTAAAGAAATGAAAGCTAGAGGAGTTAGAGCATTTTCTTAAGGGTGCGGGGCAGGCTCACTCTTAGCACGTAATACACATCACCAACTGTCCAGGAATTGGATTGATTTCTGTTTCTTCCATCATCAAGAGTTAATGGGCGGCTGGGTGGCCCAGTCAGTTAAGCGTCTGACTTTGGCTCAGGTCATGATCTCATGGTTTGAGCCCCACATCAGGCTCTGTGATGACAGCTCAGAGCCTGCAACCTGCTTCAGATTCTATGTCTCCCTCTCTCTCTCTCTCTCTCTCTCTCTCTGCCCCTCCCCTGCTCATGCTCTATCACTCTCTCAAAAATAAATAAACATTATTTTAAAAAAAAGAGCTAATGGAAGGGGAAGTAAGGAGATATGAGGAGAATATATAAAATAAAATAAGATTATAAGGAAACACTGATGAGGGAATGCTCAGGGTCAAGAGGAAGCAGGTTTAGGGAAACTTACTTCCACATGTATATATCTTACTCTTGGGCAGCAGAAGATGGCAATGGTGCCTGACTCTATGTGTTTGTGTGTGTGTGCATGTATGTGTATGTGTTTGTGCCTATGTGGCAGTACTTTGGCTTTTTGATGCATATTGCCTAGTGCTATTCGAAATGCTGCTTGCTCTGCAGAGGGGAATAACCAGGAGATTGGAGGTAATGTGTGTGAACACTAACCCTATGTTACTCATGAGGGTACACACGTGAGAAGGCTTTGCTCTTAGATGTGCTCTTTGGCTTCCCACAACCTGCCTCCCTAGCTTCCTCAGCAATTTTGCACACCTGCTTTAGGATATGTGGCAATGAGATCTTTAGGCCAGCCTGGAAGCACTGAATTTCATCCCAAAAGGCATACATGGCTTTGAGCAACAAAATTCCCTGTACATCATCTATTTTGGGGGTGCTGAATTTGGCCTTTCTGCTCTGGAGCTATTGGGAAATGGTATTCTAAAATAAAACAAAGAAAACAAAAAAGAGAAGGCAAGGTATTTTATTTTAGTTGATGTTGGTTGTCTCAGCAAAGATATTTAAAAATGTACAAGCCTGTAGCAATGTGTAAGCTTGTCTTATTTGGGCACAGTTTTAGCTGCCAGCTGGTAGGGAAGGAAATGCTCCCTGGTAAAAAAGGTTCAGGGTGTAATTTCACTTGCAGTGCTGTTGATTGTAGACAAGACACTGTGATTTCTATTTTATCACATCATGACTAAGCACAATGGGAGATGTCAGCATGTTAACTCTTGGCACACTCTGAAATGGTTCACCAGAAGACCTAAGAACACTTCTCATTGTGACTTGGCTGAATGGTATCCTGACTTTCTCCATACCTGGATAAAGGGCCTGAAACAATTTAAACTGGTCATATGGGGTTAGATAACTTGTTCTCTTCTTTTTTTCCCTTTTGTTCATTCTTTCCTTTTACCTCTTTCCTTCTCTGCCCTCCTGCTCCCCCCTTTCTTCTTTATAAGTTAATATTCATTAATATCCTGCACAGTTTTGCCATGGGTTTCTTTTGTTGAAAATCTCTATAAGTATTCCCTTGGTGGACTGTCGGGAGAGGGGGACAGGAAGAGTTCTGCCTTAATATGACCTACATTAAATGTACCATTTGATTACTAAATCATACCACTAATGTAATGTTTCATTTTCTTCATTCAATCTTCGACTTTAAAACCATTACTAATCATTAGAGAATAAACTTCCATGTTAAAGGTATTATTCAAAATCATTGAGGCACCTGGGTGGCTCAGTAGGTTAAGCATCTCACTTTGGCTCATGGCTCATGTGTTCAAGCCCCACATTGGACTCTCAACTCTCAGTGCAGAACCTGCTTCGGATCCTCTGTTTCTGTCTCTGTCTCTCTCTCTCTTTCTGCCCCTCTCCCACTCTTTCTCTCTCAAAAATAGAAAAATATTTAAAAATTTTTAACTGAAAAAAAATCTGTGAACTATTTCCTGTAACAACAAAACTTTGCACTTACTAAACAAAAATTTTATACCTTGCTATTTACACCTCTTTAAATTTTTTAAAATGTCTACTTATTTCTTGAGAGAGAAAGCATGAGCAAGAGAGGGGCAGAGAGGGAGGGAGACACAGGATCTGAATCAGGCTCCAGGCTCTGGGTGGTTAGCGCAGAGCCTGATGTGGGGCTTGATCCCATAAACTCTGAGATCATGACCTAAGCTGCAGTCGGATGCTTAACCTACTGAGCCACTCAGATGCCCCTATTTGCACTTCTTTATATTTCACTGAATTCTGAATACAAAACCCCGAGACGTCACATAGAATGACACAATTGAAGAAACTCAAAGTTTGCATCTTTGTTCTTACAATTACTGTGCTATCATTGTTTGTTTTGAATCCAGTACTGTTGAAACACAGAAATATTCATAAACAACAGGGACACAAATGGACCTGAAGCGAGCTTGAAAGATTCTGAACCTTTATAAACTTACCCTGAAAGGAAGCAGGAGTTGCTGCATCTGCGTGTCAGTTACAGATGCTGGCTGCATTCCTGGGTGTTCTCTGAATTAACTTCCATACAGAGGTAAGTAGACATGAAACCAAAGAGCAAAAAATTAAAATCGCCAAATATGGATATAAACAACTTTTTTGTGCAGTAAAAAGGTGCAAATCTGAATTTATATACATGATTAAAACTTGGTAGTAACCAAGCATTTGTTTAGAATTTAGGGCTAATAGACAATGCCCCTTTGCTCCCCACTGACTATTTATCACTGACAATGTTTAGAACTGCCAGGGGAGGGTGATAATAAAAACCAGTCAGAATTTTAGTTGGCTTAATTCAAACTCTTATTCCCTTCTCCCCAGGTAAATTGCTCATATTGCCCTCAGCCTTGTAATGCCACTAGTTGGGACTAAAAGGTGGGAATCTGTGATATGAAATGTGCCCACCTTCCTGTAGTCCTTCATCTATGGATTCATTTGCTTATTTACCACATATTTGCTGGACATGTGTTATGTACCTTAGGAGTACCTGTAACAATTGTTACATATTGGGAGCAAAGTGTTGAATGAGATGTGGAACCAAATGCTAAAGAATTTATGATCGGGGTGATGGTGGGGTGGTGGATATAGACAAGTAAATTGACAAATAAATATGGAGCAATAAGGCTGCAGCTGGGGCAAAATATGGGAAATCAGTTAAAAGAGCATGCATGTTGGTGATGTGAGCCCCCAGTGGGCACAGCATTGAGGTTGAGACTATCTCTAAATGTGACAACCATATCTGGGTTGACTTTGCTGATGCTGGTCCCCTGTCTCCTGTTTTCTGCTTTTACCAGGATATGACTCAGGCTCCCAAATGGACACCTTTAAACTTCCTGTTTCTGTAATTAAGCACCATGACTCCTATAATTAGGTTTTGGTCTTCTGGCATCCCACTCTGTGCCCTTCCCTTTTCTTCCTCACCAGGTATATTCACATAATGGACTACTGCACAGAAATAAAAGGAGTGAACTACTGACATAAGCCAATGGAGGAATCTCAAATATTACATTGAGTGATAGACACCAGACACAAGAAGGTACATACAGTATGATTTCATTTCTATGAAGTCCAAGAACAGGTAAAGTCAATCTCTAGTGACAGAAATTAGAACGGTGGTTGTATCCAAGAGTACAGGTTAACTGGCACTCTGAACATGTTTTATCGGGGCTGGAAGCACCAAGAATACCCTCAAAGAGTCCCTTCCGTGGTAATCAGGTGGAACCCCAGAACCTAGCACAGCTGGAGTTTCTTGAATGGCTGGGACAGATGTCAGTGATCTCATATTTTCAATATAAATATAACCTAGTATTTGCATCTTTATGCCCAAAGTATTTTATATTACAGACTTGAAAACTAGGATGCACTTTTCATAATAATGGAGACCTAAAAAAATCCTTGCAGTACTCAAGGCTTATATTTTATTTTATTTATTAAGCCATTTTATTTCTTACTTTGGAAAGAATGGTTGAGAAAGTAAGCATTAGACATGATCCTTTTCAAAAACGAAGTTGGTAATAATCACAGAGACAGTGGTACCATAATTGTATACTTTTACAATATGCTTTCAGAGATTCTTTGGGCTGGGCTGAAAGATTGAAGATAGCTTCCCCTTTCTTGTCATCCATCTTTCTACGTAAATCTTGCTCAGAGTTCCATGCAGAAATTTATTGACGTTCCTTCCATCTTTCGTCTATAAATGTCATCAAATCTCTCATTCTGAGCCACAGTGAAGTGGTTTTTCCAATCCCCCACAATTCCTAGAAGAGAAAAACCGAGATGAGGGTGTCACTCTGATTGAAAGTTTTAGTAGCCCGAAAACACATTTGTCTTTCTTCACCGCCCCTTCTGTGCCTACCTTTCCACCTGCAGCTCTCTGCTCTGAGAAGGGCCCTGGAGTGCTCTATGCAGGGGAGGACTCTTAGCCTCACTGGACAATTGCCCAAGAGGTGCTGGTGCCTTAGCCCCACCTGTGATATATTCACATTATGGACCACTGCACAGAAATGACACAGGCCAAAGGAGGAATCTCAAATGTTACACTGAGGGACAGACACCACACACAAGAAGGTACATACAGTATGATTTCATTTATATGAAGTCCAAGAACAGGCAAAATCAATCTATAGTGACAGAAATTAGAACAGTGGTTATATCTGAGGGTAGACATTAACTGGAAAGGAACAAGTGTTGGAACATTCTGGGGATAGGAATGTTTCCAGTCTTGATTGGGGTGCTGGTTATATGGATGTAAACATTTTTTTTCTTTATTTTTTTTTTACAAATAGATTATTGTCAAATTAGTTTCCACATAACGCCCAGTGCTCATCCCCACAAGTGTCCTCCTCCATGCCCATCCCCCCTCCTCACCACATCCATCAGTCCTCAGTTTTTGTCAGCATTCAAAAGTCTCTCATGGTTTGCCTCTCCCCCTTTCCCCCACCATTTCCCCCCTTCTCCCCCTCGTTCCTCAGTTAAGTTCTTCCTAATCCTCCTATACGTGCAAACATATGATATTTGTCCTTCTCTGCCTGACTTATTTTCCTCAGCATAACACTCTCAAGGTCCATCCATGTTGCTACACATGGCCAACTTTCACTATTTCTCATTGCCATGTAGTATTCCATGGTATAGATAAACCACATCTTCTTGATCCATTCGTCCGTTGGTAGACACTTAGGCTCTTTCCATGTTTTAGCTATTGTGGAGACTGCTGCTATGAACATCGGGGTACATGTGTTCCTATGCATCTGAATTTCTATATCCCTAGGATAAATTCCTAGCAGTGCTATTGCTGGGTCATAGGGGAGTTCTATTGTTAGTTTCCTGAGGAACCTCCACACTGTTTTCCAAAGGGGCTGTACCAGTTTACATTCCCATGAACAGTGTAGGAGGGTGCCAGTTTCTCCACATCCTTGCCAGCATCTAGAGTTCTCTGATTTGCTCATTTTGGCCACTCTGACTGGTGTGAGGTGGCATCTCAGTGTGGTTTTCATTTGTATTTCCCTGATGAGGAGGGATGCTGAGCATCGTTCCATGTGTCTGTTGGCCATCTGGATGTCCTCTTTGGAGAAGTGTCTGTTCATATCTTCTGCCCATTTCTTCACTGAGTTGTTTGTTTTTCGGGTGTGGATTTTGGTGAGTTCCTTATAGATTCTGGGTATTAACCCTTTATCTAGTATGTCATTTGCAACTATCTTTTCCCATTCCATTGGTTGCCTATTAGTTTTCTGGGTTGTTTCCTTTGCCGTGCAGAAGCTTTTAATCTTGATGAGGTCCCAACAGTTTATTTTTGCTCTTGATTCCCTTGCTTTTGGGGATGTGTCAAGTAAGAAGTTGCTGCGGTGGAGGTCAAGGAGGTTGTTTCCTGCTTTCTCCTCTAGGGTGTTGATAGTTTCCTGTCTTACGTTCAGGTCCTTTATCCATTTTGAGTTTATTTTTGTGCATGGTGTGAGAAAATGATCTAGTTTCATTCTTGCTGTCCAGTTCTCCCAACACCATCTGTTAAAGAGGCTGTCTTTTTTCCATTGAATATTCTTTCCTCCTTTGTCAAAGATTGGTTGGCTGTATACTTTTGGGTCCATCTCTGAGTTCTCAATTCTTTTCCATTGGTCTATGTGTCTGTTTTTGTGCCAATACCATACTATCTTGATGATGACAACTTTGTAGTAGAGGCTAAAGTCTGGGATGGTGATACCTCCCGTTTTGGTTTTATTTTTCAGTATTACTTTGGCTATTTGGAGTCTTTTGTGGTTCCATACAAATTTTAGGATAGTTTGTTCTAGTTTTGAGAAGTATGCTGGTGCAATTTTGATTGGGATTGCATTGAATGTGTAGATTGCTTTGGGTAGTAATGACATCTTAGGTATATTTATTCTTCCTATCCATGAGCATGGAATGTTTTTCCATTTCTTTGTGTCTTTTTCAATTTCCTTCATAAGTTTTCTATAGTTTTCATCATACAGATCTCTTGCATGCTTGGTTAGGTTTATTCTGAGGTATTTTATGGTCTTTTTGTGCAGTTGTGAATGGGATCAGTTTCTTGATTTCTCCTTCTGTTGCTTCATTGTTGGTGTATAAAAATGCAACCGATTTTAGGACGTTGATTTTGTACCCTGCAAGTTGGCTGAATTCTTGGATCGGTTCTAGTAGCTTCTGGTGGAGTCTGTCAGGTATTCTATGTAGAGTATCATGTTGTCTGTGAATAGTGAAAGTTTGACTTCTTTGCCAATTCGGATGCCTTTGATTTCCTTTTGTTGTCTGATGGCTGATGCTAGGACTTTCAGCACTATGTTAAACAACAGGGGTGAGAGTGGACATCCCTGTCGTGTTCCTGATCTCAGGGGGAAAGCTCTCAGTTTTTCCCCGTTGAGGATGATGTTAGCTGAAGGCTTCTCATAGATGGCTTTGATATTGTTTAAGTAGGTTCCTTCTATCCCAACTTTCTCTAGAGTCTTTATCAAGAAGGGATGCTGTATTTTGTCAAATGCTTTTTCTGCATCTATGAACAGGATCATATGGTTTTTATACTTTCTTTTATTGATGTGATGTATCACATAGATTTGCGAATGTTGAACCAGCCCTGTAACCCAGGAATGAATCCCACTTGATCTTTGTGGATGATTCTTTTTGTATGCTGCTGGATTCGATTTGCAAGGCTCTTTTTGAGGTATTTTGCATCCGTATTCATCAAGGATATTGGCCTGTAGTTCTCTTTTTTTGCCGCATCCCTGTCTGGCTTGGGAATCAGAGTGATTCTGGCTTCATAAAATGAGTCCGGGAGTTTTCCTTCGATTTCTATTTTTTGGAATAGTTTGAGAAGGATTGGGATTAATTCCGTTTTAAATGTGTGGTAGAATTCCGCAGGGAAGCCATCAGGTCCAGGGCTCTTATTCGTTGGGAGATTTTTGATCACTGATTACATTTCTTCACTCTTTGTGGGTCTGTTCGGATTTTCTATCTCTTCCCGTGTGAATTTTCGTTGTGAGTTTGCTTAGGAATTTGTCCGTTTCTTCTAAGTTGTCCAATTTGTTGGCATATAATTTTTCATAGTATTCCCTGATAATTGCTTGTATTTCTGAGGGGTTGGTTGTAATAAGTCCTTTTTCATTCATAATTTTGTCTATTTGGGTGCTCTCTCTTTTCTTTTTGAGAAGTCTGGCTAGAGGTTTGTCAATTTTGTTTACTTTTTCAAAAAACCAACTCTTGGTTTCATTGATCTGTTCAATTGTTTCTTTGGTCTCTATGTTGTTTATTTCTGCTCTAATTTTTACTATTTCTCTTCTTCTACTGGGTTTAGGGCGTTCTGGTTGTTCTGCCTCTAGTTCCTTTAGGTGAGCTGTTAGATTTTGGACTTGCGCTTTTTCTAATCTCTTGAAATAGACCTGGAGAGCAATGTACTTTCCTCTTAGGACAGCCTTTGCCACATGCCATAGATTTTGAATTGTTGTGTTTCGTTTTCATTTGTTTCCATATATTTTTTAATTTCATCTCTAATTGCCTGATTGGCCCATTCATTCTTTAGTAGGGTGTTTTTTAACCTCCATGTTTTTGGAGGTTTTGCAAACTTCTTCCTGTAATCAATTTCAAGTTTCAAAGCATATGATCTGACAGTGTGCACGGTACGATCTCAATTCTTTCATATTTATTGAAGGCTGCTTTATGTCCCAGTATGTGATGTATCTTGGAGAATGTGCCATTCGCTCTTGAGAAGAAAGTAAATTCCCTGGCCTCAGGATGTAAAATTCTAAATATATCTGTCAGATCCATCTGGTCCAATGTGTCTTTCAAGTCCATTATTTCTTTAATGCTTTTCTGTCTGGATGACCTATCCATTGCTGTAAGAGGAGTATTAAAGTTCCCTGCTATTAGCACATTCTCATCTATAAGCTTGTTTCTGTTTGTGATTAATTGTTTTAGACATTTAGGTGCTCTCATATTCGGTGTGTAGACATTTATGATTGTTAGTTCTTCCTGATGGACGGACCCTGTAATTATTAGGTAGTGCCCTTCTTCATCTCTTGTGAATGTCTTTAATTTAAAGTCCAGTTTGTTTGATATAAGTATAGCTATTCCGGCTTTCTTTTGATTTACTGTAGCCTGATATATATTTCTCCATCATCTTACTTTTAATCTGAAGGTATTTTCCAGTCTAAAATGAGTTTCTTGTAGACAGCATATAGATGGATTTTGTTTTTTTATCCATTCTGCTACCCTATGTCTTTTGATTGGAGCATTCAGCCCATTTACATTCAGTGTTATTATTGAAATATGTGGGTTTAGAGTCTTTGTGTTCTTTGTGGGGTTCATGTTTGTGGTGGTGTCTCTGGTATCTTTGTTCCTTGCAACAATTCCTTCAGAGCATCCCCCTCAGGATTTCTTGTAGAGTTGGCTTAGTGGTGACAAATTCTCTCAATTTCTGTTTATTTGGAAAGACTTTGATCTTTCCCTCTATTTTGAATGACAGGCTTGCTGGAAAGGTTTCTTGGCTGCATATTTTTACTGTTCATCACATTGAAGATCTCCTGCCATTCCTTTCTGGCCTGCCACGTGTCAGTAGATAGGTCTGTCACCACTCTGATGGGTTTCCCTTTGTATGTGAGGGCCCTTTGCTCCCTAGCTGCTTTCAAAATTCTCTCTTTGTCCTTGTATTTTGCCATTTTTGCTCTGATATGCCGTGCAGAAGTTCGATTCAAGTTAGGTCTGAGGGGAGTCCTCTGAGCCTCTTGTATTTCCACATTTACTTCCTCCCCGACGTCGGGGAAGTTCTCTGCTATAATTTGTTCCAGGACTCCTTCAGCACCTTTTCCTCTCTCTTTCTCTTCTGGGATTCCTATGGGATATTGTTGCTTTTGACCATGTCACTGAGCTCTCGAACTCTTCTTTCCTGTTCCTAGATCAGTTTGTCTCTTTTTTTGTCAGCCTCTTGTTTTTCTATAATGGTGCCTTCTACATCACTTATTCTCCTTTCTGCCTCTTCAATCTGTAAATTGGATGCCTTCATTTTATTATGTATCTCATTTATCACATTTTTTAATTCTTCATGCCTATTTTTATTTTCCACTCTGTCTGTAGCCATAGTTTCTTTGATGTCCCCTATGCTTTTTTCAAGCCCAGCTATTAATTTTACCGTTATGATTCTAAAATCTTGTTCAGTTATGCTGCTGATATCTGTTTTGAGCAGTTCGTTAGCTGTCATTTCTTCTTGGAGTTTCTTTGGAGGAGAGCTCTTTCGTTTCATCATTTTAGTTAGCTTTCCGGCTCTTGTTGATTTTAAAGACCTGTTATGCTCTCTGCACCTATGAGCGCTGCTGTATCCAAGAAGACTCTTTGACTGTCCAGGGCCTATCCTTTCAGAGAGTGTTTTTTGAATGGTATCTCTTGGTCTCTCTTGTGGGACCTTGGTTATTTTATTTTCCTTTTCGTAGTGATATTTGGGACTCTCCACCTTGTGTACTCTGGCTTGCTTCTTGAGGTAGCCATTAGAAGGCTTTCTCAGTGGATTCTGCATCCTTTTTCTCCCAATCTTTCAGGTTTTGTAAGCTTTCCAATTGCTTCAGGTCTTTTCCGTGTGATGTATGTGCGAGAGCGCAATTACGGACCTCCTTACTTTTCCGCCATCTTGCCCCCTCTTAGTGTCAACATTTTTCAACATATTGAACTGGGTACTTCAGAATTGTGCATTTTTTAGTACCTAAGTTTCTTTTCAATTAAAAAAAAGAGAACTTTTTGGGAAAATGTCAGTGAGATACTGCATATGTATGAGCTTTTTCACCAAGTAGTAACTACTAAAATAATGTTAACAATGTGAAATACTCTTTTTCCCCCCAGTGCGTCTTTTGGAAAGCTGTGTAACAGAAATAAAATCAAGACATAAGATACATACGAAGATGTTTACTATAGCATTATTCATAAGGATGAAATATTAAAAACAAAATTAACTGTGGTATCATTCATTAGGGGGACAGTTGAATGAGTTATGATGTATCCACACTGTGGTACAACATGAGACCACTGAAAACAGTGAGCCACACAGACCTACATGCCCTGCTCTGGAGAGATGTCTGATATTCTGCCAAAAGCAGGTGTGGAGTATGACTACATTTGGGTTTTAGCCTTCATCATGGTCTATATCTTTGTTTGTATAAGTATGAGTCTGAGGGAATGAGGATGGGTATATAGAAAGAAAGGTTTGTCTGAATCTGAAGGGCTATTTGCCAAGAAAAGGAATGGCATTGTTCGGTTTGCTGCATTAGCATGGGGTGCTGCTGTAGATTCAAAAATGCAACAAAATAAATATGATATTTGTCCTTCTCTGCCTGACTTATTTCGCTCAGCATAACACCCTCCAGGCCCATCCATGTTGTGACACATGGCCAGATTTCATTGTTTCTCATTGCCATGTAGTATTCCATCGTATAGATACACCACATCTTCTTGATCCATTCTTCAGTTGATTGACACTTAGGCTCTTTCCATGTTTTAGCTATTGTGGAGAGTGCTGCTATGAACATTGGGGTCCATGTGCTCCTATGCATCAGCATTTCTATATCCCTTGGGTAAATTCCTAGCAGTGCTATTGCTGGGTCATAGGGGAGTTCTATTGTTAATTTTCTGAAAAAAAACCTCCACACTGTTTTCTAGAGGGGCTGTACCAGTTTACATTCCCACCAACAGTGTAGGAGGGTGCCCATTCCTCCACATCCTCGCCAGCATCTAGAGTTCTCTGATTTGCTCATATTAGCCACTCTGACTGGTGTGAGGTGGTAACTCAGTGTGGTTTTGTTTTGCATTTCCCTGATGAGGAGGGATGCTGAGTATCGTTTCATCTGTTTTAAACAGAAAGGGAGAAGACTTCTATACTGTTGGTGGGTACTTCTGGGAAGTAAGGTTTTGGTGAAGAATACCTATTTTTTTTTTTGCATAAAAATGCAATCTATATTGGGCTAATTTTTTTACGACGATTACTATTACTTATTAAAGTAAAAGGTGATAGTGGTTTTTGTCTTCCAAAAATATTAGCCGGGCCAATTAGAATTCCTCTTCTGAGAAGTAGAACTAAGAAATATTAAGAGAATGAAGCAGTCCGCACAGCAAAGGAAACAACACACAAAACTAACAGGCAACCAACGGAATGGGAAAAGATAGTTACAAATGACATATCAGATAAAGGGTTAATATCCAGAATCTATAAGGAACTCATCAAACTACATGCCCAAAAATCAAACAACCCAGTGAAGAAATGGGCAGAATATATGAACAGACACTTCTCCAAAGAGGACATCCAGATGCCCAACAGACACATGAAACGATGCTCAGCATCCCTCCTCATCAGGGAAATACACATCAAAACCACACTGAGATACCACCTCACGCCAGTCAGAGTGGCTAAAATGAGCAAATCAGAGAACTCTGGATGCTGGCAAGGATATGGAGAAACTGGCACCCTCCTACGCTGTTGATGGGAATGTAAACTGGTACAGCCCCTCTGGAAAACAGTGTGGACGTTCCTCAGGAAACTAACAATAGAATTCCCCTATGACCCAGCAATAGCACTGCTAGGAATTTACCCAAGGGATACAGAAATGCTGATGGCTAGGAGCACATGTACCCCAATGTTCATAGCAGCACTCTCCACAATAGCTAAAACCTGGAAAGAGCCTAAGTGTCCATCAACAGACAAATGGATCAAGAAGATGTGGTTTATCTATACCATGGAATAGTACATGGCAATGAGAAAGAATGAAATCTGGCCATGTGTGGCAATATGCATGGACCTTGAGGGTGTTATGCTGAGCAAAATAAGTCAAGTAGAGAAGGACAAATATCATATGTTTGTACGCATAGGAGGATTAGGAGGAACTTAACTGAAGAATGAGGGGGAGAAAGCGGGAAATGGTGGGGGAAAGGGGGAGAGGCAAACCATGAGAGACTCTTGAATGCTGACAAAAACTGAGAACTGATGGATGTGGGGGGGAGGGAGGAGGGGCATGGAAGAGGGCACTTGTGGCGATGAGCACTGGGTGTTATGTGGAAACCAATTTGACAATACACTATTTGTTTAAAAAAAAAAAGAGAGAGAGAGAGAGAATGAAGCAATGCTCAGTAGCAGCGATGATTGGAAGTCATGATGTAGAGCAAGCCTAGGCCATATTCAAGACCAAGCTATGACCAGGCGGTGGCTCAGTTGGTTAAGTGTCTGACTTTGGCTCAGGTCATGATCTCACGGTATGTGAGTTCGAGTCTATATTGGACTCTGTGCTGACAGGTCGGAGCCTGGAGCCTCTTTCGGATTCTGTGTCTCCCTTTCTCTCTGCCCATCCCCGACTCTCGCCCTGTCTTTCTTGCTCTCAAAAACAAATAAACATCAAAAATAATTTAATAATTAAAAAAAGACCAAGCTATGAGCATGAGCTAAGTCAGCAGAAGCTATACAGTAGGAATAAAGTGTAATGGGCAGGATGACAGGAAGCTAGTCAGTGGAGAAAGGTGCTCCTAGCAGGCATGTGGAAGGCAGCTGAGTCCTGTACGGGATGAAGCCTTGTAGCAAAGAACCGTACCCTCCTGCTGCCTACCAAGGCTCTGACTCTAAGATCCAGGGATCTCCACAAAGTCTAGGCCAATGGTGTCTCCTACTCTTAACTACCTGAAAGACTGTATTTATCTTATACCTCCATCTGACTTCTAAGAAACCCCTGTTTCAACCAAATGCCCCAGAAAGCTCTCTTCCATAACAAGATTAAATCCTCACCTTATTAGTGGTAGATTATTTTTAATAGGCAAAATGTATTTAGCCTTATATCTTCTTGCTAAAGGCAGACAGATATTACTAGACAAACTGAGCGTTTGGTTTATACTTATATGTATATAGTATTTGAGGCCACACAAACCTTTTCTCATGAAAGGGGTAATAGACTGGTCCAGGATAGATTTTGGAGCTGTAGAACGGTTTGTCATGGGATTTTCTTTCATTTTCTCAAATGACGTCTCCTGGGCAATTTCATCTAGCACTATTTCATTCAAGCTCTTTCCCATGAACTGCATCACTTTCCGAATTTCTTGCTTTGGGTCCTGTGGTGAGAGTCACATTGCATTGGAATGGAAGAAGGTATCAGGACACCTGTAAATTCTTCAGCGTATCTCTCCCAGAGGCGCAGCCCTGAAACAGCCTAGGGTGATTCTTCTGAAGGGCCTTTACTCACCTGTTTTATGTCCTCATAGAAGAGGAAGAGAATCTGGTATCTGTCTTTCATCTCCCACCATCCCTTTACATGGTCATACCAGGAACCCCAGCCCACTGTAACACACAAAGGGAACAGAACAGTCTACGTAGGGATCATCCAAAGCCTGAGATATATCTTGAGTCCTGATCTGTTTGACTTAGAGGGTGATATTGTACGGTTATAGCGTTGAGGTAATTTATCCCAACATACTACCTAAAATGGTTTCATATTTATTGTGTATAATCATATATACCCTGATTTTTACAAGGATACTCTTTGGAATGTGGGGGGGGCGGATGACTCTACAGGTGAGGTAACCTGGAGTAAAGGCTTTCAAATTGGGTGAGAGATATTTGCTGGGACTGTGGGCACTCCCTCTGAGCTCAGCCAGCTTGCTCCTCCCAGTCCCAGTCTGAGGGAGAACACATCTAAGCAGGAGCACAACCTTCTGATATGATTCCTAGTCTCAACCTATCTGGAGTGGGAACCCAAAGATGTGAAGGATTATCCTTTACCTTTCCCATTGATGAAGGTTTCAAAATACTCTTCCCAGGTGCCAGGGTCAGGAAGCATTTTATTCATCCTTTGGAAATGGTAGTAGGAAACCATGCAGTCTTTGGCATTTCGGGCTACATAAAGGAACTTCGGGATGAGACGGGAGGAGGGTAAAAGATGGTATGAAAAGTGAATTTTCAAGGAATTCACTCAGGTTGAGCCATGCCAAGGGTGGCCACGCATACCCACCTCAGCTCTCCCGTGCTAGCAGTTCAACTTGGCCCATGACCTCTTCCTCCTCTGACTGTCCCTGCTTCCCTGCTGATTGTCCTCTTTATCCAAACTCAGTCCTGTTAAGTAGCCTGATTCCTGCTTGCTCCTTTAGTGTCAGAGTCCAATCATTCTCTAACAACTATGACCTCCTTTCGGACAGAAACTACCACATGCATGTGCTGATGATCCTCCCAACATCTTCATCTCAGTTTCCGGGAGAAGCAGGACAACTTCACGGTCGTATTTTCTTCCTGTTCTCATCATCTGTTATTTTCATCTCGAATTACTTCAGCTTTTGCCTTAGAAAGCATCCTGTTTAGGTTTCATTTTGACCACAACCTTCTCTCTTACCCTCTCAGCCTTTCGCTGTAACCAAATATGACCTTAATCTATCCTTGCTAGGTACTCAACTCACATTCTGACAGCATCAATCCTGAGCTGGCCTCCTTGACCGGTCACTTCAGATCCATAACTAGCCATTTCAAAGCGATGCTGTTTTTTTTTTTTATTTGTGTGTGTGTGTGTGTGTGTGTGTGTGTGTGTGTGTGTGTGTGTTTTACCCTAAAATAGTTCTCCACTGGGAACGATTTGGCACACTAGGGGACACTTGTCAATGTCCGGAGATATTTTTGGGTTGTCACAAAGGGGGGTGGCAGTACTACCGGCATCTAATGAGTAGACTCCAGGGATGTTGCTCAACATTTTACAACGTGCAGGGCAGCCCCCTGTCTCCTCGCCTCAATGAATTATCTGGTCCAAATTTCAGTAGTGCCACTTCCTGTATTCTGATGCTTTGACATCGTGGAGCCTGGCTAACCCTGGATGGATTGCTGCTGTCAGATTTAGCAGGTTACTAGAGACAGTAATAACTCACAATCATGCTCACTTATCACTTCACCAGTCTGGATCCCACATCTTAAACACTCCCTTATAGGGCTCTCACACTGGGCCATTAGCCACTTGCTCTAATCACTCAGGGCCAAGACCACAAAACCAGGGGCATCAGTCCCTAGGCCCCAGAGACTGCAGAAATCATCCAAACTACCTACTCCTAAGCCTGCTTACCTGCTTCACCCATTCCTTCCTCCAAAATCACAATAATGGCTCTTGCCAATATGTTAACATTGCTCCCTCTGCCTCCTGACTGACCCTTGTGCTTCCTCGGTGTGAAGAGTTTAAAAAATTCACCTGAATTCTTATGCTATTTCATTTCTGGTTGGCTTTCATTTCATCATTGCTTCGTAATTATTTAACTAATCTTCCTCTCATATGTCTCACTTCTAGCCAGAAGTCTCTCCCTTCTTTCCTCAAAACTTCATCCCATTCCCCCTGAAGTTCATTTACTCTCTTCTGTTGTGTCTGTTCTGCACCTTAGCTGTTGTTGAATTTGTGTGTGTGAGTGTATTCTTAGTTTTTTTAGTTCAGAAATTGAAAGGGCTAGAAAGAAGAGGACTAAGTATCTGAATGTGAAATAGCCACAGATAATAAATTACACATTTTGTGAAAGGTGCATGACAATAAGTGGCAACAAAAGCTATTTTTGTGGCAAATCTCACATCCCACAAACACTGATGAACTTTAATTGTCAGGGCTTGAGTTCTACTTCCAGTTTTGTGGTCGTGGTTCAGGTGCCAGGAGCATCTTTTTTCTTTCTTTCTCTCTTTCTCTCTCTCTTTCTCTCTCTCTTTCTCTCTCTCTCTCTCTCTCTCTCTCTCTCTCTCTCTCTCTCTCTTTCTTTCTTTCTTTCTTTCTTTCTCTATTTCTTTCTTTTCTGAAGTTGGTTTCCATATAACACCTGGTGCTCATCCCAACAACTGCCTTCCTCCATGCACACTACCCCATTCCCCATTCCCCCACTCCTATCAACCCTCAGTTTGTTCTCAGTATTCTCTAGTCTCTGATGTTTTGCCTCTCACCCCCCAACTGGTTTTCCCCTTCTTCTCCCCTATGGTCCACTGTTAGGGTTTTCCTGATCCACCTATAAGTGAAAACATAAGGCATCTGTCTTTGCATGACCTATTTCACTCAGCATAACACCCTCAAGTTCATCCACGTTGCTAAAAATGGCCAGATTTCATTCTTTCTCCTTGCCATGTAGTATTCCACTGTACAGGTAAACCACAACTTCTTGATCTATTCATCTATTGATGGACACTTAGGCTCTTTCCATGTTTTGGCTATTGTTGACAGTGCTGCTCTGAACATTGGGGTACCTGTGCTCCTATGCATCAGCACTCCTGTATCCCTTGGGTAAATTCCTAGCAGTGCTACTGCTAGGTCATACGGGAGTACTATTGTTAATTTTTTGAGGAATGTCCACACTGTTTTCCAGAGGGGTTGCACCAGTTTATATTCCCACCAAGAGAGTAGGAGGGTGCCCATTTCTCCACATCCTCTCCAGCATCAAGAGTCTCCTAATTCTTTCATTTTAGCCAGTCTGACTGGCATGAGGTGGTATCTCAGTGTGATTTTGGTTTGTATTTCCCCGATGAGGAGAGACGCTGAGCATCGTTTCATGTGTCTGTTGGCCATCTGGATATCTTGTTTGGAGAAGTGTCTGTTCATGTCTTCTGCCCATTTCTTCGCTGGATTGTTTGTTTTTTTGGGTGTGGAGTTTGGTGAGTTCTTTATAGATTTTGGATACTAGCCCTTTATATGATAGATCATTTGCAACTATCTTTTCCCATTCCATTCGTTGCCTATTAGTTTTATTGATTGTTTCCTTTGCCGTGCAGAAAATTTTGTCTTGACCAGGTCCCAATAGTTCATTTTTGCTCCTGATTCCCTTGCGTTTTGGGATGTGTCAAGGAAGAAATTGCTGCAGTTGAGGTCAAGGAGGTTGTTTCCTGCTTTTTTCTCTAGGGTTTTGATAGTTTCCTGTTTCATATTCAAGTCCTTTTTCCATTTTTGAGTTTATTTTTGTGTATGGTGTGAGAAAGTGATCTAGTTTCATTCTTCTGCATGTTCCTGCCCAGTTCTCTCAGCACCATTTGTTAAAGAGGCTTTTTTTTTTTTCCCATTGGGTACACTTTCTTGGTTTGTCAGATTAATTGGCCATACATTTAACACCATCTTTCTGAGACTGGTGCTTTTCTTCCGATAGCAGAGACCATGGTGATGGAGCTTAAGCCCACAAATCCAGGGACAGAGAGAAGGAAAGAAGCCTTGGCTTGTGAGGATCAATCCTGCAGACCAAGACTCAGCAATGAGGTCCTAGTGAACAGGAGGAGCCTATACCCTCTCGCAGGCCAGACGACCCAGAAGCAAGTGGGGAAGATGAGGCAGGTTGGGGCACCTCCTCCCTCACCACAGCAGGCTCTCTGTCTCTGTGGCCACCCTGCTGCAGCCCACAAAGGTATCTAAGCCGGCCCAGGCGCTTTGGCCCTTCCCGGGCCTGGGGGACCACTTGGAAACACTGCACACTGGGCCCTCCCGGGTTCACCTGGGAGAGACACCTCAAGTAGTCGCAAACAAGAGAACTTTTTTGGATTTTTATAGCAGATGCTTATCTATTGTTTCAGTCACGGAAATCCTGATTATTTGTTTAATTTTATAAATAATTGTGCTTTAAAATAGCACCTTATTCTTTATTTTTGATTCAACCTTTCATTTACTTACACAAGCTATATTTCTATACTTTTTGATTTTTTAAAAATGTTTATTTATTTGAGAGAGAAAAAGAGAGAGACAGCAAAAGGAGGGCAGAGAGAGAGAGAGAGGGAGGGAGGGAGGGAGGGAGGGAGGGAGGGAAGGAGGGAGACACAGATTTCCAAGCAGGCTCCAGGCTCCCAGCTGTCACCACAGAGCCCAACTCCGGGCTTGAAACCACAACTGTAAGATCATGACCTGAGCTGAAGTTGGATGTTTAACGGACTGAGCCACCCAGGCTCCCCTTCACAACTTATATTTCTATATCTGGTCATTTTGATATCTGAAGACCTTGAGATCCAACCCTGCTGTTTGTTCTTTCTGCAGACTCTCATGCTGGCTTGTTCCCTTTAGTTGTTGTTGTTTATTTTTTTGTTTGGTTTTTAATACATTTTTAGGTTGTTCCTTTGTGTATTTGTTATGTGAGATGGTGAACTCAAATGGGACCACTGCAAGCCGAAGCTATTGCCCCCCTCCCTTCCCTTGTTTGTTTCTGCCAGTCATCCTGGGGAGGCCACCAGTGGAACCACTTTATGCAGTTTCTCAGCATGGGGCTTCTTGGATAATGCAAGAAGCACAGCTTGAGTCTCTTCCCTTGAAGAGGAGACCTGGACCACACATTTTCAGGGCAGCTGAGATCCGAGGTCAACACAGAGAGAGGCATCCTTGGGTCTGGCTTGGTCTTCTCCACCATCCATTGAGGGCGAAGCCCTTCAGCTGCCCCAGCTTCAGCTCCTCACTTTTCTGGTTCCTTCTGCTCTGGTATTTGCCCCTGTGCAGCCACTGAAACCCACGCTACTGCATTCTCCATTATCAAATACTCACAGCGCAACTACAGTGTCAGTGACCTCCGTGAGTTCCAGTGCCCTCTTCATTGTGGGGCTGAGGGATTTCCTCAACTCTCTCTGGATCTTAGTTACACATTTACAAGGAAACTTGTCATGTGTTATGTGTAATTGCTAAGTGTTTCATATAAGAGGTTTTAAGGTGTTTAGTATGCCAAAATTCCATGGGTTCTTATTTCCTTATATAGCTTTAGTGAAAGGACTCACATAATTGCTGTTGTTCCCTAGAATTACACCCTTCCTAGCCCTTTGTTCCCTTCATTCCCACCTTTAAGAAAACTTTCTTAACATCACAGCTGACACCTCAGTTTCTTTCCTTGACCCAATTCATTTATTTATTCAGTAAACAGATTTTGAATGTCCTCTATGTGCCAGGAACCGATTACTCACTGAGTGCAGAATAAACAAAGTCCCAGAATAAATAAAGCCAAGATCTCAGAATTTACCAGAGGCTGAGGCCAGTTGCTCCCTCAAGAAACATTGCTCCATCTATTTTCCTTTTTAAACAATCATCAGAGTTTTTTTTCCCCTCAGTTTTTCTCCTCTGCTCTATTATGAGAATTCTATTGCCCACACCTTTGGATCACTAGGGACACTTACTATCTCTTGTTCTCTCCAAAAATTCGCTGTGCCTTCAAACAATTCACATCTTGTTTGGAACCATTCAGGTGAATATCCTGCTGAGTACAGAACTTTACATTTTCTCTTATTGCTGATCAACAGCAATACTGCAGAGATATTGGAGAAGTAAACATGATGGCAATATTGTGAGTTAGGGTCTGGGAGATTTGTTCTCAGGAGGGTTAGTCTCCCCGCCTGTCCCCAGGGAAGCTCTTGCTCTCTTACCTTGCAGTTATTTTCCCAGAAAGAGCGAGGCAAGAGCTGAATGGGAAGGTGAGTCCTTAATATCCGTGGAGAGGGCATTGCTTTGGCTTTTTCCACCCCTTTAAAGTAAATCAAGAGGAAACACCTGTGTAGTACAAGTATTGCATAGGGGAACTTATATTCTTGGCTCTGTCCAGAATGTCCCATTACCCTACATCTTGGTGCTTGTCTCTTGTCTTCCTTTGGGATTTCATAATAAGATTATTGATTTTACCATCACTTCCATAGACTCAAACAGCTTGAGAGCTGGAAGGGAGCTTAGATTAATTTACTCTGTCACTTTCAGGATGTGGAGACAGAAGCTGAGAACGGAAAGTGAGTTCTTATTGTAGCAGAGTCAGGGGAACCAGAGTGCAGGCCTCTCTTGCCTCCCAGCTGGTGTCCACACTTGCGTGTCAGCAACAGGCTGCCCATGTGCCTGGCGCGTGTGTTAGTGACTTGTTTCAGCTCTAAAAACATAAGTATTTGATGTCATATGAGTTATGATTTCCACTCTGTCCTCTAAAACACTGACTAGGTACCTGCTCTGTGCAATCATTGTGTTAGACTGAGGTTAGATGTGAGATAATAGAACATTTATATTTATCTCAGCCCCTGCTTCTTGCTATAGAGTTCCTGAAATCCCTATAATTTCATGGATGATGAGGGTGTCCTGTTCTTTTTTTAGAAAGGTGCTTTTTAATGTATATTTCTTTTTGAGAAAAAGAGAGCACGCAAGCAGGGAAGGGGCAGAGAAAGATAAAGACACAGAATTCAGAGCAGACTCCAGGCTCTCAGCTGTCAGCACAGAGAGCCCAACATGGGGCTTGAACTCACAAAGCGTCAGATCATGACCTTAGCTGAAGTCGGATGCTTAACCAACTGAACCATCCTGGCATCCCAGGGTTGTCTTTTTCCAATGAGGTGACTTCAGGTGGGCTTCTGGATGGGAGTTGGTCACCAGCAAGACCAGCCATGATTAGAAGCTTGGAATTTTCAGCCCTGGCCCCCATTCTCCAGAGAGGGGAGAATGGCTGAAAATGGAGTAAATGATGGATCCTGAGGGTATGATAAAGCTTTCATTATGTCCCCAAAGTCTGGGGTTTGGGGGGCTTCTGGGTTGGTGAACACATGGAGACTGGGGAGATGGCTGATGCTTTTGAGCAAGTCAGACCATGTACCTCTATACTTGGAAGGTACTTTGGAAATCTTCTATACTCAAGGTGGTTTTTCAGACTTGCTCTCCAAGCTGTGTGTTTCAGGGAGGGGATTCAAGGTGGAGTTGAATGGATGTGCTTCATTCTGGTCATCTTTGGTTTTGCTTATTTTATATGTTGGGAATCCCTAATAATTTTTTAGAAATTGTGGTAAGATGCATATGAAGTAAAGTTTGCCATCTTAACTCGTTTAAAGAGTACAGTTCGGTAGTGCTAAGTGCATTCACATTGTTGTGCAACCAATCTACAAAACTCTCCATGTGCAAAACACTCCAGTACCTGTTAAACACTAACTCCCCATTGCACCCTTTCCCAACTGCTGTCAGCCACGGTTCTTCTGATTCTATGAATTTGATTCCTCTGGATCCCTAATATAAGTGGAATCATACAGAGTTTGTCTTTTTGTATGTGTGACTGGCTTATTGCACTTAGCATAGTGCCCTTAAGGTTCTTTCTTTGGCAGGTATCAGAATTTCCTTCCTTTTCAAGACTGAATAATCTTTCATTGCATGTGTGTATCACATTGTACTCATACACTCATCTGCCCATGGAAACTTGGGTTGCTTCCATCCTTGGCTATTGTGAATAATGCTACTATGAACATGAGTGTACAAATATCTTTTCAACTCTCTACTTTTAATTCTGTGGGCCCATACCCAGAGGTGGAATTGTTGATTCATATGTTCGCAATAATTTTTTTAAGTAAACAACATCCCGGTGGTGAAAAGAAAAATTAGAAAGCTACTGGTCTATAGTTAAAGCCCATATTCCTTAGCAAGACATGTGAAACTGCCCTGCATCTAGCTCCTTTCCTCAGCTTCCACGTGTGACCCTTCAGAGCTATTTAAACTGGTCCTGCTGCTCCAGGTCTCTTGTCTTCTTTGTCTATATCTCTGGGCACCTCGTTGGTCCCAGTCACTTTATAGAGTCTGTCCAGACACTTCCATTGCTAGCAATA
This sequence comes from Proteles cristata cristata, assembly GCA_017311185.1. NCBI lineage: Eukaryota > Metazoa > Chordata > Mammalia > Carnivora > Hyaenidae > Proteles > Proteles cristata. The sequence continues at coordinate 62,171 of JAESUZ010003200.1, forward strand.
TGGTGGCCTAGACACTAGACACTATGACACCTCTCTTGTTGTAAAATACTTGCAAAATCTGATTAAAACACCGCAGACATCCTTTAAATCCATAACCGGTCTTGCAAGAAACTAAGAGGGCCCCTTAGGGGCCCAAGTACAGAGGGACCGCCAAGACAGCGAGGTGAGAAGAAAAGAAAAAGAAGAGAGAAAGAAGGTTGTGATGATCTAAGCAATGATTGGGCCTCAAGTCCTGGGTCTAATGAGGGGAAAGGGAACAGTAGCCTTGGGTTTTCCTCCTCTTACATGCAACCCTCCCAGTAGGTTTGACCCAGCTCTAGCTTCAAACTTTGCTCCCAAAGAACCCCTACATGAGAGAGAGAATCTCCTGATTAAGGGATTTCCATAGAGCATTCCACCAATGTTTTCTTTCACAGATTCAGGTAAATTATACATTTTATCCTTCTCTCTCCTCTCTGTCTATCTCTCATCAGTGCCGCAGGAGAGCTTGTTGGGGTGGTCTTCTTCCCCTGACACTCTGCCATCAATGCTTAGCCTCAGGGGGTGAGAAGGGCAGGGGAGAGTGTCCATGAACACACCTCTGGCTACAAAGTCCATTCCTGAGCCTGCCTCATGGAGGAAGGGGACCAGTAGAGTAATTTTTGGCCCTCATCATCTGCATGAGAAGCTTACACTCTGGCAGGAGAGATACAGCGACAGCAGTATCAGCTGGTCACTGCAGGCGTCACCGTCTCCAGGCATTGGTTTTCAGGCACATTCTTCACCCTGCCGATGGTGTCCTATGGTAACATCTACCCAATATTCCCACTGCTTGTCATCATACAGTCTGCATTTGCCTCCTCCATTGGGCCATGAATTATTGAGGTTAAGTGGAGGTTTGGAGTCATATATATGCAGCCCAGGGCCTGTAGTATAAATGCTTGTTGAGCTGCAGGAGTTATTTCTAGATATTACCTGTATACAGTTCTCTCTCTCTCTCTCTCTCTCTCTCTCTCTCACACACACACACACACACACACACACATGTCTTTTCAAATTCTTCCCAGTTTTGCTTTCTTGGGTCACATATACAATGCTTTAGCTGTCAAATAGCTCTGTTGCTAGGAGTTGGTGGGAGGGTTTAAGGGGGTCTGGAAGGGAGATGGACCATGCAGGACACAAACTCCCACTACATCCAGCAGTGTCCACTAACTTCTGAAACCTCTGAGGGTGGTTGGTATACCTGACCAATACCCATCAGTCTATTTCAGCAACTACATTGCCCTCCTAATGGTTGCCCTTACCTCAGGTTGCAGGGACCATCTACTCTGAAACAAAACTACTGCTTAGCCAAGTCTCCACCCAGCCTCTTTCTGTTCATAGCTAGAAAGACCATAAACTTTTAAGTGTTTATAACATCTTTGGACATGAGTCACCTTGGTTTTTAAAGAGTCATCTTGATTTCTATATGACGTGCCATGCTGAGTGATTGGTTATTATCCTTGCTTGAATTTTACAGCTACTGACATTGCTTGAGAGAAACTCCATCCTGTTCTTTATGCTTACTTAACAACAGTATATACTTATGCTGGACACTCTGCTCCCCACTGCCAAGAATGCTGCACTGGACATCATGTTTAGGCTTTTTTCCTTCTCTTTAATCTCCGAAATTGTCAGAGGTAAGGTGATGCTGGCAGGAGTTGAATGCAGAAATAACATTAAAAAACTGGGTTTGTATGACCCAGGGAACACATGCCCTTGTGGGGCAAGGGATTTAGCCTAAGAAGTGATCAGGAATACCTAACACTTACATGGTATCTACTCTGAGCCAGGTGCTGGTCTAAGCTTTTGACACATATTAAGTCATTTCATCCTTACCATGACTTTTCAAGGTAGGCACTTATTCTATTGACATTTTGCAGTTGAGGGAAGTGTAACAAAGAGAAGGTAAGTAACTTGCTAAAGGTGAGCCAAGTGAGTGAGTGGTGGCATCAGGATTTAAACCCTGGTTGTCCTTTTTTTAAAAAAAAATTTTTTTAATGTTTTTATTTATTTTTAGGAGAGAGAGAGAGAGACAGCGTGAGCAGGGTAGGGTCAGAGAGAGAGGAAGACACAGAATTGGAAACAGGCTCCAGGCTCCGAGCTGGCAGTCAGCACAGAGCCCGACGCGGGGCTCGAACCCACGAACCGCGACATCATGACCTAAGCGAAAGTGGGACGCTTAATCGACTAAGCCACCCAGGCGCCCCAAGTCTGGTTGTCCTTCATTATTATACCATCCAGCTGCTCAAGGGATCAGAAGACCAGACCAACACCAACAAAAACGGAAGGCCCTGACTACACTCAGAGTGGAGTGACAGTTATGCAAGCAGAGAGTACTTTGTGTGCAGTGTCAGAGCCCCACAGGTAGTTCAGAACAGGGGTCAGTCCAGGCACTGGATTGCCAAGCTAGTGAATACCAGACAAAGTGACAAAGGGGTCTGTGCCTGGGCAAGTAGAACCATAAGAACAAGCAAGTGCCTAAGGTTATTCGAACTTGGACATAAGTTTCAGGTCTGATGGGCATCAGATAAGGAACTTCTCTATCACTAGGTAATGGTAGATTCATCAGGCCTCTGTCCACAATTGCTTCAAAATAGACTTCAACACTACAGTTGTGCTGCCTATAAGTCTGCAGCTCTAGCTAGTTGTGTTTCCAGTTTTTCATTGTGCTGTCCCATGCGATGGTGAAATAGCAAAGTAGACCTTCCTCCTATGATTGTTTTGCAACATGCTTCCAGCAGCTGCCAGTTACCTGGAATGGCTTCTTTTGCCTTCCGGTTGCCTTTTTCTTATTCCAAGAAGTTTATTAAATACCAAGAAGTTCTGGTTGTCTTTTTGTAATTTTGTGTGTGTGTGTGAATAAAAAAAAGATTCTAGGTTGAGTATTACCCTAAAAATGTTTCCTTACAGAACAGAAATAGTTGGTTGAAAGTCCATTATTTTTGCTGATTATCTGGCACTTTCTTGACTGCACTGGACTTCTGTATGGGTGGAGTAAGGATAGGAGAAAGTGTGAATTGTTTCATAAATAGCTCTCCACCTTCTTTGTGTGTTCTATAGTGTGATGGTAAGAGAGAGCATTTAAGAAGATAAAGCAGACTCTATTTTACTTATTGGTTCACTTTTGGCAAATAATCTTAGAAAATATGTAGAAAAAATCAGAGACAGGGCACCTGGGTGGCTCAGTCAGTTAAACGTCCAACTTCAGCCCAGGTCATGGTCTCATGGTTCATGGATTCAAGCCCTGCATCGGGTTCTGTACTGACAGCTAGCTCAGAGCCAGGAGACTGTTTCAGATTCTGTGTCTCCCTCTCTCTCTGACCCTCCCCTGCTCAAGCTTTCTCTCTCTCTCAGAAATAAATAAAACACTTTAAAAACAAAAAGAAAGAATCGGAGAGGAATAAAGTAGGAGGAAATACATGTTGATAGAAATGAGACAGAGAGACAGAGGGAAAAAGAGAGAGAGAAGAGAAAAGACAAAGCAGAAGAGAAGAAGAAACAGTAGAGAGAGGAAGAGAAAGGGACAAGGAGAGGCACTGGGATGCCCTTCAGTAAGTGAATGGATAAATTCACTGTGGTACATTTAAGCAATGGAATATTAGTCAGCACTGAAAAGAAATGAGCTATCAAGCCATGAAAAGACATGGAGGACACTGAGGGAGGAGGCAAGATGGCAGAGAAGTAAGGAGCTCCGTACTTGCACTCGCGCCCATACATCACACAGAAAAGATCTGAAGCCATTGGAAACCATACAAAACCTGAAAGACTCGGAGAAAAAGGACGCAGAATCCACTGAGAAAGCCTTCTAACGTGAGTGCGAACCGGGGAAGGTAAAATCGGGCCGGGATCGGAGCCTCCAGGGTGGGAGGCGATCCCCCTCTACCCTCTACGGGGAGTGAGAGGGGAAAAGGAGAGAGTCCGAGACAGAAAAATCTCCGCTCGGTGCATAGAAAGACCGTACTTGCCAAATATCTGCACACCAGGTCCCCTCGCGCCAACTGGTCCTGGGGGAGGCTGAGCACACAAACTGCTTCTTTGTGCCGCTCCTGGAGGTTGGTTTTTAAAGCGGCGCGGGCGCGTCTGCCGCCATTGTAGCTCCAGGGCGGCTGGGACCCCTGAAGGAGACGCGCAGACACCAGGCGTCCGCGCTCCTGGCTGGCTGGAACTCGAGAGGGAAGGCAAAGAGCTAAAAACTGGGAAATTTGCCTGTGAGTTCGTGTTTCGGGTGACGAGCCATAGAGAGACCCGGTTTTCCTCACTCCAGTGGGCTCAGGCTACGCGGACACGGCAGGCAAGCCCCCACGCATGCGCACCAGAGCCAACCAGAGAAGGAAGCAGCGATCCTGACTCCGCCCCCAGACCTCAGCTGGGAGCCTGGAATAGCCCGAGGGGGTTGTCTGGGAAGCTGTGCCTAAGGCAACTTCAGCGGGGCGCGGACTGGGATTTGGAGATTGGAACTAGACTGGGTTGAAGAGTGCAACCAACTTCGGCTGCGTCCCCGGAACGGGGAGTTGACACGCCAAAAAAAAAAAAAGCGAGCTGCAGCGCGGGGTTCAAGACGGGAATGGAGCACCGTCACTCTCCTCCCCACAATCGCCGAGGCAGAACCCCCGCCTGAGGCATCGGATCACGCCACGCCCATCCCTGCCTGAGAGGTGCCCTCCTCCCTTTTTTCTTTTCCCTTTTTTTGTTTTTTTTTCCTTTTTTTTCTTCTTTCTTTTTTTTCCCTTTCTTTTCTCTTTTTTTCTTCTTCTTTCTCTTTTCTCGCTTTTTCCCCCAAAACACTGACCTGATTAACTCTGGTCGCCAGCTTGCTTAAACAATCACAAGTCCATTCTGTAAATGTAAATTCTACACCTACCGACTTTTTCAGCTATTTCTCTCAGGAGTAATTAGACTATATACTTTCTCTGGATAATTCCAGCATCCTTCTCTCACCTATCAAACCACATTCTACCCTTTACCTCTTTGAAAAAAAGTTTCTTATCCCTTCTGCCTGTTCATTCTATTTCCAAATCTGCCTTGTCTCACCCTGCCTTCTCTCTTTTTCTCTATGCTCTTCAACCAGCACTGCATACACACGGCTATTTAACTGTAGCTGGGAAATCCAGGTATATGCTTTAAACCGTTCTTTGTCCATCGGTTTTCTTCTTTTTCCTTTTCTTTTCCCCTTTTTGACCCTTTTATGTATTTTATGCTCCCTATTCGCCCTCCCTCTTCCGTCTTTTCTATTAACTTTTTCGTTTTCCCTCTCACTTTGCATGTTAGTTGAATCAGCCTGTGCGTTTGTGTGCTCCTGCTCCCTGTGTGTCTGTCTGTCTGTTTTCTTTTCCAGGGCTACCTCAAGAAACAAGCTAGAGTACACATGGGGAAGAGTCCCAAATATCACTACGAATAGGAAAATAAAATAACTAAGGTCCCAACAAGAGTGACCGAGGGATACCATTCAAAAACAATCTCTGAAAGGATAGGCCCTGGAAAGTCAAAGAGTTTCTTGGATATAGCAGTGCTCATAGAAACAGAGAGCATAACAGGTCTTTAAAACCAACAAGAGCCGGAAAGCTAACTAAAATGACGAAACGAAAGAGCTCTCCTCCAAAGAAACTCCAAGAAGAAATGACAGCTAATGAACTACTCAAAACAGATATCAGCAGCATAAGTGAACAATATTTTAGAATAATAATGGTGAAATTAATAGCAGGGCTTGAAAAAAACATAGGGGACATCAAAGAAACTATGGCTACAGACAGAATGGAAAATAAAAATAGGCATGAAGAATAAAAAAATGCAATAAATGAGATCCATAATAAATTAGAGGCCTTCAATGCACGGCTTGAAGAGGCAGAAAGGAGAATAAGTGATTTAGAAGACACCATTCTAGAAAAACAAGAAGCTGACAAAAAAAGAGACAAACTGATCCAGGAACAGGAAAGAAGAATTCGAGAGCTCAGCGACACAGTCAAACGCAACAATATCCGTATCATAGGAATCCCTATGGAGATGGAGATGGAGAGAGAGGGAAAGGTGCTGAAGGAGTCCTGGAACAAATTATATCAGAGAACATCCCCAAACTGGGGAAGGAAGTAAATGTTTAAATACAAGAGGCTCAGAGGACTCCTCTCAGACGTAACTTGAATCGATCTTCTGCACGACATATCATCGTAAAAATGGCAAAATACAAGGACAAAGAGAGAATTTTGAAAGCAGCTAGGGAGAAAAGGGCCCTCCCATACAAAGGGAAACCCATCAGAGTGGTGACAGACCTATCTACTGAAACGTGGCAGGCTAGAAAGGAATGGCAAGAGATCTTCAATGTGATGAACAGTAAAAATATGCAGCCAAGAATCCTCTATCCAGCAAACCTGTCATTCAAAATAGAAGGAGAGATAAAAACCTTTCCAAACAAACAGAAATTGAAAGAATTTGTCACCACTAAGCCAGCCCTACAAGAAATCCTGAGGGGGATGCTCTGAAGGAAAGGTTGCAAGGAACAAAGATTCCAGAGACACCACCACAAACATGAACCCTACAAAAGATACAAACACTCTAAACCCACATATTTCAATAATAACACTGAATGTAAATGGGCTGAATGCTCCAATCCAAAGACATAGGGTAGCAGAATGGATTAAAAACAAAATCCATCTATATGCTGTCTACAAGAAACTCATTTTAGACGGGAAGATACCTTCAGATTAAAAGTAAGGGGATGGAGAAATATATATCATGCTACAGGAAATCAAAGAAAGCCGGAGTAGCGATACTTATATCAGACAAACTGGACTTTAAATTAAAGACAATAACAAAAGATGAAGAAGGGCACTACATAATAATTACAGGGTCCATCCATCAGGAAGAACTAACAATCATAAATGTCTATGCACCGAATATGGGAGCACCTAAATATCTAAAACAATTAATCACAAACAGAAACAAGCTTCTAGATAACAATGTGCTAATAGCAGGGGACTTTAATACTCCGCTTACAGCAATGGATAGGTCAACCAGACAGAAAATCACTAAAGAAACAATGGACTTGAAAGATACATTGGACCAGATGGACCTGACGGATATATTTAGAACTTTACATCCTGAGGCCAGGGAATTTAATTTACTTTCTTCTCAAGTGCGCATGGCACATTCTCCAAGATAGATCACATACTGGGACATAAAGCAGCCCCTCAAGAAATATAAAGGAATAGAGATCATACCATGCACACTGTCAGATCACAATGCTTTGAAACTTGAAATCAATTACAGGAAGAAGTCTGGAAAACTTCGAAAAACATGGAGGTTAAAGAACACCCTTCTAAAGAATGAATGGGCCAATCAGGCTATTAGAGATGAAATTAAAAAATATATGCAAACAAATGAAAATGAAAACACAACAATTCAAAATCTATGGGATGCGGCAAAGGCAGTCCTAAGAGGAAAGTGCATTGCTCTCCAGGCCTATTTCAAGAGATTAGAAAAAGCGCAAGTCCAAAATCTAACAGCTCACCTAAAGGAACTAGAGGCAGAGCAACAAGAACACCCTAAACCCAGTAGAAGAAGAGAAATAGTAAAAATTAGAGCAGAAATAAACAACATAGAGACCAAAGAAACAATTGAACAGATCAATGAAACCAAAAGTTGGTTTTTTGAAAAGGTAAACAAAATTGACAAACCTCTAGCCAGACTTCTCAAAAAGACATGAGAGAGCACCCAAATAGACAAAATTATGAATGAAAATGGACTTATTACAACCAACCCCTCAGAAATACAAGCATTATCAGGGAATACTATGAAAAATTATATGCCAACAAATTGGACAACTTAGAAGAAATGGACAAATTCCTAAACACACACTCACTACCAAAATTCACACGGGAAGAAATAGAAAACCTGAACAGACCCATAACGAGTGAAGAAATCGAATCAGGGATCAAACATCTCCCAACAAATAAGAGCCCTGGACCTGATGGCTTCCCTGGGGAATTCTACCAGACATTTAAAACAGAATTAATCCCAATCCTTTTCAAACTATTCCAAAAAATAGAAAGCGAAGGAAAACTCCCGGATTCATTTTATGAAGCCAGCATCACACTGATTCCCAAGCCAGGCAGAGATCCAGCAAAAAAAGAGAACTACAGGCCAATATCCTTGATGAATACGGATGCAAAAATTCTCAACAAGATCCTTGCAAATCGAATCCAGCAGCATATCAAAAGAATCATCCACCAAGATCAAGTGGGATTCATTCCTGGGTTACAGGGCTGGTTCAACATTCGCAAATCAATCAATGTGATACATCATATCAATAAAAGAAAAGATAAAAACCATATGATCCTGTCAACAGATGCAGAAAAAGCATTTGACAAAATACAGCATCCCTTCTTAATAAAGACTCTCGAGAAAGTTGGGATAGAAGGAACCTACTTAAACATCATCAAAGCCATCTATGAGAAGCCTTCAGCTAACATCATCCTCAACGGGGAAAAACGGAGAGCTTTCCCCCTGAGATCAGGAACACGACAGGGATGCCCACTCTCACCACTGCTGTTTAACATAGTGCTGGAAGTCCTAGCATCAGCCATCAGACACCAAAAGGAAATCAAAGGCATCAGAATTGGCAAACAGGAAGTCAAACTTTCACTCTTCGCAGATGACATGATACTCTACATAGAAAACCCGACAGACTCCACCAGAAGCCTACTAGAACTGATCCAAGAATTCAGCCAAGTGGCAGGGTACAAAATCAACGTACAGAAATCGGTTGCATTTTTATACACCAACAATGAAGCAACAGAAAGAGAAATCAAGAAACTGATCCCATTCACAATTGCACAAAAAACCATAAAATACCTCGGAATAAACCTAACCAAGGATACAAGAGATCTGTATGATGAAAACTATAGAAAACTTATGAAGGAAATTGAAGAAGACACAAAGAAATGGAAAAACATTCCATGCTCATGGATAGGAAGAATAAATATAGTTAAGATGTCATTACTACCCAAAGCACTCTACACATTCAATGCAATTCCAATCAAAATTGCACCGGCATACTTCTCAAAACTAGAACAAACTATCCAAAAATTTGTATGGAACCACAAAAGACCCCGAATAGCCAAAGTAATCCTGAAAAATAAAACCAAAACGGGAGGGATCACCATCCCAGACTTTAGCCTCTACTACAAAGCTGTCATCATCAAGACAGTATGGTATTGGCACAAAAACAGACACATAGACCAATGGAACAGAATTGAGAACTCAGAAGTGGACCCAAAAGTATACAGCCAACTAATCTTTGACAAAGCAGGAAAGAATATCCGATGGAAAAAAGACAGCCTTTTTAACAGATGGTGTTGGGAGAACTGGACAGCAACATGCAGAAGAATGAAACTAGATCATTTTCTCACACCATGCACAAAAATAAACTCAAAATGGATAAAGGACCTGAACGTGAGACAGGAAACTATCAACACCCTAGAGGAGAAAGCAGGAAACAACCTCCTTGACCTCCACCGCAGCAACTTCTTACTTGACACATCCCCAAAAGCAAGGGAATCAAGAGCAAAAATAAACTGTTGGGACCTCCTCAAGATTAAAAGCTTCTGCACAGCCAAGGAAACAACCCAGAAAATTAATAGGCAACCAACCGAATGGGAAAAGATAGTTGCAAATGACATTTCAGATAAAGGGTTGATATCCAGAATCTACAAGGAACTCACCAAACTACACGCCCGAAAAGCAAACAACCCAGTGAAGAAGTGGGCAGAAGATATGAACAGACACTTCTCCAAAGAGGACATCCAGATGGCCAACAGACACATGAAACGATGCTCAACGTCACTCCTCATCAGGGAAATACAAATCATAACCACACTGAGATACCACCTCACGCCAGTCAGAGTGGCTAAAATGAGCCAATCAGAGAACACTAGATGCTGGCGAGGATGTGGAGAAACGGGCACCCTCCTACACTGTTGGTGGGAATGTAAACTGGTACAGCCCCTCTGGAAAACAGTGTGGAGGTTCCTCAGGAAACTAACAATAGAACTCCCCTATGACCCAGCAATAGCACTGCTAGGAATTTACCCAAGGGATACAGAAATGTTAATGTATAGGAGCACATGTACCCCAATGTTAATAGCAGCACTCTCCACAGTAGCTAAAACCTGGAAAGAGCCTAAGTGTCCATCAACAGATGAATGGATCAAGAAGATGTGGTTTATCTATACCATGGAATACTACATGGCAATGAGAAACAATGAAATCTGGCCATGTGTAGCAACATGGATGGACCTTGAGGGTGTTATGCTGAGCGAAATAAGTCAGGCAGAGAAAGACAAATATCATATGTGTGCACGTATAGGAGGATTAGGAGGAACTTAACAGAGGACCAAGGGGGAGAAGAAGGGCGGAAATGGTGGGGGAAAGGGGGAGAGGCAAACCATGAGAGACTCTTGAATGCTGACAAAAACTGAGGACTGGTGGATGTGGGGGGGAGGAGGGGTGGGCATGGAGGAGGGCACTTGTGGGGATGAGCACTGGGTGTTATGTGGAAACTAATTTGACAATAAACTATTTGTAAAAATAAATAATAATAAATAAATAAATAAATAAATAAATAAAATGCCAAAAAAATAAATAAATAAAATACATCCCTTAAAGGTAAAAAAAAAAAAAAAAAAAGACATGGAGGACACTTAAATGCACATTACTGAATGAGACAAGCCAGTCTGAAAAGGCTACATACTGTATGATTCCAACTATATGATATTCTGGAAAAGGTAAAACTGAGGAGACAGTAAACAGATTAATGGTTGATGGAAGTTGGGGAGTGAGGGTGGGACGAACAAGTGGAACACAGAGGATTTTTAGGGCAGTGAAGCTATATCTGTGTGTTATTATAGTGCTGGATCCAGGTTATTACACATTGGCCCAAACTCATAGACTATACAACATCTAGAGCAAATCCTAATGTGAATGATGGGCTTTGGGTGATTATAATGTGTCAGTGTAGGTTCATCAATTGAAGCAAATGCATCATCTGGGGGAGGGGGTAGATATTGATAATGGAGGAGGCTATGCATGTGTGGGAAATCTCTGTGACTCTATCCTGTTGTAAACCTAACACTGCTCCAAAAGAAAAAAGAAAAAGAAAAAGAAAATCTTAAAAGAAGAGAAAGAATGGAACCAGAGATGTAAGGGGGGAACTCTCACCAGAAGGCTGGGGCGGGCGAGCCCACTCGATGAAAGGATGGCGGTGTTGAATAATGGCTCTCTGACATTTCTCCACATCTCCATTCTGCTCAATCATGTCCACAATTTCCTGAATCCACGTGGTCCCTGGGACCCAAACAGAAAGGGTGAGACACAGAAACTGGTTAGACAATCTGTCTTAAGTTGGGGTGAAAAAGGGGATGTGGAAACTGATGGTGTTTGGTTCAGTCTCCCCTCCGGTTAGGATCCTGTCCTGAACATCCATGCGGGAAAGTCCCAGAAAGTCTTTATGGGCAGAAGGAGCAGCAGAGCCAAAGCTACATGACGCTGTAACCCAAGAGCAGTCCATGATACAGCACAGCAGACTCTAACACCTGGCTTTATGGCTCTAAAGCCATTATGCTTGACCCTGATAATCCCAGGGACACTAAGCATCCCGAGACTGCCTCGTCAAGGAATAGTGAGTAGGAGCAGCTTTCCTTGAATGAGTGAGTGCAAACACTGTAACAGGGGAGATCCTAACTGATATGAACAGCCCTTTCTGACTCCACAGGCTGAAGTTTGGTCGTCCCCTCACCCCACAGTCACTTGATTTAGGGTAGTACAGATGAGAAGATCATCTGGCTTGGCCTCAAAGTTCTGGATCTGGCTCCAGTTGTCCACAGTGCTACCCTGCAGGGGGATCCCTGCCATCTCTCTCAGTTGTATCTGTGTTCCCAACTCCGTGGTCAGGGCAATGGACGGCAATTGCACTGTCTTGCAATGGACGGGGATGGGGGGAGAGGGTTCCCTGCCAGCATAGGAGAGAGGAGACTTTGAAAACAATTGAGGTAAAATACACATAACATAAAATTTACCATTTTAACCATTTTTAAGTGTCCAGTTCAGTGGCATTAAGTACATTCTCATTATTGTGCAGCTACCACCAACATCCATGTCTAAAACTTCTCCATCTTCCTACAATGAGATTATTGCCCCTTTCCCTTACCCCCTTCTACTTCCTGTCTCTACGAATTTGTCTACACTAGGTTCCTCATATGAGTGGAATCATACAATATTTGTCCTTTTGTGACTTGCTAATTTTACTTAGGATAATATTCCCAAAGTTTATCCACCTTGTACCATTTGTCAGAATCTCATTCCTTTTTGAGGGTGAAAAACATCCATTGTGTAGCAAAAAACTATATTTTGCTTTTTCATCCATCCATGCATGGACATTTAGGTTGCTTCTAATGCTTGGCTTTTGTGAATAATGCTGTACGAAACATGGGCGTATAAATATTTCTTCAAGATCCTACTTTCAGTTCTTTGGAGTATGAGAAATTGCCATGCCGTTTTCCACAGTACACAATACATCATTTAACATTCTCACCAGAAAGGTACAAGATTTCCAGTTTCTTCACATCTTTAAAAACAGTTTCTTATTTTCTGTTTATTTTATTTTATTACACATATGTTTACATTTTTAAAAAATTTCTAGAATAGTCACCCTAATAGGTTGAGGTGATATTTCATGTAGTTTTGATTTTCACTTCCCTAATGATTAGTGATGCTGATCACCTTTCCATGTGCCTATTTGACTTAATATATCTCTCTTTAAGAAATGTCCACTTAAATCTTTAGCCCATTTGTTAAATCAGGTTTTTGTTTCATTCTATTGAGAGAAACATCTTTAATGTACAAAAGAAAAAGCCAGGAGAACCGGGTACTAAATCTCCAGAATAATTGGCTACTGAGATCCCAAAAGACATTTATTGCTACTGCTAGTAATTATATACTAGTTAAAAGCTAACATTTATTGAACACTTCAATTTGCATGTGCTAAGGTGAATGCCTTATATACATAAACTCATTTAACTGTTGTATAAAATGAATGCCAGGACTTTAGAGTTGAAAACGTCCTTACAGGAATATTTTCCATACTGAATGGAAATTGAGTAGGAGAATCTGACCCAGCCTTTCCAGTGAGCGGGTGAGAGGGAGTTTGTGCTATCATAGTCAGGCTCTTTTTCAAGCTGGCTTCTACTCTCAGAGTGAGGTGAGTCTCTTAGAATGAGACTATGTTTTCGGAAAATGAAAGATGAACTATTTCTGAAGAGAAATTTCAAGTATAGGAAACAGCCAGTTTGACAGTATATCAGACGAAGTGGAGTTTGGATAATATCAAAATTACGATGTGGTCAAGGTTAAGAAGGAGGTAGGAAGATAACGAACATTTCTTTAAAAATATTTTTTTAAACATTTATTCATTTATTAGAGAGAGTCAGAGTATGAGCAGGGCAGGGGCAGAGAGAGAGGGAGACACAGAATCTGAAGCAGGCTTCAGGTTCTGAGCTGTCAGCACAGAGCCCGATGCGGGGCTTGAATCCATCAACTATGAGATCATAACCTGAGCCAAAGTCGCATGTTTCACTGACTGAGCCATCCAGGTGCCCCAAGTGCTAACATTTCTTATAGACCTTTTATGTTAAATCTTTTAAAAGCTTTTCTTTTCTCTTTTAATCCATATCACAATTTTATTAGGAAGGAATAATTAACATAAATGTGAGGAAGCTGGAAGTCACATCATCAATAACTTGTTCAAAGTTGTAGCCAGTGTCTCTCTGCAAATTCCACATACCATTTTAAAATATTACCTCTCTTGTTTTTTATTGTGAGTGTATGCATGTACCAGAAAATTTGGAATAAGCCCAAAGGTATGAAGAAAAATTAATCACATAACAATTATTATTCTTATATATTTCTGTCTTTTTCTTTTTTTAAAATAGTTTATAACACCCAGTGCTCATCCCCACAAGTGCCCTCCACTATGCCCATCACCCTCCTTCCCCTCTTCCCCACTCCCATAGGCCCTCAGTTTGTTCTCAGCATTCAAGAGTCTCTCATGGCTTGCCTCCCTCCCTCTCCCCCACTGTTTATCCCCTTCTTCCCCATCATGGTCCTCTGTTAAGTTCCTCCTAATCCTATACGTGCAAACATATGGTATCTGTCCTTCTCTGCCTGACTTATTTCACTCAGCATAACCCTCTCAAGTTCCATCCATGTTTCTACAATTGGCCAGATTTTATTCTTTCTCATTGCCACGTAGTATTCCATTGTACAGATAAACCACATCTTCTTGATCTATTCATCTATTGATGGACACTTAGGCTCTTTCCATGTTTTGGCTATTGTTGACAGTGCTGCTATGAACATTGGGGTGCATGTGTTCCTATGCATCAGCACTCCTGCATCCCTTGGGTAAATTCCTAGCAGTGCTATTTCTGGGTCATAGGAGAGTTTTATTATTAGTTTTCTGAGGAACCTCCACACAGTTTTCCAGAGGGGCTACACCAGTTTACATTCCCACCAACAGTGTAGGAGGATGCCCGTTTCTCCACATCCTCACCAGCATCTAGAGTCCTCTGATTTACTCATTTTAGCCACTCTGACCGGTGTGAGGTGTTATCTCAGTGTGGTTGTGATTTGTATATCCATGATGAGGAGGGATGCTGAGCATCGTTTCATGTGTCTGTTGGCCATCTGGATGTCCTCTGTGGACAAGTGTCTTTTCATATCTTCTGCCCATCTCTGTCTTTTTCAAATATATATTGATATGTTTATATTAACGGTCACAGACAATTATCATCTACAATATAAATATCCCAAAAAGATAGGATTCAGAGAGCTTCCTGGTTGATGAACACTTGGAGATGCTGTAAGCATGGTGCCCTTGGAGAAAGCATAGAAACTCATGCCCCTTCCCACACAGCTTGCCCTATACATCTTTCCCATCTGGCTGTTACTGAGTTATATCCTTTTCTAATAATCCAGTAAACTAGTAAGTAAAGTGTTTTCCAGAGTTCTAGGAGCCACTCTAACAAATTCAAGGAAACGGTCATGGGGACCTTCAATCTAAAGGTGGTTGGTCATGAGGTGACTGGGTGGCTCAGTTGGTAAAGTGACTGATTCTTGATTTCAGCTCAAGTTGTGATCTCATGGTCATGTGATGGAGCCCCATGTGGAGCTATGTGCTAAGTATAAGCCTTCTTTAAGATTTTTTCTCTCCCTCTTCCTCTGCCCCTACCCTTGTCGTGTGCACACTCCCCCCAACTCAAAAATAAATAATAAATTAAATTAATTAAAGTGGTTGGTCAGAAACACAGGCTGTAACCTGAATTTGTGACTGGCATCTGAAGTCAGTGTGGGCGCGGGCAGTTTTGTGGGCCTAAGCCCTTAACCTGTGGGATCTGATGCTATCTATATGTAGAGTGTCTGAACTGTAAGTATCCAGAGAATCTAAGGATTGCTTGGTGAACTGCCCTCACTCTGTCCTGTATCTGGTCCTAGCAGGGAGAAGCATAAAAAAAGTTTTTCCTTTGCAGGCACAAAGGCAGAAAATTTCCACTTGAGAAACCAGCTGAAAGCTGTGTCATCCCTCCAGGTCAGGGGCCTCCTTTTGGAGCTGTTTCTGACTCCTTGGACAGAAACAGTTGTCCCTTCTCATGGGATCTTGTAACATTTTATATGTAGATCTTATAGTTCTTACTCCACTGTCTTACAATTACTTGTTTTTATTTCTATCCCTCCTGAAGCTCAGGGACCTGGTCTAGTTTCCTTTATAAGCTCAGCATGTAGGGGAGAGAGCCAGATGGGAAGGAGAGATGATATTATGGGACAGAGATATTGGAGATTTTTGCCTCAAGGTCCTGAATTTCTAGGCTTACATTGTTAGGCTGGTGTCTGTTGTTTACAAATAACTTTTGTTTTTTTAATTCCTGAAAATATTTTCTGGCTTTAGTTAAGTACTTCTATCTATCCAGCAACACCTACATAAAAACTTTAAAAAATAAATCAGTGAGTTAAGGATTTCTTTTAAGCCATATTCTTACCTTCAAGTTCCAGCTGAAAATCAGCAGTCCAAAGGCCTGACCAAGGGTCAGTGGGCACATAAACTGCATTCCAAGGAAGCAGGGCAGCGTTTCCTGGGTATGGCAATTGCAGAGGCTCAAATTACCACTGTGTCTGAGGCATACGGGAGCCTTCAGCAGTTAAAGGCCCTTTGGGGGGCTCTTGGCATCCATGTGGGAAGTTGGAGCCATTCCTGGAAGAATTAGTCCTAAACAGAAACTAGCCATGTGACCTGGCCTGATGTGGAAGAAATGTAAACAAGGTCAAATGTGGCTTTGAGCACTTGGCAAATCTCAGCTCCCTTGACTTTATGCAAACTTGATGGCTGTGTGGATAAACACACTGTTCCTTACTCTGAATTGGCTTCCCGTCATCTGCACATACTCACTGTGTGCTGAGCTTGGCAGCAGAACCCGACTTTCGCGTTTCTGCAGTTCCTCTGTCTGGCAGAGAATCTAAAACACCTGGGCCTGTGGGAAAACAGGAGGTTGGCTTCAGGAGCAGATGCTTCCAGCTCCAGATAGATTTCTGCTCCTTTGGTGTTCTTCTTTCATTTGACTTCTTAGCCTGACTCACTTTCTGGATGTGGGTGACAATTCTTGTCTCCAGCTGATGTTTTAAGATTAAAAACAGCAACGTTAATGAAAACATCTTGCCTAATACATAGTAAGTGCTTGAAATGATGGTTCTTCTTATCTTTTTTTCCAAACTGTATCCAGCCAAGCCTAAATGCAGAGGACAGAACCAGTCTAGAGCCTAGATATATATATGTATTTATACCTTGCCTTGCCCTACATACGGTACACTTTCATGAAGGCAAATTCTATTTCCTAGTCCTTGTCTACCTGGAAATTGAATCCGTCCTTGTGTTAAATAATCTCTGAACTGTTATAGTGCCGCCAGCTCCCAACCTTGTTTGTGTTTTCCAAAATTTTATTTTCTCTATAATTTCTGCTCTCTTTAACAACCTCACTTATTTCAGTGTTGTTAATTCATGGCAACTTGGCTAACTCGTAAGTTCCCAGCACTAGCTCACAATCTTTCTCTGTGAAGTCCCTCATTTCCAATCACCTGCTAAGTTTCTGCCAATATAAGAGACACCCAGCATTGTTTGTTTTGCCTGCCCCATGCCCTCTGCTGGGGTGGTAGCACCATCATCCACACCTGAATCATCACCTTGGACTAAGGATTGAAAATCTCACCTACTTAGCAATGTCAGTTTTTAATTTAACATATAGTTAGTGAATGCAAATGTAAGCAGTGAATAAACTCAAAGATTTGCAGTTAAAACTACTGTGCATGTCTGCTTCTTCCACATCCACAGCAGATGAAGTGTAACATCACAGAACTTTCTAGCATATCTGCTCACCTCTGGTCTCCACTTTTCTGGTCTCTGGTGCACTTAGCACATAAATTAAGTTTTATGAGTCCAGATCAAGTTATCCCCTAGTTGTTTATGGCCCAAATCTTGAATGCTTTTAACTTAAACTATCTGATATCAAGATTTGTTATAAAAGCACATTAATTAAGGAAGTATGGTATTTGTGCAAGAACAGACAAGTAGTCTGATGAGACAGAAAGGAGAGTCCACAACCAGAACCACACAGAGACAGCCATTGAGTTTAAAAGAAGATGACACTGCAATGGAGAAAGGAAAGCCTGGCTGTTCCAATAAATAGTGCTAGAAGTTGGATATACAGCTGAAAGAAACCGAATCCTCACCTCGTTGTATGCCATACATGAAAACCACTTTTAGGTGGATTGTAGATCTAAATGTGAAAATAAAACAATAAAGCTTCTAGAAGGCAACATGAGAGAACATTTCTATGACCCTTGGAAAAACCAAGCTTTTTTAGATAGGCTGAAACAAAACAAAACATCTACCATAAAGGAAAATAATCACAAAATTGGGTTAAATTAAAGTAAAGAATTATGTTCATCAAAAACAAATTAAAAGAGTAATAAAGCAATCTACAAAGTAGGAGAAGGTATTTGTCAAAGACTCATATCCAGGATATATATAGAACTCCTTCAAATCTATGAAAAAAAGGTTAACAGCTCAATAGGAAAATAGGCAAAAGACTTGAATGAGCACTTCACAAATGATGATGTGGCCAACAAATACATGAAGGGATACTAACATTAATAATTACTAGAGAAATAGATTTAATCAATAAATTAATAACTTAAAATTTAAAATAAATTAAATAAAAACTTACGTCTCAAATGCAACTACCCAACCAGCAGATAGTGTAAAAATGAGACAGGATTTCCCACGTTTGTGGGATGATGAGTAACTAGGATCCCATTTCACTTGCCTTTTCTCTTCTTTCTGCTTTTCTGTATTTTCCAAATTTTCTACCAAATTTATGTTCTTTTATAATCGGAATATAGTGATATTTTTCTGCAGAGCATATTATCTCTTTTTCTTTATTTCTCTTTAGCTACACATCTAAAACCAAAGTTACCAACAGAACTGAGGGAATCTATCCAAATAGATCTGATGGCTTTGCCCTGATTCCTAAGTGTTCATGGGATAATTTCATAGAAACAGGTTGTGGACAGTAAACTAAGGGGCAGAAATTTTGACTTTTGAAGGAAGAGCTTCAGGAACGTGTTTTGGGTTCGTGTCTCTCAACAAATAGAGTGTGGATGACTTCCATGGTAGTGGGTCATTGTCTGTCTGAGTCTAACAGTTTATGGGGGTCAGGGACAGTGCCCTGACCACTGCTGCTATTTCCCTGGCCTTAGTTCTTCCAGGACTTCCTACACAGCTATACTTCTCTCAAGGAGTCATTACAGTCGTTGGCTGTCCAGGTACACAGCAAACTTGCCTCACCTGATATTTTATCTCTATGCACATCTCCGTGATGTGGATGTCAGCCAATGTGAGTCTGATTTTTTTGTCTCAACATTATAGTTATAATTATTCAAGGTGTTTATGTTCTGGTGAATAAACTTGAATAAACCACCTTAGTTCATTATTTAGCAGCTTCCTTTCTTTAAATTAAAAATCTTTTGGAGATGGCAGAGAAGTAGGGAGCTCCATGCATTTCACTTGCCCCCATCTCTCAAACAGAGAAGGCCTGAAGCCATAGAACACTGAGCCACAGGAGTTTGGGAAGAGAAAGAGACAGTACACTGAGAAGGCAACCTCATAAGCGCATGAGTGAGAACTGGGGAAGATAAAAGCGGGCCAGAACCACAGACATGGAGGAAGCCCCCTTGCTGAAAGCTGCAGAGAGTTGAGGGGAAAAGAAACAGTGGCTGAAATTGCTCGTAGAATTGTCCCTGGAGAAAGGATGAACCTCAGCTCGGACAGAGAGTGTTCTTAGTTCTAGCTAGGGTGCTGACTTTGAACTGGGTGCCCCTGGTCCAAGGCGGCACCAGGAGAAACTGCTCCACTGCTCTTCTGGCTCAAACCTCTGCTGTGCGGAAACGGCCAACCCGAGGCTGCCTCGGCTCAAACCCAGCGGCAGCAGAGAAGTGGCTAACGTGTGGGACTGTGTTTCCATGGTATCAATAAAGTGCTTGGACTGGGACCTGGAAATGAGGAGGGGCGTGGACATAGAATACAGTCCAACTTGGGCTGCACCCGCTGGCAGAGGGAAATAGGACCCAAGGGAGAGATTTACATCGCTTGGTTCCAGAGGGGACTAGGGTGCCGCCATTTTGCTCCCCACAACCACCAAGGCGGGACCTTGGGGAGCAACTGGCAGAACGCAGTGGAGGCTAAGACCTGCCTCACCGAACCACACCCACCCCCACTAGAGAGCTGCTTTTTTTTTTTTCCGGAGCAAGAACAACATGGATGCACTACCGTGATTAATTCTAAATCAGTTCTTTCTACTTAGATATATTTTCCCCTTCTCTCACTTGCATCTCTTCCCTCTGCTGGACTGGGCACTCTGATCATCGATTTGCTTAATTAGTCACATTTAATCCATTCTCTAGATGTCTATTCTACACCTCCACTGCTACCCTTCTATCTCTCTCTCTCTCTGGAGTAATCAGGCTATATAGTTTCTCTGAGTAACACTATCCTCATTTATTTTTAGTCACCTCCTACCATATTCTCCTCTTTCTCTCTCTGAATTAAGCCTCTTAGTCTCTCTGCCTAGTCATTGTCCAATTTCACTTTCTCCCTGCCCTGACATTTCTCTCTGTGTATACGCTCTTCCATCAGCATTGCATAAAACTTGGTCTCTATCTGTAGCTGGGAACTTCGGTTTTATACTTTTATACTGTTCCTTGTCTTTTGGGGGCTTTTTCTTTCTTTTTTTCCTTTCCATTTTTTCCCCTTCTTCTTTATATTTTTCCCTATTCGCTCACTTGTTGGATTTGTCTGTGCATTTGTGTGCCTTTGTTCCCTGTGTGTTTGTCTGTCTGTTTTCTTTTCTAAGGCTACCTCAAGAAACAAGCCAAAGTACACAAGGTGGAGAGGCCCAAATACCACTACAAGTAGGGGGAAAAATAATCAAACAACAAGAGAGAACAAGAGACAACATTAAAAGAACACTTTCTGAATGGACAAGCCCTATACAGTCAATGTGCCTTCCTTAATACAGCAGTACTAGAAGGTGCAGAGCACATAACAAGTTTTTGAAACTAACAAAAGACAGAAAGCTAGGCAAAATGAAGAGATGGAAGAACTGACCTCTAAAGAAATTCCAGGAAGAATTGACAGCTAAAGAGCTGCTTAAAACAGATATAAGCAACACAACTGAAAACAATTTAGAACAATAGTCATAAAATTAATCACTGGGCTTGAAAAAAGCATGGAAGACATCAGAGAAGCTATTGCTACAAAGACTATAGAGGTCAAAAATAGTTATAATGAATTTAAAAATGCTATAAAGGAGGTGAATAATAAAATGGAGGTGTCCAATGCACGGATTGAAGAGGCAGAGAGGAGAATAGGTAAACTAGAAGACACAATTATAGAAAAAGAGGAAGCTGAGAAAAGAGATATAAACTGCTCCAAGAGCATTAAAGGAGAGTTCAAGAGCTGAGTGATACAATCAAACAGAACAATATCAGTATCATAGGAATTCCAGAAGAGGAAGAGAGAGGGAAAGGTGCTGAAGGAGTCCTGGAACAAATTATAGCAGAGAACTTCCCCAATCTGGAGAAGGAAACAAACATTGAAATCCAAGATGCACAGAGAACTCCCCTCAGACGTAAGTTGAATCGAACTTCTGCACAACATATCATAGTGAAACTGGCAGAATATAAGGATAAAGAGAGAATTCTGAAAGCAGCTAGGTATAAAAGGGCCCTAACATACAAAAGGAGACCTATCAGAGTAGTTATAGACCTATCTACTGAAACTTGGCAGGCCAGGAAGGAATGACAGGAAATTTTCAATGTGATGAGCAAAAAAATATATACAGCCAAGAATCCTTTATCCAGAAAACCTGTCATTGAGAATAGAAGGAGAGATAAAAGTCTTCCCAAATAAACAAAAATTGAAAGATTTCATCACCACTAAACCAGCCCTACAAGAAATCCTGAGGGGGACTCTATTAGGTACCAAAGACACAACCACAAATATGAATTCTACAGAGAACACAGTGACTCTAAACCTATATTTTTCAATAATAACACTGAATGTAAATATAGTCAATGCACCAATTAAAGGCCAGGGGGTAGCAGAATGGATTTAAAAAACCAAAATCCATCTATTTGTTCTACAAGAGACCCATTTTAGACCTAATGAAACATTTAGATTGAAAGAAAAGAGATGGAGAAATATATACCATGCTACTGGAAGTGAAAAGAAAGCTGGAGTAGCTATACTTATATCAGACAAACTGGCCTTTAAAATAAAGGCAGTAGGGGCGCCTGGGTGGCTTAGTCGGTTAAGCGTCCGACTTTCGCTTAGGTCATGATCTCGCGGTTCGTGGGTTCGAGCCCCGCGTCGGGCTCTGTGCTGACTGCCAGCTCAGAGCCTGGAGCCTGTTTCAGTCTGTGACTCCCTCTCTCTCTGACCCTCCCCTGCTCACGCTGTCTCTCTCTCTCTCCTAGAAATAAATAAAACATTAAAAAAATTTTTTTAATAAAAAAATAAAATAAAGGCAGTAACAAGAGATGAAGGAGGGCACATATAATAATTGCACAGTCCATCCATTAGAAGAGATAACAATTATAAATGTCTATGCACCGAATACGGAAGCATCCAAATACATAAAACAATCACAAACAGAAACAATCGTATGGGCAACACTGTGCTAATGGTAGGGGACTTTAATACCCCTGTTATAGCGATGGATAGATCAACTAGACAGAAAATCACTAAAGATACAATGGACTTGAATGACACATTGGATCAGACGGATTTGACAGATATATTTAGAACTCTACATCCTAAGACTATAGATTACACTTTCTTCTAACATGCGCATGGCACATTATCCAAGATAGATCACATACTGGGTCATAAAGCAGCCCTCAAAATATATAAAAGATTCGAGATCATACCATGCTCATTTTCAGATCACAGTGCTATGACCTGAAATCAATCACAGGAAAAATTCTAGAAAACCTCCAAAAACATGGAGGTTAAAGAATACCTTACAAAAGAATATATGGGCAATCAGGTGATAAGAGGAGAAATTTAAAAATATTTGGAAACAAGTGAAAATGAAAATACAACAATCCAAACTCTTTGGGAGGCAGCAAAGGCAACCCTAAGAGCAAGGTACATTGCACTACAGGCATATTTCTAGAAATTAGAAAAAGCACAAATACAATATATAACAGTGCACCAAAAGGAACTAGAAGGAGAGCAACAAGAGCACCCCAAACCCAGCAGAAGAAGAGAAATAATAAAAATCAGGGCAGAAATAAACAAAATAGAAACCAAAAAAAAAAAAAAAACAGTTGAACAGATCAATGAAACTAAGAGTTGTTTTTTTGAAAAAATAAACAAAATTGACAAACCTCTAGCCAGGCTTCTCAAAAAGAAAAGATAGAGCACTCAAATAGACAAAGTCATGAATGAAATTAGATTTATTACAACCAATCCCTCAGAAATACAGGCAATCATCTGGGAATACTATGAAAAATTATATGCCAATAAACTGGACAACTTAGAAGAAATGGACAAATTCCTAAACACACACTCACTACCAAAATTCACACGGGAAGAGATAGAAAATCTGAACAGACCCATAACTAGTGAAGAAATAGAATCAGTTACTAAAAATCTCCCAACACATAAGAGCCCTGGACCTGACGGCTTCCCTGGGGAATCTTACCAGACATTTAAAATGGAGTTAATACAATGTTGATGCATAGGAGCACATGTACCCCAATGTTCATAGCAGCAGTCTCCACAATAGCTAAAACCTGGAAAGAGCCTAAGTGTCCATCAACAGATGAATGGATCAAGAAGATGTGGTTTATCTATACCATGGAATACTACATGGCAATGAGAAACAATGAAATCTGGCCATGTGTAGCAACATGGATGGACCTTGAGGGTGTTATGCTGAGCGAAATAAATCAGGCAGAGAAGGACAAATATCATATGTGTGCACGTATAGGAGGATTAGGAGGAACTTAACAGAGGACCAAGGGGGAGAAGGAGGGCGGAAATGGTGGGGAAAGGGAGAGAGGCAAACCATGAGAGACTCTTGAATGCTGACAAAAACTGAGGACTGGTGGATGTGGGGGGGAGGAGGGGGGGGCATGGAGGAGGGCACTTGTGGGGATGAGCACTGGGTGTTATGTGGAAACTAATTTTACAATAAACTATTTGTAAAAAAAAAAAAAAAAAAGAAAGAAAGAAAGAAAGAAAGAAAGAAAGAAAGAAAGAAAGAAAGAAAGAAAAAAAGAAAGAAAGAAAAAAAGGAATAAAGAAAGAAAACTCATGCTGAAAAAAAAATAAAATGAAATAAAATGGAGTTAATACCCATTCTTCTAAAGTTATTCCAAAAAATAGAAATGGAGGGAAAACTTCTGGACTTATTCTACGATGCCAGCATCACTTTGATTCCCATGCCAGACAGAGACCCAGAACAAAAACGAGAACTACAGGCCAATATTCTTGATGAATACAGATGCAAAAATCCTCAACAAGATCCTTGCAAATCGAATCCAACAGCACATAAAAAGAATTATCCACCAGGATCAAGTGGGATTTATCCATGGGTCACAGGGCTGGTTCAAAATTTGCAAATCAATTAATGTGATACATCACATCAACAAAAGAAATGATAAAAACCATATGATCCCGTCGATAGATGCAGAAAAAGCATTTGTCAAAATACAGCATTCCTTCTTAATAATGACTCTAGAGAAAGTCGGGATAGAAGGAACCTAGTTGTACATCATAAAAGCCATCTATGAGAAGCCCTCACCTAACATCATCCTCAACGGGGAAAAACTCAGAGCTTTCCCCCTGAGATCAGGAACACGACAGGGATGTCCACTCTCACCACCGTTGTTTAACATAGTGCTGGAATTCCTAGCATCAGCCATCAGAAAACAACAAAAGAAAATCAAAGGAATCAGAATTGGCAAAGAGGAAGTCAAACTTTCACTTTTTGCAGATGACATGATACTCGACATAGAAACCCGACAGACTCCACCAGAAGCCTACTAGAGCTGGTCCATCAATTCAGCAAAGTTGCAGGATACAGAATCAATGTACAGAAATCGGTTGCATTTTTATACACCAATAATGAAGCAACGGAAAGAGAAATCAAGAAATTGATCCCATTCACAATTGCACAAAAAAAAAAACATAAAATACCTAGGGATGAACCTAACCAAAGATATAAGAGATCTGTATGATGAAAACTATAGAAAACCTATGAAAAGAATTGAAGAAGACACAAAGAAATGGAAAAACATTCCATGCTCATGGATTAGAAGAATAAATATAGTTAAAATGTCATTACTAACCAAAGCAATCTACACATTCAATGCAATCCCAATCAAAATTGCGTGAGAATTCTTCCCAAAGCTAGAACAAACTATCCTAAAATTTGTATGGAACCACAAAAGACCCTGAATAGCCAAAGTAATATTGAAGGAGAAAACCAAAATGGGAAGCATCACATCCCAGACTTTAGCCTCTACTATAAAGCTGTCATCATCAAGACAGTATCGTACTGGCACAAAAACAGACACACAGATCAATGGAATAGAATAGAGAACTCACAATTGGACCCATAATTGTATGGCCAACTAATCTTTGACAAAGCAGGAAAGAGTATTCAATGGAAAAAAGACAGCCTCTTTAACAGATGGTGTTGGGAGAACTGGACAGCAACATGCAGAAGAATGAAACTAGATCATTTTCTCACAACTTACATAAAAATAAACTCCAAATGGATAAAGGACCTGAATGTGAGACAGGAAGCTATCAAAACCCTGGAGGAGAAACCAGGAAACAACCTCCTTGACCTCAATTGCAGCAATTTCTTACTTGACACATCCCCAAAGGCAAGGGAATCAGGAGGAAAAATGACCTATTTGACCTCATCAAGATAAAAAAAGCTTCTGCACGACAATGGAAACAATCAATAAATCTAACAGGTAACTAACGGAGTGAGAAACGGTAGTTGCAAATCACATATCAGATAAAGGGCTAGTATCCAACATCTATAAGGAACTCACCAAACTCCACACCGAAAAAGACAAATAATCCACTGAAGAAATGGGCAGAATATATGAACAGACACTTCTTCAAAGAGGACATCCAGATGGCCAACAGACACATGAAACGATGCTCAGTATCGCTCCTCATCAGGGAAATACAAATCAAAACCACAATGAGATACCACCTCACGCCGGTCAGAGTGGCTAAAATGAACAAATCAGGAGACTCGAGATGATGGAGAGGATGTGGAGAAACGGGCACCCTCCTACACTGTTGGTGGGAATGTAAACTGGTTCAGTTCCTCTGGAAAACAGTGTGGAGGTTCCTCAGGAAACTAACAATAGAACTCCCCTATGACCCAGCAATAGCACTGCTACAAATTTACCCAAGGGATACAGGAGTGCTGATGCATAGGAGCACATAGACCCCAATGTTCATAGCAGCACTCTCAACAATAGCCAAAACATGAAAAGAGCCCAAGTGTCCATCAACGGATGAATGGGTCAAGAAGATGTGGTTTATCTATACCATGGAATACTACATGGCAATGAGAAACCATGAAATCTGGCCATGTGTAGCAACATGAATAGAACTTGAGGGTGTTATGCTGAACAAAATAAGTCAGGCAGAGAAGGACAGATACTATATGTTTGCACGTATAGGTGGATTAGGAAGAATGTAATGCAGGACCATGGTGGAGAAGAAGCGATAAATATTTGGGGAGAGGGAGAGAGGCAAACCATGAGAGACTCTTGAATGCTGAGAACAAACTGAGGGCTGATGGGAGTGGGAGAGAGGGGAAAGAGGGGTGATGGGCATCGAGGAGGGCACTTGTTGGGATGAGCACTGGGTGCTATATGGAAACCAACTTGACAATAAGCAATGAAAGAAAAAAAACTGAAAGGGCAAGTAAAGAAAAATAATTACTTGGGAGATCTTCATCATTTAATCTCCAGAAGGCGATATCCATCTCAGACCCAAGATTTGAAATTTGACAATGATGTTCTGTCTTCATTAAAAATGCTGACTGGGGCGCCTGGGTGGCTTAGTTGGTTAAGCGTCCGACTTTTGCTTAGGTCATGATCTTGCGGTTCGTG
This sequence comes from Proteles cristata cristata, assembly GCA_017311185.1. Classification (NCBI taxonomy): domain Eukaryota; kingdom Metazoa; phylum Chordata; class Mammalia; order Carnivora; family Hyaenidae; genus Proteles; species Proteles cristata. The sequence goes on from JAESUZ010003200.1 coordinate 88,997, forward strand.
AGTTCCAGCCCCGCGTCGGGCTCTGTGCTGACTGCCAGCTCGGAGCCTGGAGCCTGTTTCAGAGTCTGTGTCTCCCTCTCTCTGACCCTCCCCTGCTCATGCTGTCTCTCTCTCTCCTAGAAATAAATAAAACACTTAAAAAAAAATGCTGACTAACACCATGGACTTGAGCAAAATATCTTGTTTATTTCAGGGGCCTTCCTCTCCTTAGACAGTCTTAAAAATGCTGGATGTAAGGTCATGCCAGTAGGCAATGCTTACTGTAAACCTAAACAGACATTGAGTTTGTTTCCTTTCTTGTGAGCTCTACTGCTTTCTCAAGTAGATCTGTAAGGCCTTAAGTGTTGAATCACCTCTTGCATATAGAAGCATATTAGGAAGTGCCATGTACACCCTCGTCATCTGTGTGTGTTAAGGAAGAAGAAAAGAAGAAAGAAAAAATAAATTATAAATCTCTTTTTATGACATTAAGGATGATATAGTAAGACTTACAGTATAACTGGGGCTGTTCCAAAAATTTCACAGTTTTGGCTATTTAATTTAGACTTCTAAATTAATGCGGGGTGGCTGCTACTGCTGTACCATGGCAAATTGATACTGAAGCACTTGGGTAATTTCCCTACTCTAGATCAAAGCAGCAGAGCCACAATTTGAACCCTACGAGGTTGCATCCCTAACACAGGCTTTGAAACAGACTACACCATATTCATTTAAGTCCATTTTCTTTTAGAGGATTGTTTCCTGGTGAAGGAGAGTAGCAGGACAACATGAGGAATATTCCAGGTTGGGTCACTGTTTTTGAGGTCAGAGCTCCAGGACTAATTTCTGGACACAAAGGACCTCAGATACTTTGTCATGGTATAGCCTACTCCTGACTCCATTCCCCAGGGGTTCCCTGGGCCACATCTCTAAGTCACTGGTAATTCATCTTATCCTCCAAAGGAATTGTTTGTTCATCTTTGTGGTCTTATATATTAAGTATAAGGGTACTTTGATAGTTCAAAATATGGAGCAATGTAACTTTTTAAAAACATTTCTTTGTAGCAGAGGCTACAAACGGAATTGTGATGCCTCCCGTTTTTGATTTTCTTCTTCAATATTACTTTGGCTATTCGGGATTTTTGTGGTTCCATACAAATTTTAGGATAGTTTGTACTAGTTTTGAGAAGAATGTTGGTGCAATTTGATTGGAATTGCATTGAATGTGTAGATTGCTTTGTGTAGTAATGACATTTTTAAAATAGTTTACATCAAGTTGGTTTCCATATAACACCCAGTGCTCATCCCAAAAAGGGCCCTCCTCGATGCCCATCACCCCCCATCACCTCTCCCCCACTCCCATCAGCCCTCAGTGTGTTCTCAGCATTCAAGAGACTCTCATGGTTTGCCTCCCCATCTCTCCCCAACTATTTTCCGCTTCTTCTCCGCCATGCTCCTGCGTTACATTCCTCCTAATCCACCTATACGTGCAAACATACAGTATCTGTCCTTCTCTGCCTGACTTATTTTGTTCAGCATAACACCCTCAAGTTCTATTCATGTTGCTACACATGGCCATATTTCATGGTTTCTCATTGCCATGTAGTATTCCATGGTATAGATAAACCACATCTTCTTGACCCATTCATCCGTTGATGGACACTTGGGCTCTTTTCATGTTTTGGCTATTGTTGAGAGTGCTGCTATGAACATTGGGGTCCATGTGCTCCTATGCATCAGCACTCCTGTATCCCTTGGGTAAATTTGTAGCAGTGCTATTGCTGGGTCATAGGGGAGTTCTACTGTTAATTTTTTGAGGAACCTCCACACTGTTTTCCAGAGGGACTGCACCAGTTTACATTCCCACCAATAGTGTAGGAGGGTGCCCGTTTCTCGACATTATCGCCAACATGTAGAGTCTCCAGATCTTATTGTTTTCTTCTGCACATTCACCATATATGTAAGTATGTAAAAACTTGAGAGCTCAATAAATGCAGAGACAAAATCCCTGTTCAGAGCTCTTGTCTCTTCTTGAATATTAACCTCTTCGTATTCAATTCTGCGTCTTCTCTCTTGCTGGACAAGTGAGGACTCCAGTATCAAAGTCTGTGACATATGTGTGTGCACATGTGTGTGTATTGAGGCAGAGGCCAGCTTACTAGAGTTATTTGTTCTCAATCAACAGCAACTGACCATGGTTAAGCTGGACACAAAAATATTATCTGAAAGACACAGGGTAGCCCATAAAATTGAAAGAAAGAGGAAGAACTAAGACAGCAAGTGAAGCAGTTCCAGGCATCTAAGAAGAGTGCCCAAAGGACAATCTCTTTTCAAGGTACTTCTCTCAAGTTGAGTAAACACCAAATAAATTCAGTATCTGCTCCTAATTAAAATTCCAGGGCTGAGTATCTGACTGACTCATAATTTTACTCTTTGGAAAGAAAAAGGTGGGATTCTTTTATGACTAATCCCATGAAATTGTATACACTTGGGGAGGGGCAGTTTGTCATAGAAAAATTGAGATGGTAATAGGAGAAGGGGGAATTAGTGTTGGAGAAGTGAGAATATCATGGAGAAGAAGAAATAAAATAAATACATAAAACATCAATAATGAAAGAGAAAATTCTATAAGTATCTTAGAAAAGACATAAATAAAATACTTTGAAGAGTCTGAGGAAGGAAACACACACACACACATACACACACACACACACACACAAATATTGGTGGCCCATAATGAAAAATCTCACAAAGGAGATGATGTGTAAGTTCCACTATCAAAGGAGATTAGAGTTAGAGGGGCAGATAGGACTCAGGCTGAGGAAAGAGCCTCATTAAAGATGAGGATCTTGGGTGTGTATGTGTGATCTTTTTGGGGAGTAGAGACTAGTCCTGTTTGACTTTAGCAGGGAGCAGCAATTTCTCAACATGTGCTTTGGGAATTCTTGGTGATCCCTGCGACTCTTTCAGGGAGCTTACAGGTCAAAACAGTTTTCATAATAATAAATGATATTTTCCTTTCACATACTCATTCTCTCAGGATTGCACAGCGGGATTTTCCAGAGCTATATTATCTTTGATGATGCCATTGTTTTGATGACAGGTGGGATGATGGAATGAATACGAATTATTCTTGTGTTTTAAAATTTTCTGTTTTAATTTCTAATAAGAAAAATATTGCTAGATATAACCTCTATAAGTAAAATCTATTTGGGGTTCTCAAAATATTTTAAGAGTGTGTAAGGGTTCTGAGAACCACTGGTGTAGACCAGATGGGTAGAGAAATGGAGATATACTATGGTGGCTTTTTCAGTTTCTCATGACAAAGAGTGTATGATTAGTTTGAAAGTCAATGGATTACTGCTGAAGGGTTTTGAGCAAGAAAATGACATATTCAGGGCTTCCTTTTAAGAACCATATGAATTAGACTATAAAATGGGTTGGAGAAACCAGAGTGGAGGCTGGGAGGAAAATTACAAGGTTATTATTACTAGGCTGCTCCACGAGCCTAGGCAAGGGGTATGTGCTGCTGAAGCAGGAGGGAGAATGGGAAATAGAAGACAAGCAGAACTGGACATTACTGGACCCCACAGGTGACTAACATAGGGATTGCTTGAGAGTGAGATGTTAAGAATGCATGACTTCAATCTTTAAGCGTAGATACTTATTATGATTAATTTTATGAGTCAACTTGGCTGAACAATAAGGTGCTTAGACGTTCAGTCAAATATTATAATCTGTGTTTTGTGATGAGATTAATATTTATGTTGGTAGACCGAGTAGAGCAGATTGCCTTCCACCATGTGAGCGGGCCTCGGCCAATTGGTTGAAGGCCTTAATAAGAACAAAAGACTGAATTCCCTTGATTAAGAAAGAATTCTCCTGCCTGAGGAGTTTGGAACTGGGACATTGGCTCTGCAAGTCTCCACAATTGCATGAGTCAATTCTTTAATACAAATTGAATGCCCAGCTTCACTGAGTATCTACTGTTAAAGTGTGGGTTTTGGCTGGGATGAATGGGATACTGAAATTTAAAATGGGTGTGTAGACTGTGGTGGAGCTGGGTCCTCTGTGCCCCTGAATCTTCATTGCCAGTAGAATGGCCTCTCCACTTCCATTTGAGGGGATTGACCCTTTATTGCCTGACAAACTGTGCTGGCTTCCCCTGAGACAATTGCCTTGCGAGACACCGCTGACTCTCCTCAGGGCATACTCTAGTATCTTCTTTCATTCTAGACCTATACTTAGACTCAAGTCACAGCAGGTCCTTAGGTGAGGATACAGTGCGACCCATGAGGAGGTGCATTGCACTCCAAAGAACTACTTGAGTTTTTAAATTTATACAAACAGGAATCCTGGGACAATGTGTAGGAATGGACATAAGGGTGAGGAGTAATGGTGGAAGGAGCATAAAATTTAATTAGGCCAAATTCATGCATAGGTGACCACTAAGCAGAGTTCTGCATTTACTGTTGCAACTCTGGGAATTAGGGGATACTACACTGTGTGGGTGGTTGCCTGAAACATGGCCCAAGAGTTGGCCCACTCTGAGCCAATGGAAAATTCTGGACCTGCATTGGTGTAATGTAGAGGAATACATTCAAATGCTTAGGAAGACCCAAATATTAGAGTGCATTTGTCATTTAGGATCTATTCAGCAACACTGGGAGGGTCCAGAAAACATCCCTTCCAACACGACTGTGAGGAATAAATTTGTGAGGGGAGTCTGGCATCCTTGCAGTGTTTAGTGCCTGTGTCCCCACTTCACTGTGGGGCCTGCAGTCCGTGAACTGGGGAGCCTAATGCAAGGAGAGTAGTTGGATCCTGGGGTGATAGGGCCAAGAGATGGTACTCAACCATAAGAAACAAAGTGAGTATGGCTGTAACCAATCCATCTATTACAGCCACTAACTCAAGAAAGAAACAGGCCAGCCTTGGCGTGCTGTCATGCTAAACTGCTTGAATCCCAAGGGAGCTGGACAAATGGAAAGCATAGGGCTTTCCCTGGCTGAGTTTGCCAACACTGTTGCCAAACAAACTTGGATAAACTGAATTTCAGGAGCCAGCAGTTGAGGGAGGTGCCAGTCTCAAGCCTTAATAACTAACCTCTCCACCAGCAAGATGGGCACCTAGAGTTTTATAAGGAGAGGTTGGGGGGGATGGGTGTGTGCAAGAGAGCAGGCAGAGAGTGCATGATCACTGGTGGGGGTCGGTGTGTGTTAAGCATGTGATCACATGCTAGACTCGGTCTTCTAGGCATTCTGTTGCTGTCAGGACTTTTCTGGTCCTGAAATTGCAAAACATCCTTGTTGATGTCTCAAGAAAGTGAGATAAGAAATAAGCACAATGGGTTTCTGATAGACCCTTAGTTAAGCGGTCTTGTCTATTCAGGCTTTAACTGTTGAGGTCTATACTTGAGCAAGAGCAGTAAAGGACAGCCAAGTCAAATCAGTGCTCAGAGTACCCTGATGTGTACAGACCTATGGCACTGACTAATTGCTTGCAGTGTCCCTAGAAATGAAATAGATAGGAAGCCTGCTAAATTCTTACTTGTATAAGCAGAAAAGTTCTAGGTCAAGCGAACAAAGTCTAAGCTCACTCATCAAAGCAGAGAGTTAAGGCTCCTCACTCAATTCTGAGATATGAGTCAGTTTACAGACCTAGAATCTCATAGAATGAAGGGATGCCAGGTCCCCTGGAGGACTGACTCTGGTAAACTATCAAACACATACTGTTAATCTCTCTCTCTGCCTTCCTGCAAAGGGACCTGCAGCCATTTACCCAGATAACTGTGCACTGGGGAAAAGGAAATAATCAGAGCTGTTATGGACTACTGGACACTGGATCTGAACGGACACTGGCTCCAGGAGACCCCAAATATCACCATGGTCCCCTAGTCAGATTAGGGGCTTATAGAGATCACGTGATCAATGGAGTTTTAGCTCAAGTCTGTCTCACAGTAGGTCCAGTGGGTCCTCACACCTGTCTTGTGGTTATTTCCCCAGCTGTGGTGTGCATAATAGAAATACACATACTCAACAGCTGGCAGAATCCATCCTCATGTGTTTTCCTCACCTGTAGAGAGAAGGCTATTGTGGTGGGAAAGGCTGACTGGGAGTCATTAGAATTGCCTCCACCAAGGAAAATAGTAAACGTAGAGCAATAACACATTCCCAGAAACACTGCAGAGATTAAGGACTGGAGGGATGCAGTCCCACTACAGCCCCATTCAGCTCTCCTATTATTGTGCTGAAGACAGATGGAGCTCGGAGAATAATGTGGATTATTGTAAGTTCAACCAGGTATTAACTAAGTTGCAGCTGTTGTACCAGATGTGGATTCCTTGTTTGAGCAAATTAATGCATCACCTGGTACCTGGTATGCAGCTACTGACCATTCCAGTTTTTTTCCCCATATCTGTTTATAGAGACAGCCAGTAAATTTGTTTTCAGTGGGCTAGGCTGGCAATGCACCTTCTCTGTCCTACCTTTGGGGTACATTAGCTCTCCAGTCATGTGTCATAATTGACCACTTTTCTGTTCCACAAGATATCACACTGATCAATTACACTGGTGATATTATGCTGATTGGAACTATTGAGCACTAGCCTTATTGGATACTAGACATATGGGCAAGACGTTTGCATGTCAGAGGGTGTGAAATAAATGCAACAAATATTCAGTGCCCTTTGCCTCAGTGAAATTCCTAGGGGCCCAGTGGTGCAGAGCATGTTGAGAAACTTCTAAGGTGAAGGATAAGTTGTTGTACCTGGCCCTTCCCACAAACAAAAGGGTCCCAGTGCCTATGATGCCTCTTTGGACTTGTAATCAGCATATTTCCCATTTGAATGTGCTACTCCAGCCTGTTTACTGAGTGATCCGACAAAGCTGCTAGTTTTGAGTGGAGTCTAGAACAAGAGAAGGCTCTAGAGCAAGTCCAGAATGCTGTGCAAGCTGCTCTGCCACTTGGGTCATGTGATCCAGCAGATCCAATGGTGCTTGGAGTGGCACTGGCAGAAAGGAATGCTATTCAGAGGATCTGATGGGCCCCTATAGGTGAAATGCAGCCCTTAGGATTTTGGAGTAAAGCCTCTCCAATCTGGTCAAATAACTACTCATCTTGAGAAACAACTCTCAGCCTGCTACTGCGTTTAGTAGAGACTGAACACTTAACCCTGGGCCGCCCAGGTATCGTGTGGCCTGAGTAGCCCATAAGAAACTGGGTATTACCCGTCCCACCAAATTATAAAGCTGGGTGTGCACAGCAGCACTCCATCAGATGGAGGCGGTATATACATGATCAAGCCCAAGCAGACCCTTAGGCACAAGTAAGTTTCATGAAGTGGACCCAATACGCATGGTCCGGCTCCTGCTACATGGCCTTCTCTCTCCCCACCTGCACCTGTGGTCTCACAGGGAGTTCCTGCTATCAGTCGACAGAGGAAAAGAAGGCTCAAGCCTGCTTTACAGATGGTTCTGCATGATATTCAGGCTCCATATGACCATGGACAGTTGTGTGCTGTAGCCCCTTTACGGGGCATCCTTAAAGTATTACTCAAGCAGTGGACCTCATTATTCACTTTGATGCAGAAATGACCAAATGTGCAATTATAAATGGATTTGTGGGCTATGGCCAATGGTTTTGAAGATGGTCAAGGACTTGGAAGAAACATGTCGGAAAATTGGCAACAAAGCAATTTGGGCATGGTATATGTAGACAGGCCTTCCACAGTGGGCAAATAATGTGAAGATATTTGTATCTTGTGAGAATGCTCAGTTATCTCAGAGATAATCAAGTGGGTAGAATGACTTGTTCTGTGGATGTCAGTTAGCATCTCTCCCCCGCCACTCTTGTCATTGCCCAGTAGGCAATGTGAACAAAGTGGCTATGGTGGCAGGGCGGAGATTACGTGTGGGATCAGCAATATGGGCTTTCATTTCCTAAATTAACCTAGCTATGGCCATTGCTGAATGACCTATATGTCGGCAGCAGAGACGAGCCTTGAGTCTCAGGTCTGCACCATTCCCCAGGGTGATGAGTCGGTTATAGGTTAATTGCATTAGGTCACTTCCTAATGCACTTCCCACTGCCCCATGGAAGGGGCAGCGTTTTGTTCCCACTGGAACAGACACTCTGGATACTGTTGCAGGACAAAGAACTGGTTCTGAAATCAAGTTAGGCCCGCTTGCTGCTCCAAAGCCAATACTCGAGAGACAGGTGATGGTGAGAAAGGAAACTTTGCTTATGCAAGAGGCTAGCAACCTGGGAAGATTGTGGACTCATGTCTCAAAGACTGTCTTCCCTGTCCAGAGGAACCAGTGGAAAGAGTGAGAAAATGGGGGAGGGAGCTACATGCGGGAAAAACTGATGCTCAGGGGTTAATCATTTGTCCTTGTAAAGCTTCCAGAATCCTCTGTTCTGCCAGTATCAAGGATCCCAGGTGTCTCTTAGTAAAGGATACCCCTGTAGCCCAGCAAGCCATGTCCTGGTGAGGCAGTCCAGATTCCCCCTACCTGTACTAGGAATCAAAACACCCAGGTGTCTCTTACTGAGGGTACCATGATCAGTGGTGGCTGTTTTCGAGTGTGGCAAGGTCTTATCCACCAGAAAGCCTGGTCCTTCCTACTTCAAGGCTAGGGGTCTGCAGACTCTCAAGGGAAGTAGGTTAGTTCTTCTAGAAACTATGGGGCTTAGGTCAGCAAGCAAAGAGTGCATAGCTTGTAGCAAGTTAACACTTACGACTTATTGGAGTGCTGTTACAATGTGATGTGCCTTCCTTGGATACAAGGCTTCTGCCAAAACTATTATCCATGGTCTTACAGAATGCTTTATCCAGCACCAAGGTATTCCACACAGCATTGCTTCTGATCAAGGAATCATTTCATAGCAAGTAGAGTGAGCCAATGGGCTTGTGTTCACAGGATCAGTTCACTGGTCTTACCGTTCCTACTGTCCTGAAGCAGCTGGCATGATAGAACGGTGAAACGTCCTTTTGAAGATGCAGTTACAATGCACACAGGGTGGTAATACCTTGCAAGGCTGGGGCAAGATTCATTCGGCGGTTCTACGTTCTCTGAATCAGCATTCAATGTATGGTGTTGTTTCTCCCATTGCCAGGATTCATGGGTCCAGGAATCAGGGGGTGGAAATGAGAATAAATGGTACCAATTGCTACCAACACTTAGAGACCCATTAGCGAAAGTTTTGCTTCCTGTTCCTGCAAATTTATGCTCTACTGGTCTAGAGGCCTTAGTTCCAACAGGCAGGATGATTCCAGCAGGAGACTCACGGCACTGGAAGTTAAGATTGCTGCCAGGCCATTTTGGGCTCCTCATGCCTCATAGTCAACAGGTAAAGAAAGTTGTTTGCTAAAAGGAGACTGTACTCTACAACAGAGATGAGCACGAATATCTCTGGAGTATAGGAAATCCCGTAGGGCATCATTTAGTATTACCATGCCCTGTTTTTAAGATCATTGAAAAACCATAGCAACCCATTTCAGGCAGGCCTACTAATGGTTCAGAGCATTCAAGAATGAATATTTGGGTACCCCCACCAGGTAAAGAACCACAACCTGCTGAGGTGCTTACTGAAGGCAAAGGGAATATGGAATAGAAGAAGCTAATTATGAATACCAGCTCTGACCACATTACCAGTTACATTAATGAGAACAGTAACTGTCACGAGTATTTCCTCCTTGCTTCGTTATGAATGTTTGTGTTTATGTACTGACTTTACATCATATTATTTAAGTATTTACTTCCTAACATCATAACATTAAAGCTATAGGACATAAAGGAGAAAAGTGCCCAAGGAAATAGTGCTCCTATAAACAGCAACTGGATATCAGGAGCTGTCAATTGTTTATGAGGAAAAGGGAGCAGGGGAAGAGAAGGAGAACTGATGGCGAAAATCTGTTGTAAGACGGCTGACAGGACTCAAAGGAAACACCTGTCCCTGATTAATGAGGAATGAGGAAGTAACAGGCTATAAATTTTTCCCTGTGCTAATGCGCTGGGCTCAGACCTCTGAGAATGATCTCCTCTGAGTTCACCAGTGTAAAATGAACCTCCTCCCTTCCAAGATCTGTGAGTGCCTCCTGGTTCTTCCACCGGGTGATCCGGTCCAGATTCCGCAACAGAATGAGTCAGGTTTTAAACATTTCTGAGACTGAAGTGCCACAGGTACTGTAGGAGGGGAAATCTAGGAGGCAGTTGAAAATAAAGCAATCCTGGGGAGTGTTTGAGCCCAGAGATTTCAGTATGGGAGTGAATCACAAAGAGGTACCATTTGGAGCTTTTGAAGGGGACAGCATATATTCAGATCTGAATTTCAAATTCACACACTCTTGACTGGAAGGAGCCTTAGATGATTCTCTTGTTGAGTGAGCATAGTCAGGTTCCTGAGAAATGAAGGGCTTCCACTTTTGTCGATGGACGATTGACATTTTTCACAGCATTCCAGAAACAAGCTGAACTTTAAGGTCTTTTGTCACCACCTTGACAGGCTTACTGTATGAAGATTTGTATACAGATTGGTGTATGATTTCAAAGGTTTTTTTTCAGGTTTAGATCTTTTTTTCTTTTAGATGTATTTATATTTGAGAGAGAGTAGAAACAAAGGAGGAGCAGAGAGAGGGGGACAGAAGATCCGAAGTGGGCTCTGCATGACAGCAACAAACCCGATGTGGGGCTCGAACCCATGAGCCATGAGATCATGACCTGAGCTGAAGCTGGATGCTCAACCAACTGAGCCACCCAAGTGCCCCTAGATCTTTTTTGACATAATGGCATACCAGCTTGAATTCCCAAAGGCTGTCTATAACGACAAATCCTTGGAAGACAGCAACATTTTGCTGGGGTTGATGTGCCAGCAAACATTATTGTGAAATCTCATAGTGTGCAGGCATTAAGACATGTGCACAAAATCAATGCACTTTAAAACAGCTTCAGTTTTTTTCTCTCTAGGTCTATCATCTATGTATGTATATATGTATCTCAATAAGAGATTTTTGTTATAAAATTCAATGTCAAGTGGGAAAATAGAAAAGTTTCCAGTTTCAGATTTCTCTCCGAAATTAAGTAATACTTAATTTACTTAAATACTAATAAGTATTTTTCTTTTTAGTATATTTTTATTAATTTCTAAAATTTATATCCAAGTTAGTCAGCATATAGTGAAACAATAATTTCAAGAGTAGATTTCTTAATGCCCCTTACTATTTAGCTCATCCCTCCTCCCACAACCCTCTGTTTGTTTTCCATATGTAAGAGTCTCTCATTTTTTCCCCTCCCTGTTTCTATATTGTTTTGCTTCTTTTCCCTGATGTTCATCTGTTTTGTACCTTAAGGTCCTCATAACAGTGAAGTCCTATGATATTTGTCTTTCTCTGACTGACTAATTTCACTTAGATGGATACCCTCTAGTTCCATCCACGTAGTTGCAAATGGTAAGATTTCATTTTTTTGATTGCTGAATAATTCTCAGCAACATATATACCGCCTCTTCTTTATCCATTCATCTGTCAATGGACAACTGGGCTCTTTCCATACTTTGGCTATTGTTGATAGAGCTGCTATAATATGGGGTGCATGTGTCCTTTTAAAACTGCACTCCTGTATCCCTCGGATAAATACCTAGTAGTGCAATTGCTGCGTTGTGGGATAGTTCTATTATTAATTTTTGAGGAATCTCCATACCGTGTTCCAGAGTGGCTAGCAGTTTGCATTCCCACCAGCAGTGCAAAAGTTCTCCTCTTTCTCCACATCCTAAACGGCATCTGTTGTTGCCTGACTTGTTGATTTTAGCCATTCTGACGGGTGTGAGGGAGTATCTCATTGGGGTTTGATTTGTATTTCATGATGATGAGTGATCTTGAGCATCGTTTCATGTGTCTGTTGGACATCTAGATGTCTCCTTTTGAGAAGTGTCTGTTCATGTTTTAAGGACATTTCTTCACTGGATTATTTGGTTTTTGGGTGTTGAGTTTGATAAGTCTTTATAGATTTTGGATTCCAAGCCTTTATCTGATATGTCATTTGCAAATAACTTCTCCCATTCTGTTGGATGTCTTTTAGTTTGCTGATTGTTTCCTTTGTTGTGCAGAAGTTTTTTATTTTGAAGAGGTCCGAATAGTCAATTTTTGCTTTTGTTTCCCTTGTCTCTGGAGACAGGATGAGTAAGAAGTTACTGCGGCCAAGGTCAAAGAGGATCTTGCTTGCTTTCTCCTCGAGGACTTTGATGGCTTCTTGTCTTACTTTTAGGTCTTTCATCCATTTTGAGTTTAGTTTTGTGTATGGTGTAAGAAAGTGATCCGTGTTCATTTTTCTGCATGTCGCTATCCAGTTTTCCCAGTACCACTTGCTGAAAAAACTGTCTTTATTGCATTGAATATTCTCTCCTGTTTGTTAAGGATGAGTTGGCCATAAGTTTGTGGGTCCATTTCTGGGTTCTCTATTCTGTTGTATTGATCTGAGTGTCTGTTCTTGTGCCGGTACCATACTGTCTTGATGTTTACAGCTTTGTAATACAGATTGAAGTCCGGGATTGATGTCTCCAGCTGTGGTTTTCTTTTTCAAGATTGCTTTGGCTATTCGGGATCTTTCCTGGTTCCATACAAATTTTAGGATTGTTTGTTATAGCTCTGTGAAGAATGCTGGTGTTATTTTGATAGGGACTGCATTGAATATGAAGATTGCTTTGGGTAGTATTGACATTTTAACAATATTTATTCTTCCTATCCATGAACATGGAGTATTTTTCCACTTATTTGTTTGTCTTCTTCAATTCCTTTCCTTGCTTTCTATAGGTTTCAGCGTATAGATTTTTCACTTCTTTGGCTATGTTTAGTCCTAGGTATTTTATGGTTTTTGGTGCAATTGTACATGGGATCGAATCCTTGATTTCTCTTTCTGTTGCTTCATTGTCGGTATAGGAATGCAAACGACTTCTGTGTATTGATTTTATATCCTGCCACTTTGCTGAATTCCTGGATCAGTTCTAGCAGTGTTTTGGTAGAATATTTTGGGTTTTCCATATAGAGTATCATGTCATCTGCAAAGAGTGAAAGTTCGACCTCCTCTTGGCTAATTTGGATGCCTTTTATTTCCTTGTGTTTTCTGATTGCTGAGGCTAAGACTTATGTTGAATAACAGTTGCAAGAGTGGACATCCTGTCTTGTTCCTGACCATAGGGAGAAAGCTCTCAGTTTTTCCCCATGGAGAATGATATTAACATTGAGTCTTTCATACATGGCTTTTATGGTCTCAAAGTATGACCCTTCTATCCCTTCTTTCTTAAGGGTTTTTATCAAGAAAGGATGCTGTATTTTGTCAAATGCTTCCTCTGCATCTATTGAGAGGATCATGTGGTTCCTGTTCTTTCTTTTATTGATGTGATGATGAATCACATTGATTGTTTTGTGGATATTGAACCAGTCCTGCATCCCAGGTGTAAATGCCACTTGGTCATGGTGAATAGTTTTTTTTGAGGTATTGGATCTGGTTGGCTAATATTTTATTGAGGAGTTTTGCATCCATGTTCATCAGGGAGATTGGTCTATAGTTCTCTTTTGAACTGCAGTCTTTACCTGATTTTTGAATCAAGGTAATGGTGGCTTCATAGAATGAGTTTGGAAGTTTTCCTTCCATTTCTATTTTTTGGAACAGCTTCAAGAGAATAGGTGTTAACTCTTCCTTAAAAGTCTGGTAGAATTCTCCTGGAATACCAACTGGCCCTGGACTCTAGTTTTTTGGGAGATTTTTGATTGCTAATTCGATTTCCTTACTGGTTATGGATCTGTTTAAATTTTATATTTCTTCCTGTTTCAGTTTTGATAGTTTATATGTTTCTAGGAATTTGTCGATTTCTTCCATACTGCCCATTTTATTGGCATATAATTGCTCATAATATTCGCTTATTATTGTTTTTATTTCTGCTGTGTTGGTTGTGATCTCTCCTCTTTCATTCTTATTTCATTTATTTGGGTTCCTTCCGTTTTCTTTTTGATGAAACTGCCTAGGGGGGTATCGATTTTGTTAACTCTTTCAATGAACCAGCTTCTGGTGTCACTGATTTGTTATCTCATTTGCTGCATTTGTTGTTGTTGTTTTGTTTGTTTTTTCGTTTTTTGTTTTTGGTTCAATAGCATTGATTTCCGCTTTAATCTTCATTATTTACTGTCTTCGGCTGATTTGGGGTTTTATTTGCGGTTTGGTTTTTTTTTCCAGCTCTTTGAGGCGTAAGGTTAGTTTGTGTGTCTGAGACCTTTCTTCTTTCTTCTTTAGGAAGGCCTGGATTGATATATACTTCCCCCTTATGACTGCCTTTGCTGCATCCCCGAGGTTTTTGGTTGTGTTGTTATCATTTTCCTTGGCTGCCATGTACTTTTTAATATCCTCCTTTACTTCTTGGTTATCCCATTCATTCTTTAGTTGGGTTCTTTAGTCTCAATGTACTTGTTATCTCTCCATATTTTTTCTTGTGGTTGATTTCAAGTTTCATAGCACTGTGGTCTGAAAATATGCACAGTATCATCTCGGTATTTTTGTACTTGTTGAGGGCTGGTTTGTGTCCCACTCTGTGGTCTATTCTGGAGAAAGTTCCATGTGCACTGGAGAAGAATGTATATTCTGCTACTTTATGATGATGTGTTCTGAAATTATCTGTGAAGTCCATCTGGTCCAGCGTGTCAGTAAGGGCCCTGGTTTCCTTGTTGATTTTCTGTTTAGATTATTTGTCCATTGCTGTAAGTTTTGTGTTGAAGTCCCTACTATTATGGTATTACCAATGAGTTTCTTTATATTTGTGATTTGTTGATTTATATATTTGGGTCATGCCACATCTGGAGCATAAATGTTTACAATTGTTATGTCTTCTTGGTGGATAGACCCCTAATTTTGATATAATGCCCTTCTTCATCTCTTGTTACAGTTTTTATTTTAAAGTCTAGATTGTGTGATATGTGTGACTACTCCAACTTTCTTTTGGTGACCATTAGCATGATAGATGGTTCTCCATCCCTTTACTTTCAATCTGAAGGTGTCTTAGGTCTAAAGTGGATCTCTTGTAAACAGCATTTTCTTATCCATTCTGTTACTCTATGTGTTTTGATTGGAGCATTTAGTCCATTGATGTTTAGAATGAGTACTGAAAGATATGAGTTTATTGCCATTATGTTTCTTGTAGAGTTGGAGTTTCTGGTGGTGTTCTCTGGTCCTTCCTAGTCCTTGTTCCTTTTGGTGGGGTTTTTCCCCCTGTCTTTTTCCCCCTTAGAGACCTCCACTTAAAACTTCTTATAGGGCTGGTTTAGTGTTCAGGAACTCCTTTAATTTTTGTATGTCTGGGAAACTTATTATTTCTCCTTCTGTTTGGAATGAAAGCCTTTCTGAATAAAAAATTCTTGGCCTCATATTTTTTCTATTTAGCACATTGAATATATCCTGTCACTCCTTTCTGGCCCACCACATTTCTGTGGGTAGGTCTGCTTCAATCCTGAGCTGTCTTGCTTTGTAGGTTAAGGATATTGTTCCCTTGTTACCTTCATGATTTTTTTCTGTCCTGAGAATTTTGTGAATTTGACTATGTTATGCCTTGTTGATGGTAAATTTTTGTTGAATCATATAGGAGTTCTCTGTGCTTTCTGGATTTGATATCTGTGTCTTTCCCCAAGTTAGGAAGGTTTTCTGCTATGATTTGCTCATATAACCCTTCTACCCCTATTTCTCTTCATCTTCTGGGACACCTGTGATTCTGATGTTGTTCCTTTTAAATGAGTCACTGATTTCTCTTATTCTTATTTTTCAGTTTTTTAATGAAAAAGAGAACAAGAGCAAGCAGGGTAGGGTCAGAGAGAGAGAGAGATGGAATCCAAAGACAGTCTCCAAGCACTGAGCTTGCTGTCAGCACAGAGCCTGACATGTGGTTCGAACCCACAAATCATAAGATCACCATCTGAGCTGAAAGCAGACTCTTTACTGACTGACACAGCCAGTCGCCCCTGATTTCTCTTATTCTTAAATGATACTTTTTTGCTTTGTTCTACCTATTTTTTCTGCTTCATTATTCTCCATAAATTTGTCCACTATGCTGATTCACTGTTCTGCCTCTTCCATTCTTGCTGTTGTGACATCCATTCAAGTTTGCACCTCAGTTATAGCATTTTTTACTTCACCCTGACTAGCTTTTACTTCTTTTATCTCTATAGAGATTCTAATCCATTTTCCACCCCAGCTAGTATTCTTATCAGCGTGATTCTATATTATTCTTGAGACATCTTGCTTGTATCTGTGTTGGTTAAGTCCCTGGCTGATGTTTCTGCTCTTTCTTTTTCGATGATATCCTTCATTTTTCATTTTGAAGGAAGAAAAGAAAATAATAAGGTAAAAAAAATTTTTTTAACTAAAAACTAAAAACACACACACACACACAAAGAAAAATCAAATAAATGATGCTAGATTCTAACTGTGATTTAGTCTGGTTATTGAAAGGAGCTTGGTTGATTAGAGAAAAAAGGGGAGAAATGTAACATTAAAAAGTTAAAAACAAAAACATTACAAAATTTTTTTTTAATTTTAAAAAAAGGGGCGCCTGGTTGGCTTAGTCAGTTAAGTGTCCGACTTTTGCTTGGGTCATGATCTCGCAGTTCGTGGGTTCGAGCCCCGCGTCGGTCTCTGTGCTGACTGCCAGCTCAGAGCCTGGAGCCTGTTTAAGTCTGTGACTCCCTCTCTCTCTGACCCTCCCCTGCTCACGCTGTCTCTCTCTCTCCTAGAAATAAATAAAGACATTAAAAAAATTTTTTTTAAGTTAAAAACAACACAAACACACAAACTCACCCAGAAAATCAAATAAATGATGCTAGATTCTAGGTGTGATTTGGTGTAGTTATTGAAAGGAGCTTGGTTAGTTAGAGAAAAAAAGGTAAAAATTAAAATACAAAAATTTAAAAACAAGACACACACACATACACAATCAAATGAACGATGCTAGATCCTACGTATATTTTGGTCTGGTTATTAGAAAAGAGCTTGATTGATTTCAGAATAAGGGAAAAAATTGAAATTGAAGATTAAAAACAACACACACACACACACACACACACACAACCAAATAAGGGACGGTAGGTTCTAGGTGTGATTTAGTCTGGTTATTGAAGGGAGCATGATTGATTAAAGAAAGGAAAAAGAAAAGAAAAGGAAAAAAGAACAAAACAAAAATAACGAAAAGCAACAAAAAATTTGAAAATTTAAGAAAATGAATTTGATGAAATAGAATAATCTCAAATGATGGAAATAAAATAAAAATTGAAAAGTTTACAAGAGGTAAAATATTTACTTAAAAAATAAGGTAAATATTCTTAACAAAAATTGAAAACAAAAATAATTTTTTATTGTCTTTCTGTATTCAAGTAAAGGAATCGCACTGAAAAATAAAGAAAAAAGAATATTGAATAGATGGGTCAGTTAACAGACAAATATGATTGATATCACATCATTTTTCCCTCGAAATCAAACTATGAAGCACTTCATCGCCCATAAATTAACCAGGTGGAGAGATTTGTGGTGTTCCTGAAAACCGTGGTTGGCCCTGTTGGGTGGGGCTAAGTGTAAGCACTCTGTTCTACACTAAATGGCGCTGCTTAGCTTAGCTTACTCGGGTGGATTGTTGTAACTCCTATAGGTGCGTAGGCGCATGCGTGGGCCAGGTGAAAATGGTGTCACCCAGGTATCCAGGCTAGTATCCGAACTCTTTGCTCTCCCTGATGAGGAATTGCACATCTGTACTTTGTCTTTGGTTTCAATTGACTCCCACTTTTACAGTGTCCCTAACCACGTGGTCAGGTTGCCAGGTGGCGCCTCATTCCTGAGTTTTATCTGAGATATGGCTGTATTTCCCTACCCCTCACTTCTGAAGGACTGAGTCTTTCACCCATTCAGATCCTCTGGGGGAAGGTCTCAGCAAGCAATGGCCAGGTGCCAGATGCACCCATGAATGCTATTGAGACCTTGCTGCTGCCAATGTCCAGAGACTTACGGTTGGGTGCCAGCCTCTCCCAGAAAAATATTATGTGATCATGTAGCAGCAGCGTTTCCGAGATTATGGAATATCTCACATGGCCTGAGGATCTCCCAGACTCACTCTTCTGGCAATTCACCCTATGAGCAGGGAACCACTAGGTATTTGAGCTGCAGAGTTTCAGACTTTATGCCCCACCTTTTTATAGAGTCTTAATGGAATTTCAACCCTCTTCTTTCTCCTTCCTCTCTTTTTAGTTCAGTCCCTTCGACTGTTTCCAACTTTTTTCACTATTTCTCTAGCTGCTTTTTTAGGGAGGTTCTTTTCTCATACTCTCCCCCTGTCTCCAACCTCTCTCTGCAAGCAAAATCAGCTCCCTGCCCTCCGTGTCTCCTTTCTTCCCCAGTTCACCTCTCCATGCTGTGTACTTGCTGAGCTCTGTGATTCAGGTTGGGCATATTGTTGCGTTAATCCTCAAATCATTTTTCTAGATGTGCAGGATGGTTTAGTGTATATCTGGCTTTATTGCACCTACGTGAGACAGAAAAAAGACTTCCATGCTGTTCCACCATCTTGGCTCCTCCCCTTAATAAGTATTTATATCCATATAATAAGGCAATATTTTGTCCCTTTTAGTGTAAATGGTGGTCACCTATTTAAGAATTTTACCATCATCTTACTTCAAGCGTCCCGTACTTACCCAAATTCCTTTCTGATGCTCACTTTCCCCACCCCTCTTGTCCTCGATCCCTATCCTTTGCCCTTTCAGCTTTGTGTCTCAATCCTGACTCATGCTTGGGCCCTCTCCAGGCCATCTTCCCTGGCCACATGGTCTCAGTCTCCCATTTCAGACTAAAATCTTAACTCTGCTCTCTTGATCACAGTGGACTTGTGTAATAGAGGACATGCTCTGCAGGACCCCTGCTGGATGAGACCTCCTACCTTATGCTCTATGGGAGGCAACGGGATATACATCTCAGGTTCCAGGTGGTTCCCACCTGAGTGCCTATACACCATGTGTCAGAGAGTAGGGTGTAGTGGAATAAGAAGAGGAGCTTGAGCTGGCAGACCTATCCCACGTGTGCCCACACTGCTATTCCTTCTCCTTACCAGTCCCTGGCCTCATCCTGTGGTCTGACTACCCAGTTCCTGGCCTAAGAATAAAGCGTTCCAATTATGCAGAGTTCCTGGTTCTTGGTGGCACTGCCACAGTGGTGTGCTTTTCACATGGGACTCAGGGTTGGGTTCCTCCTCACTAAAGCTCTGCAGAATGGAGTAGCACTGCTGGTGCCCTGCCCAGATTCCCTTGGGTTGGGACTCCCAGCTTCTGCCTCATGCCCCAGCTGTGTGCTTCCCTCTTCCTGGCCTTGGCCTGCTTCCTTCAGAAAAGGAAGTCTGTCCTTGGCACTGAGTGGCTTTGCCCAGAAGCTCTGACAGCATAAGAGTCTGTGATCTGATATAACCTAGGGCAGCCACAGGGAGGGACTGAGTGCAGGAAAGGAAAGCCCAGCCCCCTGCCCTGTCTCTAGAAGGGATTCTCCCAGAAATGAGGGACTCTCCAGAGAATGAGACTGAGACTGGGACCGTGCAGAATCCCTCCCATTCTTGTTCCCCATTCTCTGATTATTCTATCCTGGGAACACTTTTAATAGGTTACCTGCAGGGGTGCCTCGGGGCTCCATCGGCTGAGTGTCTGACTTCAGTCATCTCATGGTACATGAGTTCAAGCCCCACATCGGCCTCTGTGCTGACAGCTCAGTGTCGGCAGTCTGCTTTCGATTCTGTTTGTCTCTCTCTGCCCCTCCCCTGCTCACGCTGTGTCTCTTTCCTTTTCTTTCTCAACAATAAACATTTTAAAAAATTTTTAAACAATAAAATAAAATAAGTTACTTGCACATGAATCTTCATTCCAAGTTCTGCTTCTGGAAATCAACCACAAACAGGGGATGTCACAGGCTTCTAGAGAGCTCTGTGAAAGCTCTGCCTTGTAGCTTCCTGCTGCTTCTAGAAGTAGTGTGGTGACCTGGCATTCCACCAAATCCCATCTCCCTGGGACCTGAGGGGGCAGAGCTGAGACATGTTCTGTGCTAGTGTCCTGGGTTCAGAGCACACAGTGCTGGGAAGGATACCTGAGCTTACATTTGGGTGTCAGAGCCAATCCTATACAAACAATGTCATGTCGGAAGCTTACCCAGCTTTCTTTCTGCATACATTCACAGTTCCCTACTCTACGTTGCTAATCCTGGTGGTGGTCAGAGATGTTCTCCACCTCTCTGGAGCCCAAGGAGGCAGCCAGTAGCCTCCTGGTTAAAACTATGATGGAGTGTGGAATTTTAAGCCTAGTGTGGTCCAAGCCCTAGTCATTCAGTCCTGCTTTTCCTGACAAACTTTGGGCTTGAGCCTGACCTCACCAGTGACTGCTCCTGGGGGACTGGTTACCCATGGACCTGAGCAATAAAGGGGTTCACTGAGGTGACCTAACACATAGAGAGTTATCTATTAGCCAATCGCAGCCCTTCCTGGTCCTTCCTGGGACCTGGTTCCTGTTACTGCATGATAGTGCACCCTGTACTTACTTTAGAATCCCTGTTAGCCTGGTCCACACCCACTATGCGTCCTGGCTATGCCTACCTGCTTGCTCCTAGAACCCCAAACATGTGTGTTGCTTCTCGCAGATGTGTCCAGATGAGGGTGGTGGAGTAACCCCACCTTAGGAGCCGGGCATGTCTACTCACCTTGGCCCTACTTGGGCTCACTCGGCTGAAAGTACTGCCCCCACAAACCTCAGAAAGAGGCAGGTCCCTCCTGGGTACTCACACTCATTGCTGGAGGCGTCTTCACTGTTCTTTAGGTAGCAAAGGGAGAAGCTCTGGCAATATCTAGATTATAGGGCTTCAGTGTGATCCCATCCAGGACTTCTGCTCTTGGGCTTTAAATGTAGGGGGAGCCTGAGTCTTTACAAATATGGACCTTCAGTATTCCTCTAGACTCATTCACATCAAATCCTGGTCCAGCTAAAACAGACCCAGAAACTCAAGTCCAAGACTGGATAGTAAATGATATTTCAGGCTTTGTTAGTCCCTTCTTTGTTGCTGATATTTTTGCAGCACCTTTTTTAAAATAGAAAAACCCTCTTAGCTCCCACGCATACAAATGAATATGAATTTGTCCCAGTGGTCATAGTTTCCCAGCCCCTATGACCCCTATACCAACAACCCAGGAGGGAGAAAGAAAGGCAGGGCATTGATGATGAAAGAGGATGGGTGTTTTGCCACTGGAAAGTAAACCTCTCAGAAGAAATATGGTCATCAGATTTCTCAAATATAAATTCTAATTTCTTCAAGCCAAAAAAAAAGTAGATACCTAGAAAAATTTAAGAGTTTTATTCCCATACTTTGCCTTCCTTTATCCACCATTTTTTTAAAATTTTTTTTAAATGTTTTATTTATTTCTAGCAGAGAGAGAGAGAGACAGTGTGAGCAGGGGAGGGTCAGAGACAGAGGGAGTCACAGACTGAAAGAGGCTCCAGGCTCTGAGCTGGCAGTCAGCACAGAGCCCGACGCGGGGCTCGAACCCACGAACCGCGAGATCATGACCTAAGCGAAAGTCGGGCGCTTAACCGACTAAGCCACCCAGGCGCCCCTATCCGTCATTTTTAAAAAGTTTATTTTTAGAGAGAGGGAGAGAGAGGGAGAGAGAATCCCAAGCAGGATTTGCACTCTCAGCTGTCAGTGCATGGCTTGAACCCATGAACCACGAGATCCTGGCCTAAGCTGATATCAAGAGTCAGATACTTAACAGACTGAGACACCCAGGTGCCCCTCTCCATCATTTGTTATTATCATTCCACATATTTGAATTCAGAATATTCCAGCTTATATGGACTAAGTTCATCGCAAATGGATGTTTTAAAGTTCCATTAACAGAAAACCCCACACCGGTTTATTATGATTGGGATGAGGAAGGGATAGAAGACTGTTGAATACAGGGTGGGAACGATATCCTCTTCCCCCACGGTAGGCAATGGGCTTGGGCACGTTGGGTGGGGAACCCGTAGAATACAAAAGAGCAAAAGAAGGGCCCAGAAGCCCGGGACAATAGATGCTGGGAAGGACAGAAGGGCCAGGCAGGCAACACTACTTTGGGAAAGGGGAGTTTCTGCCCAGGGCTCCCCTAACCCCGACTTTTCCATGACAAAGATACTCTGATCCCAGGGTTCTGCTAGGGAAAAAGTGCCTTTCTAAGAATATTTCCACTAAGCTTTGTTGTTTTTCTTTTTCTAAACATGCCAGTTAGGAAGGTTTGGGGATTTGTTAGATAATCAGAAACGATCCCTGAAACCCCAAGTTGTGATGACACCATTCCGAGTGGCCAGGGGAATCAAGCTGCTGCCTGGAGGAGGCGCAGGCAATATGCTCCAGCTCCAGGAGTGTGCTGGGGAAAGGGGGCTGGTCAGAGGGAGGGGACGTGAGTCCGCCTAGCTCTCCTGGGTCCCAGCTGTTGATTCTGTCACATCATCCCTAGTGAAGTCTTTGGGAAGTGTGACCTGATCCTTCCACTTATTATGGTTTCCGGATTCCAAGCTCAGTTCCATTTCCCATTATTCTGTGTTTCTCTCTTTCTAAGTGCCTGGCTCCAAATCCCTTAACTATGAATATTTACAATATCATCTTGCACAACCATGGTATATTGAGGAGTGTGTGTGTGTGTGTGTGTGTGTGTGTGTAAATATGTAAAATGTGATTAGAATAAAACTTCTTTTAAATGTTTCCTTGATAATTGAGAATATTAGATTGCCCTGGATACATGGATAGTAACCTTCTCCATCATCTTTATTTTATAGGGCTGGGACCAAAGGCTTAAAATTGAATGAAGCCTGGAGCACCTGAATAGCTCAGTTAAGCCTCAGACTCTTGATTTCAGATATGGATCATGAGATAGAGTCCAGCTTTGGGTTCTGCTGACAGCATGGAGCCTGCTTGGGATTCTCCCACTCTGCCCTCCACCCCTCCCTCTCAAAATAACTAACTGGGCAACTAACTAACTAACTCACTAACTCACTCACTCACTCACTAACTAACTAACTAACTAAAATTGAATGACACCACTACTTCTTCTTGGTACTACAAGTATTTTTTTAAAGGGTATACCAGAATTTTGTAAGAGAGAAATCCATAATACTCTGCAAATGAAGCTAATGGAGACTATAAGTATGGAATTTATTTTTATATTGAAAGTAAAAAGAATCTTACAAATCTTAAAAGAAGAACTGCTCATTCTCCCAAGTTATGAACGCCAGATGCATTGTGGATATTCCTTTTATTTGCCCCGATCATACTGTGTCGACAAAGGGAGTTGTTACATGCTTGTTGTCTACATTTTTAGGTAGCTCTTAGAACGTGAGCTGGAAATGTGGTGTGGGTGTTCACTGATAAAAAATGAATTTACCATTCAGTCACGCTGGTTCACTTCACCATGTATTTCCTCAGAGCAGCCTGGCACTGCACAAATACTCTACTGGATTACCTGTCATGTGGTTAATAGTTTTCATGCTTAGAAAGTATCATGATGAAAGAATGCATACAAGGCTTCCTTTGTTCCTGCACTGAGTTGATAATATTCTGTATACTATGATTTAGTGGCACTGGAATGTACTACTCCCATAAACTGTACCTTCCTGACATTCTTTTAAAATAACACATTAATTTTTTTTTTAATTTTTTTTTTAATGTTTTATTTATTTCTAGGAGAGAGAGAGAGACAGCGTGAGCAGGGGAGGATCAGAGAGAGAGGGAGTCACAGACCAAAACAGGCTCCAGGCTCTGAGCTGGCAGTCAGCACAGAGCTCGACGCGGGGCTCGAACCCACTAACCGCGAGATCATGACCCAAGCAAAAGTCGGACGCTTAACCGACTAAGCCACCCAGGCGCCCCAATAACACATTAATTTTTGCACTCCTTGTGTAAATGATTCTAGACACTTTCTTGAGACAGGTTTTAGTGAAAAAAAAAAAGCAGAACATGATTATATGTGTAGCTGAATAATTTGTTAATATTGACCATTTTGCTAAGAGCCTCTTTTTAAGAAGCATGAAAGATGATCCTTCTAGAGATGTGATATTCAGATTTTCTTAAAGTGCATGTGGTGCTGGTATTCTATTTTCTTTGATGGAGGGGAGCTAATTTGAAGATCCCCCACCTTCCTTCTAAAAAGCCTATCTGAAATATAGTTTGTTTTCTGTCTACCAGCCTTACGTTGGCCTCAGAAGTGAACTATTTCAGTTCTTGTTTCTTGTGCTGCTCATCACTCATTCCTTCCTGGTCTTTCTCCATGTCCAGCTTGAGACCACCTAAGTCAGGCACAGCTCACTGGTTTCCCTTCATTTTACCTTCTGTGCTTCACATATTAATACTTCCAAGACCTGGGCCATCCTTTGTGTCTCATTGTTGATGGTTAAGGATAAAACCTGATTCCCCTTTCACATTTTCCATTGTGTCACCTTCTCCTTCTCTGCTCCACATTCACTCTCTCTTATGCTGAATTTTCTATTCTACTTTGTTTCTCTCTATTCATCAATTCTGCGTCTGGGCAGCCAGGCTATTGTGAAATAGTGATGGGGTTATATCACGGAGTTGCAGGTGAGCACACTGTCATGCGGTAAGTGACTATGCGAATGATCACGTAATTTAATTTTAAATTCCTACCCAGGATTTGGTTGCATCTGGATGAAGTATATTACAGTGGCATAAAATCTACTGATGGTGTAGGAAATCTCAAAATTAGAGGAGATTTTAAGTATTCTTGATTATGAGGCTCAAATGTCTAAAATCTAAGAAGGAGGTCCTTGACTGATGGACTCCCTTGTTGCCCTCAGATCTCTGTGCGGAAGGTCAGGGTGCTCCCTGCCATCTTCTTCTGGTAGTCTTTGTCAAATTCTTCATTCTGGGCCACAGTGAAAATGCTCCTCCAGTCCCCAGGCATCCCTGAAACAGGGCAAAGTCTCAATGATTGCCACACAAGAGTACAGGGTGAAGCGAACACACACTCTTGGAGTCAGCACAAGAATGGGGAAAAAAAAGGAAGTTTGCCTCTTAAAAATGATGTAGTGTCACGGACAAGAATGCATAATGAATGGGGTAAGAAACATTACTGGAAAACCTAAGCAGATCATGGGGACCACAGAGTCCAATTTGGCATCTGAGAATATAAGTCTTGCGTACCTTTCCTCATAAAAGGGGAGATAGAGTGGTCCAGGAAGTTGGTAGGCAAAGTGGTGTAGTTGGCCATTGGGTTGTGCTTCATTACATCGAAGGAGGTGTGATAGATGATTTTATTCAGAACTTCCTCTGGAATTTCTTTATCCAGGAACTTCACAATCTTCTGAATTTCCCGCTTTGGGTCCTGGATGTACAATAGTTATACAAAACAAATAATTTTGAGTTTCCATTAGGGATGACATTCTGTGTGGAAAAACAGTGTTTGGGGAGGAATGAGTTAAGGGATCAGTTCAAATAAATTCAATAAACATCCTTCCGATGACGACTACATGCAAGGGTGCTGCCAAGACCCAAAGATGAGAGCTCTTCCTGCCCTCAATAAGCTTGCCCTACCATAGGGAGATGAATGTAGACATAACTAACGAGAAAACATGTTGTCCACAGAGAGAGAGAGAGACATGAGATTTGTATAAAGCAGCAATTACGTCTCCTGGTAGAGATCAGGAAAGGTTGTATAAGGGAAAAAAATGTTGCAGATGAGGCACAGTGTGACTAACTCTAGTATTTGAGATATAAAAGATAGCAAAGAAAAAAAAAACCCTGTCAGTTAAATAGAAGGTCATTAAGGGGATAAATACAAAGGGATCTCAAGTTGATCCATAAGTGTGAATTCGTGTGCACTGGTTCTTTGATCAAAGAGTTGTAGAAAAGGAGCTAAAGCTTTTGATTAGTTTTCGCAAAGAATTATTTTGTAATTCTAGAACACTAACCCTCGGATCCTGAGAGTGATTTTGTCCTGCCTCTCATACACAGTGACTTGAAATGGAGAAATATCCCAATATGTGAGACCAATCCTGCCGATGTTTATCTGGAGTAAGTAGTTTGTGATGTAGGCCTGGGGTGTGGAAGAGGGAGAAGGAAACTCTCCCTGAACATTCACCGAACACAACTAGGTACTTTACATATGTGATCTTATAAATCCTTCGATAATTTCATTAGATACAAAATGAGGTGATACCCATTTTGTAGGTGAACACACGGTTCATAAGTGTCAGGATTAATTCAACTATAAAAGAATGTAATATTTCCTGACGAGGAAGGATCTTCTAGAAATTGTGAACTGAAGCAAAGAAAATTGAGAAGAACAGAAAAGTAGTTAGAACTCTCAAGGGTAAAACAGAGTCGAGAATGTCATGGAGAGAAAGGATCGCACTGAAGGGTCTTCTTCGGTCAAGCCCACACACAGAATTCTGACTTTGGTTTGCTGCCCTGGAGAACATGGTGGTCTGATGTGGACTGCACTACCCCTCACCTCCTTCATGTCCTCATAGAAGACGTAGAGAATACGGTGCTGGTCTTTCGCATCCCACCATCCCTTCACATGGTCATACCAGGAGCCCCATAGCACTGGAGGGAACAAGAGAGAAGTGGGAGCGGGGCATCGATATCCATTTGAAACTTATAAAATGAGCCTGGATGTCTCAAATAAAAGGGAAAAAGAAAAGAAGATAAAGACCCTGGTCAGAATTCTTATTTGCAGAAGAGAGGAGCTTCTTAATATTCAGAGAGATGATAAAAAGTATTCTGGATTTCTTGGTTTTATATTTCTGCCCTGGAACTTACTAGCACATTAGATATTGTGTAGTTGCCAGGGATCATAATCTTTCTTTCCCTTGCATCACTACATGGTGCCTATATCATAATCTTTCTTTCCCTTGCATCACTACGTGGTTCCGAGATTAGTGAGACACAATAAACATCGTCTCCTAGTAGGCTGATTTTGATTCCTGAAAAATCTATAATTACCATGTATTTGGTCAACTTTTTGCTCTGTAATGGTGAATTAGAGGAAGAGAGGCGCCCTGGATGCCTTCTGTTGGCCCTGACAAATTCACTCTGCACCCTGCTTCATCTTGTGAGGTTGACCTCCAGGGACTGCGGAAATGCCTCCTGTGTGCTCAGACTCCCACGTGGGCTTTGCCAGGAAAAGCTACTCAGAGGCTTTTAGAAGCAAGAAGAGAATAAGGAAGGTATGTTTATTTCCCTGATGCTCTTCCTGTTGGCTCACTGTGGTACTGTTTCTCCTACTGACGGCTTCAGCTCCTGTTAAGGGGCCCTGTCCTTTTCCCAGGGGTGCAATGGCTCCCTACTGGTACTCATCCAGCACTGTATTTCCACTTGTTTGTTTCTTTAAAATCTGCCCATAGCTTTGTAAATAATCTCTTAGTAAATTCTCCTCTAAATGATCCATTTTGAATGTGCCATCCCATCCTGCCAGGACCTTGATGACTACAATCATTCAATGAAAACCCATCCTTTCTGAAGTCAGCATTGAACAAGAAAACATGAATAAGGACATCTGCACCCACCATTTCGTCTCACTCACCTTTTCCAGCTTTGAATGCCTCAACAAACTCCTCCCATGTACCAGGGTTAGGTATTAATTTAGCCATTCTTGAGAAATGGTAGTAGGACACCACAGTGTCCTTTGCATTTCTAGCCACATAGATAATCTGAAACCAGCCGGCAAGGGGATTGAGATAGAGAGAAAACAAAACAGAGAAATATTATCTCTCACTGCAGAGGACCTTGTTATTAGAAGAATCTTAGACTATCCCGTTTGAGTATCTGAACGTGTCTACATTTTTCTTTTGATCAGCATGACCAATCTTCCAGTTTGCTCAGAGTTCCAACGTATATATGTGGTCTTAGATAAAGATTATGAGCATTCCCCTTTTCTTAAAAGTATTCTGTTTTGCATAATAAACACTATGGCCACCCTAACTATGACATTCCTGGAGGCTAAAGAGACCACTGTGTTTTTTTCTATTGCATAAGGTAGGTCCTCCTTGGCTTGTACTAAGTGAGGCCTCTAGGTTATTGTATGGGGTAACTAATGCAGTCAGCCATTTGGTCTCATCTGCACATGATGAACTGCAGCTTTATAGATTAATGATATCATTGCTACTTTTCATATGTGGTAAGATTGTAGGACCTTTGAGGGCAGTGCTAAGTCTCCCTTTGGAGCTGCTTGTGATGATTCTTTAAATCACAAAAGCAGGGGTGTGGTCTGGCCAGGGAGAGCTGAGATCTTTGCTTCATGTCCTGTGGTTACTGTCCTGATTCCCATGCTCACCTGTGCTGCTGTATGCATTCTCAGAAGAGCTGAGATGGAGGAGCCTATTAATGGTGACGCAAGCATTTTCTTGTATCTCCCTTACTGAACAGAATTTCTGTGTCCCACACAATTCACCCAGTGGTATTTCTCTCTCAGCCAATCTCCCAAGCCTTTTCCTTTCCCAGCTGCCTTTCCCTCACCCCTTTCATAGAGGGGTACAAACCCAGTATGTTTCTCTGCATTTTTTCTTACTGGTTGATTTTTTTCCTCAGGTATTTATGAAAGCATTAGGGAACCAAAAAGTGTGACACAGCTGCACCATCTTATAATGTAAATACATTTCTTAATGCTGGTATTGGTTACTGCCTTTTTGTAAGCTTGAGTAAATTGTGAAGGGGAGGTCTGGGCTAGATGCGGAGCATTTTCAGTGTGCTTGTGGCAGGAGTCAGATGACTGGGATATGACCTAATGCCCGGTATATTTTCTGAGAATCTGCTGACCAGTCTGTGTGAATCCCCCATGGATGCTGTAACAAATTACTAGAGATGAAGTGGCTGAAACAATAAGAGATCTATTCTCTTGTGGTTCTGGAGGTTTGATTTCCCTGAGCTCAGGTCAAGCTGTGGGCCCTTTGGTGGCACTAGGGGAGAATCCCTTCACTTGCTGTTGCTATCCCCTGAAGGCCACCTGCATTCCTTGGTTCTTGACTCAATTCCTGGCTTCACTTGTCACATCTCCTACTTCCTTTGATCTTCTTGCCTCCCTCTTATAAGAATCCTTGTGATGATACTTAGGGCCCACCTATTAATCCAAGATAATCTTCTCATCTCAAGATCCCTTACTTAATCAAATCTACAAAGTTTATTTTACCATATTAGGTAGCATTCACAGGTTCTGTTGATTAGCACATGGGTATCTTTAGGGAATGGTTATTTAGTTTACCACTGCATCATAAATAAAAAATCTTGGGCTCAACTCTCTAATGTCACTTCTTTCTCAAAGAAGCCTCAATTCCAAGCAGGTAAAGGGAGGTGCTGCTATTGAGATTTTTACATTTTTTAGGAGGCCTGATTTTTTTGAAATTGTGCTAGTATGATGACTAACAAAATGTTATTGTGTCTTCTCTCATTGAATCTACAATACCATTTGGAAATAATATTGCTTCTTGAGTGGCATGAGTCATATATATATGATCTATCTGTGGGAATAAAGCAGATACTTTTCACAAATCAAGTTAACCTGTGTAAAATCTCAGGGAAGCAGATCAGGAATGGGACAACCTCTTGCTATGTGGAGTCCTATGCAATTGCAGTGAACCTTGTTTGGAGATGGGAGATGGGCAAGATGAAGAGCTGTGACTCATGGAAGCCCAGAAATAGCAGAGTCAAAAGCAATCACTTGTCCTGTGTATCTAAGCACCACACATAGGGGAAAGTGTCTTGGCTAAACAGACGTGACCCTTATGGTTTTCATAGTAAGCATACAGTATAGGTGTCTAAAGTAGCTTGCTCGCAGGGAGAAGATGTGCTGGTCTGGTTGATACAAACATTTTGATTCTGCTGGATGGCTACACGTTTCACTGCAAGTTTGTAAGTTCATATTGTGCTCATATTACATATTTCATTGAATTTAAGACTCAGTGATGAAACAGGTATAATAAAAAAAAAACCACTAGAATTTTGGTGTGCATTACACATTGAACCTGAACCTGGAAGTGTCAAAATAAATGAAAATTGTTGAAAATGGAGGACATAGTGGTATAACGGTTCCTGGGAGCTTGCTCCACAAGATACGCTGTAAGCGTGGTAAGTGTAGTATCATGGTCTTACAGCTGTCCATCCTTCTTTGTGTTGCTCTACCTTCCCCTCCACAGGGTTTCCCTAAATAAATCCCTTTTATGTCTTTCCTTTTGCTTCTTAGATGATTCAAACTAAGATAAAAGCCCTCTTGAGGAAATATGTGCTTTGTTTCACCACTTGCTGTCTTTGGATGCGGCTTCCTTGGCAGCTAATCAGAATGATTTTGTCTGGAAACTTCCTAGTACGTACCCAGAAATAATATTTTGAAGGAAAGTTGGATACAGGATGGAGTATGTGGGAATGTGGGGGTAAGGCCACCATCTGCTCTATACGTCCATTGGTTATTTATCTTTCAACATCTTTGGTTGTTTCCACTTAGAGACAGCGATTGTCCATATGACCAAAATTGGGCTTGAAAAGTTGGCTTTTCCTACCTTTGAATTTTCTTTCCAGAAGGAAGGTGGCAGCAGCTGAACAGGCAGGTGAGTCTTCATAGTTCTGGGAGAAGGCATTTTCTGGGCAAGATCCAAACCTAGGAAAGAAGGCCACACCATTTACTTGGATATTTTTCATCAGCTTCATGAATTCAATATTACTGTTTTCCTAAACATCTGGAATGACATTTACTGAATAGCTGGCTTTGCCTAAAATTATGGTTTTTCATGTCTATATGCCTCCGTCCTGATTACTTGACTAATTGGTTGTACTTGTGTGGGAAGATGCAGATGCTTTGAGAGGTCAGAGGTTGGTGATAACTATGACCCCAACAACAACTTGGATATTTTGTCCTTTGGGGTTTTCTATTACTGAAATGGGTAGTAGATTAAAGCAGCTGGAGAAGAGCAGGTGTCCGTCTTGACATAGGTGGGCTATCAACCAGCCCTACAAGGCCAGCAGTTCCATCAGTCTTTCTTTCAACCTCTACTTTCCAGGACAAGAACTGCAACAGCCACTAGTCAAACACCACACTGGTCTCTGTGCTGCAATGTGTTTTTAGATGAGTAATGAGGACTTACAGTAGTCAGGTAATTTCAGTAATTTCTCCAAGGTAGTACAAATGACAGCCAGGAGTGAAAATCGGTTAGTCTTTGGTGGGCAAAGCCAATGGTGAGTGATGGGGAGCGGCTTAAGAGACTTTGTGGAAAGGAGTAGAGAGGCAAGGAAAAAGTAGACAAATCACAAGAAAATCATTCCTGGAAACAGAATGTTCAATGCTGAGGGTTAAAATACCAAATACAGGCTGGGGTTTGACCCCAGAGCACCAGTCTCAGGGAAGGGGCTTGCCAGTGAGGCAGAGAGGTAGCCTTGGTTGGAGAAACACAGCTTCTGGTGGAGAATCAGAAAGGGGAGGAACCCCCTGGAAACCTGGCTGTGAAGGGAAAGTAGGAAGTAAGGGAAAGAAAATTAAAGATCCTGCAGAAATGAAAGAAACAGCAGCATGCAGATTCCTCCTCCCCACCATCCACAATGCCACCTGTGAACAAAACGATACAGTGGAGGCCAGAATGGACAGAAGAAGGTGCTTTCAAACTAGAAACTACGGTAATTAAATGAATACAAACAGAACAAAGCAGATCTCATGAAAACAAAACTGCTCTAAAAAACAGGAAAAGTAAATCGAGGCCTTTAACCTAATGAAAAGTTTCCCCTGAAAACCAACTACAATCCTAAATAAAATTGTAATACAATATTCCAATCGTGATTAAACGTTGCAATTAAATGTTTGGGAAAAGGAGCAAACAACTCAGAAATACAAAAATTAAGAACTGAAATAGACAAAAGAAACACACAAATAAATATAAATATAAATTAAGGAAAAGGAGACAAATGAGAAAAGATTTGATGGAACTGAAAAAGGGAAAAGGCACAATAGCATAAGTGAAGATTAAATCATAAGGTAGACAATGAAGGATAGGCTTGAAAGGAAATTTAATAAAGGATGTTGAAGAAAGGCAAGAAGATAACCAAGAGGTGGACAGTGAAGTAAATAAACAAGCAAAAAGGGTCAGAGAGAAAGTGTCTGAGGTGGAACACAGGCATGGCAGCTCTAACGTTGGTATAAACTACAGTTCCTGAGAAAATTAAAATGGTGGACTAGAACTAGTGTTTAAACTTATAATCTGAACAAACTTTCTTGAAAAGAAGACTTGAATTTGTAGAGATTTTAGCTCATCTACTCCATAATATTTTCTCCAATCTATTCTGGGTGGATTAGGAGGAACTTAACAGAGGAACAAGGGGGAGAAGAAGGGGGGAAATGGTGGGGGAAAGGGAGAGAGGCAAACCATGAGAGACTCTTGAAGGCTGACAAAAACTGAGGACTGATGGATGTGGGGGGCAGGGGGAATGGGCATGGAGGAGGGCACTTGTGGGGATGAGCACTGGCTGTTATGTGGAAACTAATTTGACAATAAACTATTTGTAAAAAAAAAAAATTAAGCCTCCTGTTACATTAGAGAAGGCAGAGCACATATCGGGTGTCTTCACCTTTTGGGGGCAACACATTATACACTTACAATTTTAATAAAACCTATGTGTGCTGTTAGATGCAATCCAGCTTCTTTCCATTTGGGATAAACTCACCAAACTGTCTTGCGTTTGGCCCAACAAGCCATATAGCAGGCCTTGTCCTTAGTCTCTCTGGGCTCAGCCTTCTGAGTTGAATCAGTGGAGACATCTGATTAGGCCTTGTGGAGTCTTGGGATTAAACACAGCTTTATCTGGCTGTCCATGGGGCCTGGACTAAACATCTGCCCCAGACAGCAATCTAGCACACGCCACTTGAGCACCAAATTTTGGCAGTCCACTGGGCCCTTTTAGAGAAAAAGGCATTCATAGCCCAAGGTGAACTGCAACAAGTCCTCATGCTTAATGGGTTAGCCATTCAACCCAGCAAAGGCTCAGCAATGCCCTGAGGCCTCATTGTTAAAATGAAAGTGGTACCTTTAAAAAGGACTCAATCTGATGTCAAGAGCATTTCCAGAGTACAGGAGGTGTGGATCCCCCAAGCTCAGCCTCTTGCCTACTGTTAATGGAGGTACATCTGGTGGCACCCCCACTGTTGGCCTGTCTAGCAGTTTGAGAAGCTCCCTGGGACCAGGTGTTTGGCATGGAAAGGGAACCAGTGTTCTTCACGTACAACAGTGCTGCCGTCGTACACAGTGCCACCCACCAGTAGTGGGTATCCTGCTATCTCATATCCCTTGTCAAGGAGGGCGCTCCTGGCTTGGCCCAGATAGCAGGGTTGGTGGCAGTGTGCTTGACTCCACAAGAGGCCACAAAGTGAGACTCCCAAGAGCACATATTTTTGCTGACTCCTGGACTGTTAGCCATGGACTCTTAGACTAGTCTGGATAATGACAAAAGGATAATTCAATGTCTCCAGGTGCCTCCATTTGGAGAGGGACAACCAAGTCACATATGCAACTTATAGTCACTCATGTCTGTGCACACATGGCAACAAACACCAGAAGCACATTCTAATAAAATTGCAGACTCCTTGTCCCAACATTCCAACAACATTCCAGACATAACCTTCATATAACTATTCTTCCAGAAATACCATGCCCACTAGGAGAGTGGGCCCCTATTACATCGGGCCACAGGGGAGCAATAGCACTCACTGATTGGGGAAACAGGTGTGGAATCATTTTCACCTTTGCTCTATCAAAACTGGTGGTAGATAATTGCGTCTTAGTCCCCAGACAAAACTCTGGAAGGTTCCCAGGTCAGTGTGACAACTTGTGATGGCAAATTTGTTGTATCAGACTGCTGCTGCCCTCTGCAGGAGCTAGTGGGTATGTAAACACCATCATCAATACCTTCTTGGGATGCCTACAGGCTGTTCTCTCCAGAAACACTGCTTCCTGTTGTGCAACATCCTTCCTAACCAGATATGTGCGTGTCCCCTTACACCCACGAGACATTACAGATTCAGATCAAGGAACATGGAACTGCTTCCACCTCTGAAGCAGCTCAGTAATGGACTCTGGAACATGGAATCTTGTGGAATTTCCACCTAGCTGACTGGCCCCAAGCAGGGGGATTTATAGAGAGGTACAATGGCTTTCAGACAGATGCTCCTCAATTTTTAAACACCAGGGACCCCCAAATGCACAGAAATTTTACTTCTGGTTCTAATACTGCTTGATTCCTGGCTCTTAGCTCTCCATACCCCCATGACAACTACATGTGTTCTTTTGAAAACCCCTTCTAATATTGACAGGGACCCTGACTCCTCTGACCTCAAGGAAGATGTCATTCACTTCTGGTCACTAGATGAATGCTGCCCTCACGATTGTGATCTTTCCATTGTCTCACTGTCTTCCACATGCTGGGAACCTGATCAGGGGTGGATTGTGTCATATGAAGCTCTCTGAATAGCCCAAAGGAACAAACCCTACCAAATTGCTTATACAAATTTCATTGGCCCAGATGATGGTCCACAATCAGCCACAAAGTGAAGAACACTGGCTTTGCTCACTATTCTGGTTTTAGGCCTGGTTAATTAAATTAAATCCATAAAAAAGCTTTGCAAGTTTTATCATGCCATAAAATTATGATTCCAGGGTCAACTAGTGGGTCTGTGGATCTCAAAGAGAGGAGAAAGGTATTCCTGCTAGTGGATGCCAGTCACATTAGGAAATGAATCCCCCAAAGGAACCATAGAATCCTATGGTGGCTCTCAGTGGATGCAGACAGGTCTCCACACCACTCGAGATGAAGAGGCTAATGAACCCTTGCTCCTATGCAAAAACGCACTCCTTTTTGTTGCTATCCATACTGATTTCCCTGAAGGACACCCCTCAAGCTAGTCAAAGCATATTCTCTCCTTTATTGTGGCTACCTCGGATACTAGGGTTGTTAGTAAATCCCTCCAGGTTAACTCTGTCTCAGAAGATGTGCAGGAACAAGGTCATCCAGGCATACAACTATACCAAAGGACAGCTGAGGACCAGGTGTTGCAGGCCCTATTAGAAGGGGTCGATGTGCTACCAGGCATGGATTCTGACCCAGAGTTCATCTCCCTCTACATTAAATGGTGCCAATGGAAGTCATACTTAATAGAGTCATCCCATCCTTACACCATGCCTCAAATTATATATATACCCCCCACCTAACAGCCCTACTGTTGTAAACACATCAGACTCATCTTGGCTGGCAGGTTTGTGCTCTAACCCCCCCATCATAGATTTCATGGGGTTATCTCTGGATTGTATAGCTGCCATCTACAAAATGTCCCTACAGTGAGCCTATCAATGTGCCCAGAATCTATATACATTATGGAAGGCGTCCCCACAAAACTCAGTCATGGATACTGCAGGCTCCTTTGCAAAGTGTACCCTGATGATCTAATGGAACCCAATGAAGTCTGCACGCCTAGCAGTAGAGTTCACACTTATAGTCCCATCCTGAGCCAGGCCTCTAGCACATGTACTTGGCATTAAACACCAGCAGCCCCACTTCTCCCTTTCATGGATCTCCACCCAGGACACCACCTGCAAGCACAGAAATGCCTCAGATGACACTGCCTCAGCCCAAGAGCTCTTGCCACCATTAGAAATGTGACTGCCCTTCAGTCAGCAATGCCACTATGATAGGGTCCCCTCCTTAAGGAAAGAAAGAGAGAGAGCAAGAGAGAGAGAGAGAGAGAGAGAGAGAGAGAGACAAAGAAAGAAAGAAAGAAAGAAAGAAAGAAAGAAAGAAAGAAAGGAAAGGAAGGAAGAAA
This sequence comes from Proteles cristata cristata, assembly GCA_017311185.1. Classification (NCBI taxonomy): domain Eukaryota; kingdom Metazoa; phylum Chordata; class Mammalia; order Carnivora; family Hyaenidae; genus Proteles; species Proteles cristata. The sequence goes on from JAESUZ010003200.1 coordinate 124,850, forward strand.
TCTCAAGGCAACCTACCTATGTGCGTCCATGACAACATCCCTCAGGACCTTGTACATGAGAACCTCTAATCAGACTACATGTTTGTGTGTTACCATATATGAGAGACAAAGAAGTAAAAAAAATATCTAAAAAACTACATCACACGGCATTTGGGGCTCAGTTCTTTGGGTTCGAAGTCAACTGAGTGGTGCTGGCAGGAATAAAGTTGCTTCCCGGAAAGAAAAGCCACGGTGTCACCACTCTCTGTGCAAGAATCCTGCTACATTACTTGGGTGCTCTTGTCCCAGATTCAGAGATGGTGCATTTCCACCTCCTTTGCACCAAAGATGTGAACCTCGGGGTGCACATTCCAGCAGATTCCTGGATCTGCAAGAGACAAGTTCTCCAGGTGTGAAGGGGCAAGGACCCCATGTGTGCTAATAGAACCCTTTAGGCCAAGGAACCAGCTCAGGGAGTGCCTGTCAGATTGGGAACAACCCGGGTTTGTTTTGGCAGATCTGCCCATAATAGGCAAAAGGGGAGCCTGGTCACTTCCCAGAGTTGCATTAGTAGTCTGATTATTCTACCTCAGAATGGGGAATTTAAGGGACATTCCCAAGCAGCTCCCAAACTCCTTTTGTTTCAGGGAAGTTCCTTGTCGTCTCTGGAGTCTCTGGATTAACATTGACTGCCTACTTCCACTGGTGGAAAACAAAACAAAAGAAATTTGGAGTCTGCTCCTCTGTCTGAACTGACAAGATTAAAAACAGGGGGTTCTCTCTGCCTTCTACTGGCACCTCATCTCTTCTGCCTTCCCTCCCCACTTTTCTGAACCACCTGAGGGGTAGCCTGCATAATTGGTTCCTTAATGCCTCAGGTGCCATCAACTTCTCCTCCTCCCACCTGAGATGTTGAGGAGTGAACACCACCAACATCAGATTTCCCCCACCAACATTCTAGGTAAAAACTAATCATGGGGAACAAATTGTCTTACATGGACTCATGTAAAATGTATTCAGTGTTTGAACTAATTTAAGCTGTTGGTTTCAGATAGAACATGTTTATCAACATGAAGAAAACAAATTTTATTCTACCTATTTGCTGAAGGTCAAATAATCTCATATTATCTCTGTTCCCATTTGTTAACAAAAGGAAGACTTAAAGTGATGACTAATTTTGTCTGTTTCAAATTTTTCATGAGTAATTGTTAAGATAGCTTTCAAAGTCCTTGGTAACCTAAAACATTCAAGTTTTGCTTGCATGAGAAATTGAGATTAAATTCATTGGATATCTAACTAGATAAGAGGCTAAATCATTAATAACTAGATGTAGATCTGTGACTTTGACTTGTTGCAGAAAACAAAAAAACCCAACTCAGGATATTTGGAACTGTTAAAAAACATGCTTTGTTCTTAATGGATTCATAAGTTTGCCATCTCAAAAAAAATTATGATGTAACATAGAGTTCACAAAAGGTTACTTCTTCATTTCCACTGGAGGCTAAGGTTTCTAAAAGTTAAAATTCTGCTACATGTAGTTAAAACTGATAAAAAGAAAAAAAGAGAAAAACAACTCTGTATGTAGAAAAGAAGGAGATATGAAAGAAAGACATAAGAAATGAAAATAAATTTTTGTTGAAGGTAAAAGAAGTAATTTTGTCCTAAAAGAAACTGGTTTTTGGAGAAAAATGGCTTGGGAGAAAATCTAAATGTAAGGAAAAGTTGTAGAAGGTTTGTGAAGAAAAATCTTTAAAAAAATTTTTTTTATGTGTGGTCAGGACAGACTAAGGTTAAGATAAATGGATTTTAAAAGTACACAGGGTTAAGATTAAAATTCCTGCTCCTTTGACCCAAAGGCTGGGAAATGATGGCAGTACTCTTGGTCCAAGCCTCCAAATCCTCCATATTTGTGTTGTTCCTCTTTAGCAGAGGAATGGATCCCTACACCATATCAGGCATATATATAAATATATATATGAAACAGGGGATCCATTTTACTAAACTTAGCCCATTGAATGACACAAATGACATCTCCACGGCTGAAATATAACTATGTGAGCATTGCTGGAAAATGCAGGGGGATAGACCTTGACTTTGACTTCTGATCTCCCTCCCTCATTGCCAGTGATCAGTATGTAACTTACTGTTGAGCCAAAACAAAATCGGTGCATCCCACAACAACCAGGAAAGTATTTCTTGGTCACAGTCCTTACCCTCAATGATCTACATTCTATTATATATCTATATCATCTATATCTATATCTATATATAATGGAATATTACTGAGCTATAAAAAAGAATGAAATCTTGCCATTTATAATGGGGTAATGGCATGGGCGGAGATAGACACCATTATCCATTATGCTGAGGGAAATAAGTCAGTTGGAGCAAGACAAATACCATGTAAACTCACTCATACACGGAATTTAAGAAATAAAAGAGATGAAAAAGAGAAAAATAAAAAAGAGAGAGACAAGTCAAGAAACAGCCTCTTAACTATAGAGAACAAACAGATGGACACCAGAGGGGAGCTGGATGAGGAGATGTGTCAACTAAGTGAAAGGGATTAGGAATACATTTATTGTGATGAGCACTGAGTAACATATAGAATTGTTGAATCACTATATTGTATATCTGAGACTAATATAACACTGTATGTTAACTATATTGAAATTAAATAAAAAGCATAAAAATAACATAAGAACTCCCACAAATTTTTTTTTAAGAAAAAGAAAAACAAAAAGGATATAACAAATAGGGAAAGAAACAGTAAATATTTCTTATTGCACATGATAATATTGTCACCAGCTAGACCCCAAGGCCTGACCTTTACTACCTACCAGCTTGTACCCACCAACATGTGTCCCACATTTTTCCTCAAGCACTTCTTTTCAGCTTATCTCTTAACTCGGCCAAAACACCCAATGGTCATAGTATGCTGTGATGGAATCTGAAACTATCCTTCAAGCAGTAATGACTGCCCTGATGATGAGCTCCAACTGGCCCAGACCATCCATACCAGTTTGAAGTCAACCCCCAACTCACATCTGCACAGACAGACCATGGAGTGACCATGCGGTGACCAAGAGTTATCTTTTCTTCATTATAATGTTAAAATCTCCACCCAAGGAGGAACACAGGCCTCATTAACATAACATGCAATGTGTGTGTAGGCATGTTTCCTTAAGGCACATCCTTGACCTTATGCTTCCCCCTTTACGTACATGACAAAGCTCCCCTTTCTGAATATTTATCCTAACTCTAAATATAAATGAATCCATTTACCCTTGTTCTGAGAGTCTTGGCTTTGGAAATTATTCCCCATGATCTTCTTATCTGCTACAAATAAAGTTACCATTGTGTGACAGCTCTACCTGGTGTAGTTTCTATCTGTGACTCCCTAAGGAGTAAATTCATGTTAGTTCAGTTACAATATGACATAATTGTGAACAAACATATCAGCCATATCAATAAATGTGACGGGTCCCTGGCTGGCTCAGTTGAAAGAGCATGTGACACTTGATCTCAGGGTTGTGAGTTCAAGCCCCATGTTGGATGTAGAGATTAGTTAAATGAATAAAAATAGGTTCAAAATGGCCCATAAGAGAAAACTCGATCATATGCAGCATAAAAGACACACCTGAAACACAGAAAGAGTGAAAATAAAAGGGTAGGTAGACACATAAATTGTAAGTAGGGATGTGATGCTATCAGAGAAAGTTTTAACCCAAAAAGCATGATATAAGAGAAAGAAAGAACTCTGGAGGTGCCTGGGTGGCTTGGTCAGTTAAGTGTCTGAGTCTTAATTTTGGCTCAGGTCATGATCTTATGGTTCGTGGGACTGAGACCTGTGCCAGGCTCTGTGTTGACAGTGCGGAGCTGTTTGGGATTCTCTCTCTCTCTATGCCCCACCCTCGTTCATGTACTTGTGTGCTCTCTCTCTCTCTCTCTCTGTGTGTGTCTCAACATCAATAAAGAAACTTAAAAAAAGAAATTTATAATGCTAAAGTATCTCTTATATCAATAAAATAGAAAAACCATGATTATCTATGAACCAAATAACAGCATAACCCAATAGAATATACAAAACACTTACTAGAACCAATAAGCTGGGATGCAGAATACAAGGTCAAGTACAAAAAGCAATTATAGTTCATTATACCAGCAACAAATAAAGATTAATATAAAAAATGCCATTTATAATACCATTAAATAAAAATATTTACGGTTAAATTTGATTGAAGATGTGCTAGACATAAGTGACAGAAGACAACAGACACTAACAAGGGAAATTAAACAACACCTAAGTTGTTGAAGAGACGAACCTCATTCCCAGATCAGAAATCCTGATTTTGTGAGGGTAATACTTCTCCCCAAATAGATCAATAGATTCAATGTAATCCCAACAAGTACTGGAATTGTTTTTTTGTAGAAACAAACAGTTTGACTCTAGAGTTTACAAAGATTCTAAAATAGCTAAAGCAAGTTTGAAAAAGAAGAAGAAATCTGGAGAATTTATAATATCTAAATTCAAAGCTTATGAAGCTATAATAAGCAGGAGGTGTGGTGTTGGCATAGAGATAGATACAAAATGGAAAGGAACAGAATAGAAAATACAGAATATACATATACACGCACATATAGTTAATTTTGGAAAAGTTATCGAGCTATTCAAAGGGGAAAAATAGATACTTTTTCAACTAATGGTGCTAGAATAGTTGATACAATCAATAGTGGGTTTTCAATAGGTATTACTTTACAAATAAAAGTAATTGTGGCTGGAGAGTTAATAATTTACTCATTGTCACCCAGGTAAACATTTGAAGCTGGATTATTTGATTCAAAAGTCTATGGCTTTTCATCATTGGATTGTCATCTGTTATAAAAGCTAGTATTTGCCACTATTTCCTTTATAAAAACATGTCCTTTATTCCTAATTGATTTCAAGCTCTTCAAGGATGCTGTGTCTTATCTTTCTTCGTATCTTTGGTATGAAGCATAATTGTTTGTTGATGATAATGATCCATATATAATTTTGTTTGATTCTGTGGTCGACTGGTTATAGATAAAATATATTTCAAGAGAATCCTCTACGAGAAAGGAGCACAATCACAGAGGAATATGGTTCTTAATCACTGGATGCTAGGAGTCCTCACCCTTCCTTCTCTGTGTTATACATTCATCATTACTCTTGAATTCCCAATTACCAGTAGGGAATGAGCTGACTGATGCTACCCAATCATATATTTTAGAAGAGGAATTTAGGAGTCTTATTTCCCAGCTAAAGTGAGTATATTGATTTTAACCTCTTTCCCAGTATCCTTGAAATATTTTCCAGAAGGCTAATTGTAGAAATAATTCCGTTTTCAGATGCAAACTGGCTTAACACAGTAGTCATGGGTCTTAGCTAAAAATTCATGGGCATTATTTGGGCAAGCTTACCTGAGTTGAAGGGTGGGGGTAGAGCCCACTCAATGAAAGGTTGCCGGTCAAAGGTGTTGGCCCGCTGGCACTTCTCCACATCGCCATCATTTTGGATCATGTCCACAATCTCCTGTGTCCAGGTTGTACCTAGGGGCAATACTTACTGTCAATTCCATCTACTCACTGCACAGTTCAATTCACTTCCTTGATTATTTATGTGTTCAGTGAAATTTATATATGCTGAGTATTAAATAGAATCAGCTTACTTACCACCTCCTCGTTCATCCCCCATGCCTTGCATAGGGCTTTGCACCTGGTAAAGATAGGCTAAGCGAATGAATACTGAATCAAATGACTCTACGGACACACAAGAGGAATTAGCCACTGTTCTTGTCTCATAACGTTAACGATCTTTTAGGAGGAGATAAGATAGGACAGTGACTGCTTCTTGCCTAGCTTATATCCATTCGTCCTTTCTTCCTCAAGTTAAAGATCTTTAATTTTTAATTGAGCATATAGCTATTTGCCTCAAAGGCAATGTTCTTCAGTCTTTCTTGCATGATGTGGCCATGCCATTTTGGAAAGTTGTCTTTAAAGAAAAGGGACTGCGCCTGGGTGGCTCAGTCGGTTAAGCTTCCGACTTCAGCTCAGGCCAAGATCTCATGGTTCATAGGTTCAAGCCCCATGTCAGGCTTATGCTGACAGCTAGCTCAGAGCCAGGAGCTGTCTTTGGACTGTGTGTCTCATTCTTTCTCTGGCCCTCCCCTGCTCATACTGTCTCTATCTCACTCTCAAAAATAAAGAAAACATTTAAAAACTTTAAAGGGAAGGGACATGACCTTATTCCTCCTTTCCTACCTCCTTGCTGCTTTTTGAAGTGTGCATGGCATGGTTCAAGCTCCAGGAGTCAGATTGGACCGTAAAACCAAAAGCTACACCTGGAGATGGTGCAGTAGAAAGTTAGGAAAAGTCTGAGTCTTTGATGATCAATGCAGCTACCGTTTCAGCACTGACTACTAATTCTTCAGACTGCTTTTTCTTTTGTGTGATTTTGGGTTTTGTGACACTTGTAGCTAGGTTGAATCCTAAAGGATACAAAAGAGGGGTGGACATAGACATATAGGTAGGGAAAAAGGTAGACTGTCCTCATTGTCCACCAGATATCCATTTTCCTGTTTACATCAGAAGTGTTTGGTGTCTCTCTGGCTGCTCCCTGATACATAGGACATACACACAGTTAACTAGAAGATGAACACTATACAGTAAGAGCCAAAAAGGATGTTCAAAGGGATACAGGAATAGTCTACAGAGAAGAAGAGCCAACTTACTGTGGAAGAGGTAAGTAAAGCTCAGCTGAGATGATTTTGGAGTGTAGAGTCAGGGGAGACTGGAATGTCGATTCACATTAAGAAGCCAGGGCATCCCAGGCAGGGAGCCACAGAAACAAGATAAAGAGTCACATTTCTCACTGGGAAGTAGAAGCAGGCGCACAGCAGGTAGGAGGTAGTAACAGAGGTGAGGGACTAAGGCTGGAGACTTGGAGACTGTCTTATGAGAGGCTTTGGGATTGACTGCAAAATTTCAAAGGTGAAACACTTTGAAAACAAAGCTGAAAACACTTCTGCTCTGAGGTGCAATGAAAATTCAGGTTCAGTTCTGGGCAGGAGAAGTTCCTGTGCAAACCAGACAGAGAAGGGGATTCTTGAAACAATCGAGCCCTGATGACAGGAAGGCCCTGCCCTACTTTAAGTAATGCTGAATCCTGAGAACAGAGTGAGGCTAAGGAGGGAATGTCTAGCCAGAGAGTCTAGCCATAACAGTCTAATAAAGAAAGGTTCGAAGAACTGCAGTGACCATACCCTTTTCTGAAGTCTTTTGGTTAGGAATATCCGGAGTCCCCCTTGGTGAGTCAAATGGACACTGAGACTTTCCCATACTGGCTACAGCTTCGGATCCCCGCCTCACTTGGTCACACTGCTTGACATTACAAGCGCAGGTAATGCAGGGGGATCGTCAGTCATTTTTCGCAGCCTCCCCAATTAGGATATTCTCTGTTCCTCCACCCCTGTACAAGCCTGGGAACTTCTTGCCTTTTCAGACCTTCACTTTTGTCACAGCCCCTCATTCATTTTATGAGGCCCTGGTAGGTGTCATCTCCCCTTCTTCAGATTTTTCTTCAGATTGGGTTTGGACTCAGTACCATCAGAATGGTTCCTATTGGGGGGAAGGCCCTCATTTCCACATCAGTGTCCCCCACCAAGAGATGCTTTTTAGTGGGCAAGGAGTGCTGTTACTCCGGGATTGCCTTACGGATGGGAACCAGGAGTGGCTGGGTTGGCAAGATTACTGTGAGAACTTCTGTACAATTTCTCAGACTCTGCTTTTAAATGACTTTGTAATTCATTCAGTCCTTTGAAGATTTCACATCTGCCAATCTCTTTCTACATCAGAGACCTACAAAAACAGGAGAACCTTGGATCCTAGGGGATTGGAGCTCAGAAGCAAGTCTGGGTTCATTTCTCCAGGGGCTAGGCCTGGAGAAAATCTGCATTTTTAAAATCAGAAGGTCCCTGCTCCTCCTACCCACCTCCAGTTTCCCAAACCTACCTGCTTTGGCATAGGATGCAATGAGAAGATCATCAGGTCTTGCTTGGAAATTCCAGATGGTCTCCCAATTATCACTCATCATCTTCGTCATAAGGACTCCATTCACTTCTTTGGTTTCTGGTTCTATGTATTTTCCGACTAGCTGAAGATCTTTCGTTTCCTCCAGGGACATCTTTCTACGTAGACTTATGAGACAGATGCTTAAAAGAAGAGTGTGCTTGTGTCGGCTCAGAACAGTTATTCCCGTCAAGAAAAATATTCTCTGGGAAAGTTAGGAGAGGAGAACGTGGGTGACTCAGTCAGGTAAGTGCCCAGCTTCGGCTCAGGTCATGGTCTCTCTGTCAGTGAATCAGAACCCCGCATTGGGCTCTGTGCTGACAGCTCAGAGCCTGGAGCCTGCTTCAGATTCTGTGTCTCCCTCTGTCTCTGCCTCTCCCCTGCTTTCACTCTGTCTTTCTCTCTCCACAAAATAAAATAAACATTAAAAAAACGAAAGAAAGGAGAGACAGAGACATGGTAGGCATTCATTACTATGCTTAATGTTAATTTCAGTGAGAGAAGTCATGGGGGGAGCCAGAAGCATTTTCAATAGCATCATTTCAAGGTGTCCAGATGGTAAAGGTAAGAACATATTTCAGAGGAAAGCACGCTGGGAGATGAGTTAGACTGGATGAGTTTCAAGGGGCTCATCAGAGATGTCTTGTCTGACGCATAATGATAGCAGGGGACCGGGGAAGAAGGCCGCTGGGTTCACAGGCCCTTGTCAAGGTTGGGCAACAAGAGAGGGCTGAAACAGAATCAGCACCTGGGCTGACCATCTACAAGCCAGGGTTGGCGAAATCACACCTGACCTAGACAGCTCTCGAGCTGACCTGAGTCACAGAGCGGGTGGGGCAGAACGAGATTCGTGTTGGGGTTGCCTTTCAGCACAGTGACCATCAAGAGGTCTCAGTGTGTCAGGTCTGTGTTACACAAAAGTCTCCCTGCATGTCTACAGCTCCAGCCATCACTCCCTGCCCCAAATCTCTGGCTGAAGTGTAACATTTGCCAGCTGAGGAGGTAACCCCGGGTTGCTTGAGGGAGTAACCCCCACTGGCTTGGGATGCCATAGGAGTTCCCTTCGCAGATAACTTTATTTCAGTTACCTAAAATCCTACACTTATTATAGCAATGTAGCACACTAAATCAAACCACAGCATTACTAATATTGTTTTAAGTTTAAGAATAATCCTGACACACTTAGTAAGTACTTATTATGTAGAAGAAACTTTGACATATTGGAGTATCCAAGAGATGAGCCTTGCAACTTGAAGTTAACATATTATTCAGTATTTTAATGTTTAGACGTGGGATTCTCAGCTGAAAGGTTAGGCAATTTTACTTTGTTTACAAATGTTGAAGAGGATTTAAGAGTCAATTCAAAGCTTACTACTGCAAGATTGGTGAGATTTAATAAAGTAATTCGAATTTCTTCCTCTTTTTGTTATCGTCAGACAACCGAAGTACTTAAAGAGAATAAGTGCAATTTAAAATATTTAGTGGAATTTTATTAAGTAGGTTCAAGAGGTCTTTGCAAGTGGAAAGCATTTGCACATATGCCCTTAATACTCTGTGATCTACTGGTTTAGTCTTTTTTTTTTTTTCTGTCTTGTTCTTTAGCATTTTTTTCTTTTTTCTTTTTTTCTTTTTTAAAAATAGTTTATTGTCAAATTAGTTTCCACACAACACCTAGTGCTCATCCCCACAAGTGCCCTCCTCCATGCCCATCCCCCCTCACCCCTACATCCATCAGTTCTCAGTTTTTGTCAGCATTCAAGAGTCTCTCATGGTTTGCCTCTCTCCCTTTCCCCCACCATTTCCCCCTTCTTCTCCCCCTTGTTCCTCAGTTAAGTTCCTCCTAATTCTCCTATACGTGCAAACATATGATATTTGTCCTTCTCTGCCTGACTTATTTCACTCAGCATAACATCCTCAAGGTCCATCCATGTTGCTACACATGGCCAGATTTCATTGTTTCTCATTGCCATGTAGTATTCCATGGTATAGATAAACCACATCTTCTTGATCCATTCATCTGTTGATGGACACTTAGGCTCTTTCCATGTTTTAGCTATTGTGGAGAGTGCTGCAATGAACATTGGGGTACATGTGCTCCTATGCCTCAGCATTTCTATATCCCTTGGGTCTTTGTAAGTGGAAACCATTTGCACATATGCCCTTGATACTCTGTGATCTACTGGTTTAGTCTTAATTGTGAGTTTTGGTTTCCTCTCTGGAGCATGAGGGGATCAGGCTGTAACTCCAAGTTGACTCTGCTGCGTGTCTCATTTAACATTTTCTTTAGATGAAAGTCAGATAAAATAGTGACCACTCCATTCAGAAGGTTTCTGCTTCCTGAGATCTCTTTCCTCAATCCTAAAATTTAAAGTGATCATGCAGAACATGCAGTGGTGCACTTGACAGAACTCGACTGTCGGTTTTCCCCGCACCTGTCCTCCACCTTGGGGTTCTTTGTACAGGCATGGCACACCACGTCCAGGTCTGTCCTTCCAACTGGTCTGTCCCTCTGCCCTGTCTGTGCTGGCCATTTCCAAGCAGCGATAGATGCTTGTGGATAACTTGGGATGCTTCTGTGACTGCAGGTGAGGCCTGAGAGCTTACGGTTTCCCAGCAGATGGACTCTGGGTCTTGTTCTTTCATTTTGATGAGACAGGTTCACATTTACCTGTCTTCTATTTTGGGCCTCCATGTACATTTTATTCTGACGAAAGGGCTCTGGGATGCATAGAACAAGTGTGACAACTGCCTTTTTAGGACACTGCTCTCCACTTCTAGAGTGGCAATTACAGTACGTTGAACTTTTCCAGGAATTAATGTCCCTAAAGTCAGAAGAGATGAATATTGGGGTTAGAGGAGAAGGGACAAATCGAGGTGTACCCAAAAGCATACTGAAGCAATTGAAAGAATTTTGGAGAACTTTCTTTTGTCCTAATGATTAAATGAGTTACAGTGGAATATTGTTCAGCAATAAAAAGAAATGAGCTATTAAGCCATGAAAAGAAATGGCGGGAACTTAAGTGCATCCTACTAAGTGAAAGAAGCCAATCTCAAAAGGCTTCATACTATATCATTACAACCATCTGACATACTTGAAAGGGTAAAACCATAGAGGCAGTAAAAAGATCAGTAATTGCCAGGGTGTGGGGGGAAAGGGGGTAGAATAAGTGCAGCACAGACTATTTTTAGTTACTCTTGTTAATACTATAATGATGGACATATGTCATTATACATTTGTCCAAGCCCACATGTCAGACAGCACCAAGAGAAACCTAATATAAACTATGAATTTGGGTGACTATGAGGTATTGATGCAGGTTAATAAATGATAACAAATGTGACACTCTGGTGGGGATTTAAAAACATATATTTTAATGTTATTAATGAATGGTATTTAAAGAATTCAATTTCTGATTGTTCCTAGTATATAGAAATACAAATGATTTTTTGTGTGTTGGTCTGTATTCTGCAATCCTGCTAAATTCACTTAATTAGTTCTACAAGGTTTCTTATCGATTCCTTCATAAAAAACAATACTTCTTTTCTGTCAATCTGTCTACACTTATTTCTTTTATTTGCCTTATTGTATTAGCTATGACTTTCAGTACAATGTTGAACAGAAGCGGTAAAAAGAAACCCTCTTTTCTTATTTCCAATTTTGGGAGTGAAGCTTTCCATTTTTCATCTTCAATTATGACATTAGCTATAGGCTTTCTGTAATGCCCTTTATTAGCTAAATGAAGTTCCCTTTTATTCCTACTTTGATGACAGTTTTAGCATAAGTGGATATGGAATTTTGTCATATTATTATTCTGCATTTAGTGAGACCATTACATAAACTTTTCTTTTTAAGTCTATGAAAATTGTGAACTACGCTGTTTGATTTTCAAAGGTTAAAAAAAACTTTGCATCCTTGGGATAAACCCTACTTGGTCATGACATATTACCATTTTTGTCAATTGCTGAGTTTGATTTGGTAGAATTTTTGAATCCATGTTTGCAAGGGATATGGCATGTAGACTGTAGTTGTTCTTTAGTACAAATGTCTTTGTCTGATTTTGGTATTAGGTTAATGCTTGCCTCTGACTATATCTGTCATAAATTGTGTGTTTAGATTATTTTCATTTGCTGTGATTATTGATATGGTCGAGTTTAAATTTATCATTTTTCTATTCGTCCCATCTGTTCTTTGATGATTTTCTTGTCCTACCCTCTATTGGATTATCTAGAATACTTTTGATATGTTATTTTATCTTCTTTATCTGCTTACTAGTGATGCATATTTCTTTTTTTAATGATTGCTTTGAAGTCAGAGTATACGTCTTTTAGGCTATCGCCGTCTACCCTATGTAACATTACACTAATTCATGTATGGCATAAATACGGTAATAGCACATATTTACTTTTGTTTCCACTCAACCTTTGTGCTTCCTTGCCCTTCATATCTCCTGCCATGTACATTATAGACCCTGCAATATACTGTTGTTATCTTTTGCTTTAAGCAAACACATTTATTATTATCGTTTAATATAATTTGTTGTCAAGTTGGTTTCCATACAACATCCACTGCCCATCCCAACAAGTGCCCTCTGCAATGCTCATCTCCTGCTTTTCCCTCTCCCCTAACCTCCGTCTACCGTCAGTTTGTTCCCATTATTTGAGAGTCTCTTCTGGTTTGCCTCTCTCCCTCTCTGTAACTTTTCCCCCTCCTTTCCCTTCCCCATGGTCTTCTGTTAAGTTTCTCAAGATCCACATATGTGTGAAAACATACGGTATCTGTCTTTCTCTGACTGACTTATTTCACTCAGCCGAATACCTTCCAGTTCCATACATGTTGCTGCAAATGGCCAGATTTCATTCTTTCTCATTGCCAAGTAGTACTCCATTGTATATATAAACCACATCTTCTTGATCCAATCGTCAGTTGTGGGACATTTAGACTCTTTCCATGATTTGGCTATTGTTGTTGGTGCTGCTATAAACATTTGGGTACATGTGTCCCTATGCATCAGCACTCCTGTATCCCTTGGGTAAATTCTTAGCAGTGCTATTACTAGGTCATAGGAGAGTTATATTGTTAAATTTTTAAGGGATCTCCACACTGTTTTCCAGACAGATACCTTTATTTTTAAGATATTTTAAAATTTTGAGAAACTGCCTTTTATATTTACTCACATATTTACCATTTCTAGTGCTCTTCATTCTTTGTGCAGACCCACATTTCCAACTGATTGTCATTTACCTGAAGAAGTTCCTTTTCAGTTTCTCCATTTCTTCAACTGTTCTGTTGGTAATTCTCTCAGCGTTTCTATGTCTAAAAGGGTTTTTATTTTGATTTCATTTTTGGAAACTTTTTGTTGGGTCTGCAATTCTAGGTGCACGTTTTTGTCTTTCAGTACTTTCAAGATGTTGCTCCATGTACTCTAGTTCATCTCTGTTTCTCTGCACTGCATCTTGTTTCCTGGACATCTTTTAATATTTTCTTTTAGTTTCTGGCCCTCAACAATCTCATTTTGATGTGCATTTATGTGTTATATCTTATGTTTCTTTTGTTTGGGATTTATTGGGGCTTCATGGATTTGTGAGTTTATCCTTTTCATCCAAATAGGAAAATTTTGGGAGAGGGGGCAAGATGGCGGAGAAGTAAGGAGCTCTGTACTTGCACTCGCACCCATACATCACACAGAAAAGAGCTGACGCCATTGGAAACCTTACAAAACCTGAGAGATTGGGAGAAAAAGGATGCAGAATCCACTGAGAAAGCCTTCTAACGTGAGTGTGAACTGGGGAAGATAAAATCGGGCCAGATCGGAGACTCCAGGGTGGGAGGCTATCCCCCTCTACCCTCTACGGGGAGGAAGAGGGGAAAAAGAGAGAGTCCAAAACAGAAAAAACCTCCGCTCGGGTGGGAAAACCTCCGCTCGGGGCAGAGAAAGACCGTACTTGTCAAATACCTGCACGTCAGGTCCCCTCGCGCTAACTGGTCCCGGGGGTCCTGAGCGCACAGACTGCTTCTTTGTGCTGGCTCCTGGAGGCTGGACTTAAGAGTGGTGGCGCGCCTGCTGCCACTGTAGCTCCCGGGCGGCTTGGGCCCCAGAAAGAGCCGTGCGCGCAGACACCGGGCATCCGCGCTCCTGGCTGGCTGGAACTCTAGAGGGAAGGCAAAGAGCTAAACTGGGAAAATTCCCTGTGAGTTCGTGTTTCGGGTGACTAGCCATAGAAGGACCTGGTTTTCCTCACTCCAGCAGGCTCGGGCTCAGCGCACCCGGCAGGCAAGCCGCCGCCCATGCTCGCCAGCCCTACACAGAGACGGAAGCAGCGATTCTGACTCCCCACCCAGAGCTCGGCAGGGGGCCTGGAATTGCCCCGAGGTGTTGCCTGAGAAGCTGTGTCTAAGGCAATTTCAACCAGGCGCTTGGACTGGCATTTGGAGATTGGGACTGGCCTGGGTTGAAGAGTGAGGTGCAGCGCTTGGTTCAAGAAGGGACAGGAACACCGCCACTCTCCTCTCCACCACCTCCAAGGCAGAACTCCCGCCTGAGGCATTGGATCGCACCACGCCCATCCCTGCTTAAGAGCTGCCGTCCTCTCTTTTTTTGTTCTCTTCTTTTTTTCTTCTTCTTTCTCCTTTCTCTCTTTTTTCCCCAGAACACTGACCTGATTAACTCTGGTCGCCGGCTTGCTTAAACAATCACAACGAGTCCATTCTGTAGATGTAAATTCTACACCTACCGACATCTTCATCTCTTTCTCTCAGGAGTAATTAGACTACATAGTTTCTCTGGATAATACCAGCATCCTTCTCTCACCATTCCAACCATATTCTACCCTTTACCTCTTTGAAAAAAGCTTCTTATCCCTTCTGCCTGTTCATTCTATTTCCAATTTTACCTCAGCCCCGCCCTGCCTTCTCTCTCTTTCTCTGTGCTCTTCAACCAGCACTGCATACACACGGCTATTTAACTGTAGCTGGGAAATCCAGTTATATGCTTTAAACCGTTCTTTATCTATCGGTTTTCTTCTTTTTTCCTTTTCGTTACTCCTTTTTGACCATTTTTTGTATTTTATACTCCTTATTATTTGCCCTCCTTCCTCCGTCTTTTCTCTTTTTCGTTTTCCCACTCGCTTTGCATGTTAGTTGAATTAGCCTGTGCGTTTGTATGCTCCTACTCCTTGTGAGTTTGTCTGTCTGTTTTCTTTTCCAGGAGTCCCTCAAGAAACAAGCCAGAGTACACAAGGTGGAGAGTCCCAAATATCACTACGAAAAGGAAAATAAAATAACCAAGGTCCCAACAAGAGAGACCAAGAGATACCATTCAAAAAACACTCTCTGAAAGGAGAGGCCCTGGACAGTCAAAGAGTCTTCTTGGTTATAGCAGCGCTCATAGATACAGAGAGCATTAACAGGTCTCTGAAACCAACAATGGTCGGAAAGCTAACTAAACTAACGAAACGAAAGAGCTCTCCTCCAAAGAAACTACAAGAAGAAATGACAGCTAACGAACTACTCAAAACAGATATCAGCAGCATAAGTGAACAAGATTTTAGAATCATAATGGTAAAATTAATAGCTGGGCATGAGAAAAACATAGGAGACATCAAGGAAACTATGGCTACAGACAGTATGGAAAATAAAAATAGGTATGAAGAATTAAAAAAATGCGATAAATGAGATGCATGATAAATTAGAGACCTCCAATGCACGGATTGAAGAGGCAGAAAGGAGAATAAGTGATTTAGAAGATACCATGATAGGAAAACAGGAAGTTGACAGAAAAAAGAGACAAACTGATCCAGGAACAGGAAAGAAGAATTCAAGAGCTCAGCGATATGGTCAAACGCAACAATATCCATATCATAGGAATCCCTATGGAGATGGAGATGGAGAGAGAGGGAAAGGTGCTGAAGGAGTCCTCAACAAATTATATCAGAGAACATCCCCAAACTGGGGAAGGAAGAGAATGTTGAAATACAAGAGGCTCAGAGGACTCCCCTCAGACGTAACTTGAATCGATCTTCTTCATGACATATCATAGTAAAAATGGAAAAATACAAAGACAAAGAGAGAATTTTGAAAGCAGCTATGGAGAAAAGGGCCCTAACATACAAAGGGAAACCTATCAGAGTGGTGACAGACCTAGTTACTGAAACTTGGCAGGCCACAAAGGAATGGCAGGAGATCTTCAATGCGATGAACAGAAAAAATATACAGCCAAGAAGCCTCTATCCAGCAAGCCTGTCATTCAAAATAGATGGAGAGATAAAAACCTTTCCAAATAAACAGAAATCGAAAGAATTTGTCACCAAGAAGCCAGCCATAAAGAAATCCTGAGGGGGATGCTCTGAAGGAAAGGTTGCAAGGAACAAAGATACCAGAGACACCACCACAAACATGAATCCTACAAAAGATACAAAGACTCTATACCCACATATTTCAGTAATAACACTGAATGTAAATGGGCTGAATGCTCCAATCAAAAGACATAGGGTAGCAGAATGGATAAAAAAACAAAATCCATCTATATGCTGACTACAAGAAACTCATTTTAGACTGGAAGATACCTACAGATTAAAAGTAAGGGGGTGGAGAAATATATATTATGCTACAGGAAATCAAAAGAAAGCCAGAGTTGCAATACTTATATCAGAGAAACTGGACTTTAAATTAAAGACAATAAGAGGAGATGAAGAAAGGCACTACATGATAATTACAGGATCCATCCATCAGGAAGAACTAACAATCATAAATGTCTACGCACCGAATATGGGAGCACCTAAATATCTAAGACAATTAATCTCAAACAGAAACAAGCTTATAGATACGAATGTGCTAATACCAGGGGACTTTAATACTCCTCTTACAGCAATGGATAGGTCAACCAGACAGAAAATCACTAAAGAAATAATGAACTTGAAAGACACATTGGACCAGATGGACCTGACGGATATATTTAGAACTTTACATCCTGAGGACAGGGAATTTACTTTCTTCTCAAGTGTGCATGGCACATTCTCCAAGATAGATCAATACTGGGACATAAAGCAGCCCTCAATAAATATAAAAGAATTGAGATCATACCATGCACACTGTCAGATCATAATGCTTTGTAACTTGAAATCAATTACAGGAAGAAGTCTGAAGACCTCCAAACACATGGAGGTTAAAAAACACCCTACTGAAGAATGAATGGGCTAATTCGGCAATTAGAGAGGAAATTTAAAAATATATGGAAACAAATGAAAATGAAAACACAACAATTCAAAATCTATGGGATGCGGCAAAGGCAGTCCTAAGAGGAAAGTACATTGCTCTCCAGGCCTATTTCAACAGATTAGAAAAAGCGCAAATCCAAAATCTAACAGCTCACCTAAAGGAACTAGAGGCAGATCAACAAGAACACTCTAAACCCAGTAGAAAAAGAGAAATAGTAAAAATTAGAGCAGAAATAAACAACATAGAGACAAAAGAAAAAATTGAGCAGATCAATGAAACCAAGAGTTGGTTTTTTGAAAAAAATAAATAAAATTGACAAGCCTTAGCCAGAGTTATCAGAAAGAAAAGAGAGAGCACCCAAGTAGACAAAATTATGAATGAAAATGGACTTATTACAACCAACCCCTCAGAAATACAAGCAATTATCAGGGAATACTATGAGAACTTATATGCCAACAAATTGGACAACTTAGAAGAAATGGACAAATTCCTAAACACACACTCACTACCAACATTCACAGGGGAAGAGATAGAAAATCTGAACAGACCCATTACGAGTGAAGAAATCGAATCAGTGATCAATATCTCCCAAAAAATAAGAGCCCTGGACCTGATGGCTTCCCTGCGGAATTCTACCAGACATTTAAAACAGAATTAATCCCAATTCTTCTTAAGTTATTCCAAAAAATAGAAATCGAAGGAAAACTCCCGGATTCATTTTATGAAGCCAGCATCACTCTGATTCCCAAGCCAGACAGAGATCCAGCAAAAAAAGAGAACTACAGGCCAATTTCCTTGATGAATACGGATGCAAAAATCCTCAACAAGATCCTTGCAAATAGAATCCAGCAGCACATAAAAAGAATCATCCACCAAGATCAAGTGAGATTCATTCCTGGGTTACAGGGCTGGTTCACCATTCGCAAATCAATCAATGTGATACATCATATCAATAAAAGAAAAGATAAAAACCATATGATCCTGTCAATAGATGCAGAAAAAGCATTTGACAAAATACAGCATCCCTTCTTAATAAAGACTCTAGAGAAAGTCGGGATACAAGGAACCTACTTAAACATCATCAAAGCCATCTATGAGAAGCCTTCAGCGAACATCATCCTCAACGGGGAAAAACTGAGAGCTTTTCCATTGAGATCAGGAACACGACAGGGATGCCCACTCTCACCACTGTTGTTTAACATAGTGCTGGAAGTCCTAGCATCAGCCATGAGACAACAAAAGAAAATCAAAGGCATCAAAATTGGCAAAGAGAAAATCAAACTTTCACTCTTCGCAGATGAAATGATACTCTACATAGAAAACCTGACAGACTCTACCAGAAGCCTACTAGAACTGATCGAAGAATTCAGCAAAGTTGCAGGGTACAAAATCAACGTAGAGAAATCGGTTGCATTTTTATACACCAACAATGAAGCAACAGAAAGAGAAATCAAGAAACTGAACCCATTCGCAATTGCACAAAAACCATAAAATACCTAGGAATAAACCTAACCAAGGATACAAGAGATCTGTATGATGAAAACTATAGAAAACTTATGAAGGAAATTGAAAAAGACACAAAGAAATGGAAAAACATTCCATGCTCATGGATAGGAAGAATATAGTTAAGATGTCATTACTACCCAAAGCTGTCTACACATTCAATGCAATCCCAATCAAAATTGCACCAGCATACTTCTCAAAACTAGAACAAACTATCCTAAACTTTGTATGGAACCACAAAAGACCCCGAATAGCCAAAGTAATACTAAAGAATAAAACCAAAACGGGATGTATCACCATCCCAGACTTTAGCCTCTACTACAAAGCTGTCATCATCAAGACAATATGGTATTGGCACAATTACAGACACATAGACCAATGGAACAGAATTGAGAACTCAGAAGTGGACCCAAAAGTATACAGTCAACTAATCTTTGACAAAGCAAGAAAGAATACTCAATGGAAAAAAGACAGCCTTTTTAACAGATGGTGTTGGGAGAACTGGACAGCAACATACAGAAGAATGAATCTAGATCATTTTCTTACACCATGCACAAAAATAAACTCAAAATGGATAAAGGACCTGAACGTGAGACAGGACACTATCAACACCCTAGAGGAGAAAGCAGGAAACAACCTCCTTGACCTCCACCGCAGCAATTTCTTACTTGACACATCCCCAAAAGCGAGGGAATCAAGAGCAAAAATAAACGATTGGGACCTCATCAAGATTAAAAGCTTCTGTACAGCAAAGGAAACAACCCACAAAACTAATAGGCAACCAACAGAATGGGAAAAGATAGTTGCAAATGACATATCAGATAAAGGGTTAATATCCAGAATCTATAAGGAACTCACCAAACTCCACACCCGAAAAACAAACAACCCAGTGAAGAAATGGGCAGAAGATATGAACAGACACTTCTCCAAAGAGGACATCCAGATGGCCAACAGACACATCAAACGATGCTCAGCATCCCTCCTCAACAGGGAAATACAAATCAAAACCACACTGAGATACAACCTCACGCCAGTCAGAGTGGCTAAAATGAGCAAATCAGAGAACTCTAGATGCTGGAGAGGATGTGGAGAAATGGGCACCCTCCTGCACTGTTGGTGGGAATGTAAACTGGTACAGCCCCTCTGGAAAACATGTGGAGGGTCCTCAGGAAACTAACACTAGACCTCCCCTATGACCCAGCAATAGCACTGCTAGGAATTTATCCAAGGGAGACAGAAATGCTGAGGCATAGGAACACATGTACCCCAATGTTCATTGCAGCACTCTCAACAATAGCCAAAACATGGAAAGAGCCTAAGTGTCGATCAACGGACGAATGGATCAAGAAGATGTGGTTTATCAATACCATGGAAAACTCTATGGCAATGAGAAACAATGAAATCTGGCCATGTGTAGCAACATGGTTGGACCTTGAGGGTGTTATGCTGAGTGAAATAAGTCAGGCAGAGAAGGACAAATATCATATGTTTGCACGTATAGGAGGATTAGGAGGAACTTAACAGAGGAACAAGGGGGAGAAGAAGGGCGGAAATGGTGGGGAAAGGGAGAGGCAAACCATGAGAGACTCTTGAATGCTGACAAAAACTGAGGACTGATGGATGTGGGGGGGGGGAGTGGGAAGGGGCATGGTGGAGGGCACTTGTGGGGATGAGCTCTGGGTGTTATGTGGAAACTAATTTGACAATAAACTATTTGTAAAAAAATAATAATAAAAAGGAAAATTTTGGTCATTAACTTTATTCCACCCCTCCATCTTTCTCCTCCATCTTGAGACCCCCACTACACATCTGTTAGACTACATGATGTCCCACAGTTTTTTTTTTTTTAATTTTAAAATGTTTATTTATTTTTGCAGGAGAGACAGAGTGTGAGTGGGGGAGGGGCAGAGAAAGAGGGACACAGAATGTGAAGCAGGCTCCAAGCTCCCAGCTGTCAGCATACAGCCCAATGTAGGGCTCAAACTCACAAACTGTGAGTTCATGACCTGAGCCTAAGTTGGACACTTAACCAAGTGAGCCACCCGAGCAACCCCACAATGTCCCACAGTTTAATGATACTTCATACTATTTTTCCCTCAATCTTCTATGTTTTATTTTGAATAATTTCTTTTTGTTATGTCTCCAAATGTACTAATCTTCTCTTCAGCTGTGTCCAGTCTTCTGTTTATCCTGTTCAGAGTGTTGTTCATATTCGACACTGTTTCTTTCTTTCTTGTTTGCTTCCTTGCTTGCTTGCTTTCGGGCTTTTTTTTTTTTTTTTTTATCTCTAGAAGTTTAATTGGATCTTTCTATGTCTTACATGCCTCTGCCAACATGCTCAAAGTTTCTTTTACCTTTTTGAAGACATGGAGTATTTTTACAAGAGCTGTTTTATTTTATTTATTTTTTGGGGGGAGGATATTTTTAAAAATTCATTTGATGTAATCAAAACAGTTCACTCATTTCTCCTAACACCTTTCCCTCACCTCTGACCACCACCAACCTGTATTTTGTATCTATGAGCTTACTTTTAAAAATACATATATACTTTTTCTGGACTTCACATAGAAGAGAGATCGTACAATGTTTATCTTTCTCTGTCAGATTTATTTCAGTTAGCATAATGCCTTTGAAGTCCATCCATGTTGTTGCTTATGACAAGATTTCTTTTTTTTTTTTTTCTCAAGGAATTTCTACACTCAATGTGGGGCTTGAATTCATAACCGTGAGATCAACAGTCACATGCTCTACCAACTGAGTCAGACAGGTGCCCCTTATTCTATTTTTGTTCATGGGTTGGGGCTTTTTAAATGTTTATTTATTTTTGAGAGAGAGGGAAAGTGAGATAGAGACAGAGACAGAGCACAAAGAAAGGAGGGACATAGAGGAAGGAGACACAGAATTCAAAGCAGGCTCCAGGCTCTGAGGTGTCAGCACAGAGCCTGATGTGGGGCTTCAACTGTCCAGCTGTGAGAAAATGACCTGAGCTGAAGTCAACCTAGGCACCCCTCTTTTATTTAATGGCTGAATAATATTTCATCTTATATGTATACCACAAATTCCTGATCCTTTTATTCATTGAAGAACACTTAGATTGTTACTATATCTTGGCTATTGTAAATAATGCTGCAATGAACATTGGGGTGCATATATATATATATTTTTGAATTAGTGTTTTCATTGTCTTCATTAAACATACAAAAGTGGATTTGCTGGATCATATTTGAGAAATCTCCATAGTGTTTTCATACCGACTACACCAATTTACCTTCCCATCAACAGTGCACAATCATCGCGATCACTTTCTCTTTGCTGTTATTAAGCAGGTGATCCTCTTTCACTTTAAGTCTGGGAGTGATCAACTGCCTGTGTGCTGAGCACTGGATTGGGGAAGTCTGAACTCATGAGCCCCTTAAGAGGTGTCTCAGTTTGCTATATATAGTCTTGTGGATCGTGGGACATGAGCTTCCTTGGTTTTCTAACTGAGATGTTTTGGACACTCATTTCTCAGGTGTATGCCTTAAAAGTTGGGGTGCTCAACGTGGGGTTTGAACACTTTACTCCTCAGGGAGAAACTCTGGGTTTTGAGTTCCCTCCCTCCTGTGGGTTGCAGCACCAAAAGTAGTATTTTTTTTGGTGAGATTGTGTCCCAGTCTCTCTACATACTTCAATGTGGTCTTTCCATTTGCCCAAAGTGTAGCTGTCACTCAGCCAGCCTTTAGGTTTTTTACAGAAAATTGTTTCATGTGTAACAATAGACTCAGCGAGTTCACGAGAGGAGGTCGAATTCAGGATTTCTTGCATTGCCATCTTGAACTGGAACTCAGTCTTTGGTGGGGAATATTGGCGATGGGGAAGGTAGGCATATGCGAGGAGGGGCTATATGAAGAATCTCCGTACCATCCTTTCAATTTTTCTGTGAATCTAAACTCACTTTAGAAAATAAATTCTTATAAAAAATCCAAATGAGTTTTGCATTTTCCCTTTTGATATATCTATGAATGTTTATAATACATTATTTCATTTCCACCCAGAATGTTCAAATTTACTTGATGCTTCAGAGATATGTAGTCTGTTTCAGGCACACCCAGACCCACTACACACATTTTTTTTTTTTTTTTTTTAGCATCTGTAGATTCATAGATGTTATTTGAAAACAAAATTAACAAGTTACCAGTCTGGCAGGATGGCTTCCCTGGGCCATGGAAACATAGTCGTAACTTCAACAAGTGACTCCAATGGTGGAAAATCCCGAGGGGCCAGGGAAGCCAAATTTGGCAGGTATGGCCTGCCATACCTGTTGGTGCTGCCTATTCCTCTTAAATGGGATGTATGTTCTCCCTGTGCCCTTTTAGAATCGTTCTAGGTTTGGATAGAAGTATGGGATACTTTTAAAATGGCATTTTTTCCAAATATAGAGAAATATGATTTCACCAGTGATTCCTTTTTTTTTTTTTAATGTTTTTTATTTATTTCTCGGAGAGAGAGAGAGAGAGAGAGAGACAGCATAAGCAGGGGAGGGTCAGAGACAGAGGGAGTCATAGACTGAAACAGGCTCCAGGCTCTGAGCTGGCAGTCAGCACAGAGCCCGACGCGGGGCTCGAACCTAGGAACCGTGAGATCCTGACCTAAGCGAAAGTCGGACGCTTAACCGACTAAGCCACCCAGGCGCCCCAATTTCACCAGTGATTCCAAAGATAGCCTCAAGGAAGAGAGAATCTAGTTCCTGATGGAGATGCCTTTTCATCTACTATCATCTTTCCACCATGTCCTGTGCTGAACCCCTACTGGACTTTATTCCATTTTCTGAACCAGTCATAGCTAAGATTACCTACTCCCTTTTCAGCACATACAAATGACCACACCTCAGACTGCACTTAACCACTAAGTGGATGCCTTTCCCCAATACAGGTCGCCAGCAATTTGAGGTGCTCAACTTTTGACTCTACCAACAGCTTTGCAGGCTCCACCCTCCATCTTAAAACCACCCCCGCCCACGACCACCACTCCTGGTCCCCTCAATAGGCGGGTCACAATGCCACCATTTTGGCCTTTCTTAGTCACCTCTCCCTCTATCCTTACTGCTCCCGTGTCTCTTCAGGTCGTGGGGGAGCTGCTGCCACACTGGTCTGGGCCCACTGAAGGAAAGTATACTTATGACAGCCCTTACAAAGTGCATTGTTTTGAATTGCAAACTATACTCCCAAGCCAAACACTGGAAACTGTCAGGTCATGCTCCAGTTCAGGGAAGGGACTGCCTTTTCAGCCACTTGACAGTTTGATTTCATGGGGCCACTTCCTCTGTCAGTGGCACTACCCACTTCATTATTATGTATGTGGATACTTTTACCAGCCTACTGCTTGCTACACCCACAAGAAACATCTCCATAGAGCAGATAATCTTTCTTTTCTACGTAGGTTCTGCCTCCATTCAGCCCTCCTGATACCACTGACTCAGTTCAAGGTTCTCATCCTACTGTCCTGGGCTCTCTTGCAGGACATCCAATGGAACTTTTACCTCCTGTACCACCACAGGCATCTGGCATTATTGAATGCCACAGTGGTCTTCTTAAAGTCTTTGCTCGTTAAGTGACAGGGCAATCATACATGGACTCCTAAATGGACTTCATTGTTGTAGGGACACTTCAAACTCTTGACCTTATGGCCACTGCTCTCCTCACACCAGCTGGGCTTGTCTGGCCCTGCTGCCTGATTGTTATCATGGGAATCTGATGCTTTCACTTTATGGGAGGAAATTATTTACATATTTCTCAACATTTTGAGTCTCCTTTCTGATTTCAAATGTAAATCATGTCGCCTTCCAATATTCAATTATGGCCCAATGTGGGACAGGTGGTGAGTGATGACCCCTACGTTGTAGGTAGTTCATTAGAAAAACAGTGACCTATGGGCCACCTGGGTAGCTCATTCCTTTAAGCTTCTGAATTTGGCTCAGGTCATGATCTTGTTTTCATTGGTTCAAGCCCCTCCTTGGCCTCTGTGCTGACAACCAGCTCAGTGTCTTCAGTGGTTTTCCTAACCACACCTTCAAACAGGTGTGGAACCCTAGAAGCAAGTAAGGGCCTCAGTTTGGCTGACACAAGAAACATTAGGTGACATTGTGTTGCAAGGTTAGCAGCAAGTGGCTGTCGCACAACGACCCTATAGTATTTCACTACAAGGAGCAGTCAGTGCACAGGTATGAAACTATAGCATGCAGACGTTTGCTGCTGCTGGTCTTACTCTGTGCCTGGTATGTCATGCCATCTGGGTCACGGGACTTCGCCTGGATCCCAGAGAGGCAACACAGAAAGGTTCTGCAACTGCACAGCCACTCGCCTGCAATTGCATCCAGAGTTAGGGGACTGGCTCACCCCAAAGGATGCCTCATGCGGATCCTAGCCAGTGATTCAAGCTCTATCTCTTAAATGGGACCAATGGAACAAATGCTTACAGGACACCAGCCCTGCCCAAATGATCACCAACATCCTGACTCCTAGGAACAGGCCATTACACTGCCCTAATTTCAATCCCAATTGGCTGATGGGTTTATGGAGCTCACACCAATCTCTGGTGAAAGAAGGCCAAACATTCAACTGCCAGGAGCATATAACTAAATTTTCTTTAAACCAATCTTATGCGTGTGCCTCCAGTTGTTCTGTTCGATGATGGAAGCTCATGCCTTGAAGGAGAGCACCACAGAATCATTTGTGGGGTGCATCTCTCAGGACCACCCAGATTTACAGAGAATTTGTGATAAACGCTTCGGTAGTTCAAGCAAACCCTAATCAGGGTGTTTTTTTTTTTAATACCTGAGACCCTATTAGAAACTTGGCCCCTCAGTTCTCCTCCTAAGCGGCTCCCTGGGAGAGTCACCCTATTCTGGCATGGCTCCCTTTACCTATGCAATGCTGGAGATGGCAATGACCATGCCCACAGTGGCATGAAATCTGAGTGAGACATGACCATACCAACAGCATGGGTCTTGAGAATATAGGACACAACAGTGCCCTAGCCCAAGACTCCCCAGGACACAGCCTCATCCTGAATGCAGCCTCTGCAACCTTCTCCTGTGGCAGAGATGACACCCAGAAATAGATGGCAGCTGATGATAGTGAATACTCCTAGAGACTTGGCTGTGAACTGAGCATTTATTTATCAGAATCCCCTGCTGTTGATCCCCTTGAGCGGTATTTGGCAGAGTTAGCCTTGTTTAACCCAGGCTCCCTTGCTTGCTGCTTGACTGTGAGACAGGCTGCTCTCTGCTGTGCCTTTCAGATTTGAAAATCCAAGATATATGTCCAGTCTTACAACTTTGTGGGTCCCCTTTGCTTGCTCCCATCACACCTGTTAGACTGGTCCACGTCATGCATGCTACTAGGAGTTAGTGATTTTAATTTCTGTTGAGAGAACTCTTCCCAGGCTGGAGGTGCACCTGGCATAGGACCTCCCACTTCGAGAACAAAGCTGTAGGGTCACCTTCCTCCACCACCCTTCCCCATAGTCACCACTCAGGGCTCCATAATCTTCCCCTTAAGCCTTCTAATAGTCTTGTTTGTTAGAGCATTTCTTAAGGATTTCTTAATACAGATGGTTTTAGACAACTGTGGCTTTAGATTACTTATTGGCCCAGCAAGGAGGTGTATGTCCTATAAAGACCACCCCCTCCTGCGTATAAGTTAATAATTCTGGACAAGTTCAGACAGTCTAACAGGTACAACTATTCCGTAATCTCACCCTAGTTATAAAAACCTACCTTCACCTTACCCAAAGGCTTTGATTTATTTTCTTGGCTGGACTGCAACAAATGAGGGAATGATTTGACAGGATTTCAAAATGTTTTCTTTTGAATTATATTGTTATTTGTCCTTTATGCTTTGCTCACATGTTTCATGTGCTGGGTGACCAATGCCTGTCAGCAGCTTTTATTATCTCTGCTGTCTGGATGGTGTCCATGATTTTCCCTAAAGATTAATGTGTAGGCACTGTGGGGTCACTTGTGATGAAAAAACAGCTTTTTCCACTGCTGCTCAGGCATTTCACAGTATGACAATCCTGCTCACACCCAGGGTCTGGAATTCAGATATTGACTTGAGTTTAGGAGGTCTACCATAAGTTCCTGCTTTATTTTTCCCAGGACACCTTCTAAAATAACCACTCAGAGTTAGGCCCGCAAAAAGTCATTGACCACTATGCCCGTCACCTTGTAAGAGGGGCTTGCTTCCTCGCTCTTGATCTCCTGCTTGCTGGTGACCTGAGACCGAAGAGTGCGCTTCCCTTGACTCATTGTGTCACCTCCCTTCTGGGATCTCTAAGTAATAAATCTTGTGGCTCTACTTCCTTTGTGTGGGTACACTGAAATTACACCTTCAATCAAATGACTCCAGGGTTTCCACGCCCCCAGGGTAGGAGCTCAGATGGTGCAGGAGCACCTGTTGCCCTTGTGCTTGTGCCTCCTTATCCAGTAGGTCATCCCTGCGTATTCTTACTTCAGCACACTTGCCCTGGCTTCTCAGCACAGTTTACGATTAGGAACACTTTATATGTGCGTCTTCTTTAGTTCTATTTTGAAGATAGACTCGTCCAGACAACATTTTTGTTTGTTCTGCTAGGTTCTGTGACTGCTTTCAAAGTTTTTTCAGCTGATCTTCTTTATGCAAGAATGCAGCTAGTAAATGTAAAAGGAATGATAGCTATAAAGCAGCACCCGTGGATGCTAACTGCCTTTGGATACAATGCTGAGAGAAGTGGGATATTCACACAGTTTCAAAGTATCCACTCACAGCAGATTAGAGAGGGGAACATGTACCTTCTAATGAAGAGATGGGGAGCCAATCATCTCCATCAAGTGTCAATCGGCATTTCTGAGAGAGAATGACCTAGATTATGTGCCAGTTCTGGTGCAGCCAGATCTCATAGGCATCACCTGGGTCATTTTCTAGGACCAACGTCTAACCTGAATTTCTTCATGAAGAACTATTGGACACAACGAGAATTTGGGATGTTCTGTGAAATAACTGGTTTGGATTTTTCAAAAGAATCAGTATTAGGGAAATAGACAACAAAAGGGAGCGAAATGGTTTGAGCTGAGGTACTGATCCAGATGATAAGAAACAAAAGAGACATAATAAAATGGAATGCAAGGATCTTCATTGAATTCTGAATAGAAAAAAAGCAACCTTAAGGGACATTATTGGGCACGTTGAGAAAATATGAACATAGATTGCATACTTAGTCATGTTATAATAAAAGAGGAGAATGTCCTTACTTTTAGGAAGTATCAACTGAAATATGCAGGGGGTGAAGTGTCACAGGGGCCTCAATTTACATTCTGATGTTTCTTTAAAATAGTATACATTTATTTGTAAATAGAGGGACAGGGTGGGGAATACATGTGGCGAAATCTCATTCGTTGTTGAATCTAGGAGAATGTTTACAGGAATTCGTTGAAATATTTTTAAAAAAATTCATGTATGTAACATAGGTGGTTCTTTTGCTTGAGGATCTGCCTCTTGATTTTAGGTCAGGTCATGATCTCGAGGGTGGTGGGTTCCAGCCCCACATCAAATAAAAGCTATTTGGTATAGCTTTTTTAAAAGGAGAGAGGCAAACCATGAGAGACTCTTGAATGCTGACAAAAACTGAGAACTGATGGATGTAGGGGGGAGGGGGGATGGGCATGGAGAAGGGCACTCGTGGGGATGAGCACTGGGTGTTATGTGGAAACTAATTTGACAATAAACTATTTGTAAAAAAAAAAAAAAAAGACGTTCTATAACTGCAGGCTTGTTCAGGGTATTTACTTCTTGAACATACAATTCTCCTCTGGCTGTGCCTAAAATAAACTCTAAAATATTGATGGCTTCATATTCATATTACCAGAAGTTGTAAGAAGTTTTCATATGGTATTTGTCCTTTTTGCTGATTCTTTCTAAATGAAGTTTTAATTTCGGGGTTTTGGGTCTGTTTTCTGTGTAGACATATGTCAAAGTCACAAGTGGTCTGGTTGAGGGCTTGTCTGTCCCAAGGTTTGGATGTGCCCTGTGAGATAGCCCAGGACTATTTCTAACTCGCGATGTAGTTTTATATTAATTTATTGTCTTAAGGTTGCTGGGCCAAGTAGGTTGTAGAATTTGATCCATAACACAGACTCACGCTTACAAATTCTTAGGGGACACTTCTTTTTCATCCATAACCCCCAACAAATATAGTCAAGCTTCCTCACTGTCTTCTGGTACAGAGAGACTAGTTTTCTTCAGAGCACTTTTTTTCGCCAGAGCATTTTAAAACAACCCAAGTTCACAACAGGGCTGCTTATCTCCTGTTCCCTCGAGTCCATGCTCCTCACCTTAATAGGCATTAACGAGGAAGTGGGCATTTTCCCCACCACACCGAGCAGCGGTCAGTGTCCTCTTACACTAAGCCTTTTTCCTCTGGGTGCCTTTGAATATCTTTTTCTGCCTCCATTCCCAGCTTCACATTTAAAAGCATGTTTATTGTATGTAATAGAATTTCTTGGTGTTTGCATTGGCAGGTTTTTCATGCAATCTTGTTTGTTATCTTATCGGAACTGGTTCCTTAATCTATTATTTTTCGGTAAGGGAAGAAACTATTATTCTATATACCAGCAGAAAGGGCTCCCCTAGAGTTTTAAACTTTTAAAACTTTTACATTGAGTGTCAAATGAATAACATTTATTTAAAAACCAAATTCTTTCTTCAAAGATGGTGAAAACAATTTCCATGATATAGGAAAATAGTGGTACCCTGGAAATCTATATACCAGTTAGTTTTAGCTTCTTGGTCCAAAGAAGCATGTTCCATTCATCGCAGGGGCTCCAGTGCTGGTCTGATAACTAGCACAGAGTGGGGGTCTGATTTTTGTTATTGTCATTAACTGATTTTAAACGTGCTTATCTACCCATCAAACAGGAAGACACATATTTTTCTCCTTGAATCACAGCTTGCCTTCTGTGAAACTTTAACCCTAAAAGCACATCCTCATTGTTGCCACTTACAGACAAAGCGCCAGACTGTGTATCTCCCTATGGGAAAAAGGAATTGGCATGTGGCAGCTTCCTGTGCACTCTGAATGTTGGAGTTATCTCCTGGTTCCCAGGGGAGTTTCAGGCCCTCTGGGTCCAACTCAGTCACAGCTAAGCCAGTAGAGGCATGTGTGAGATAGGACTTGCCCAGGACACTGGCCCGTGGGTGCCCCCCTGCAGGCCCCTAGTTCTAGTTCCCTGTCTTGGTGGAATGTGAATGTCTCCTGTTGGGCCAGGGATGTATCTTCTTCCACATCCACCTATTTACTGCATGCTCATGCAAGTTTGTTGGGCTCCAAGGCAAGATGAAGGGCTCAGGAGCCCACACTGC
Source organism: Proteles cristata cristata (assembly GCA_017311185.1). Taxonomy (NCBI): domain Eukaryota; kingdom Metazoa; phylum Chordata; class Mammalia; order Carnivora; family Hyaenidae; genus Proteles; species Proteles cristata. Next base: position 155,009 of record JAESUZ010003200.1, read on the forward strand.
CATGTAGAGCAGCCTAAGGAGGTTACTGAGGGCAGGTCCCTCCATGACTCTAAAGTGCCCACCTGAGGAGACAATTTCAACCCTGCAAATTCACAGGATTGACCCGATGCTATCCACTCACTTGATCATGCTGGGCACACATGGACTGTTTCCACCTCCCAAGTTCTGACATCTTGGGAGGGGGTACGGGGATTTCAGTAATGGACAAACTGTTACTGAGGTAAAGGGTGAAGCTTTCAGAGGGCCTCTGAGTCTGGTTTATGCAAGATGTAGGTTATGCAAGATCCCCTGCACCACCCCCGGCTCCTGTTTCTCTTGTGGCTTTGGGATATCACAAACCAATGTCACAACTCCCTGGCTCTGAGGCACGAGAGGGCCAGCGATCCTGCTCCTGCCCATTGCCCTACACTCCCATAACTAAGTGTTTTTGATTGTCTAGTGAACCCTTTTTGAAGATAGTAAGTTAGGAGGAGAGAATTCTTTCGGCAGCCACAGCAAAGCAAAGAAGGCTGGTAGTCAGCCCTGTAGGTTGCTTTCATGGTCTCCTGAATCTGACGCAACTGTGCCCTTCAACTTTTTCAAACAATGTCAACTGAACAGGCAGGGAAATCCGGCTCTGTTGTGACACCTCTGGCAGAGAACCCGAGACCCAAGTGTCCTTGGTTGGTCTGAACCCTGTTTTAGAATGGCCTCAGTTATCTGACAGACACAGATTGAGAGCCTTGGTCCATGGAGGTAGTCCAGCAGTATCTCCCACAGGCAGGGTGTAGAAGGACCTGGCAAGCATTGCTGAGAGGGAATTTAAGTTAACTCTGAGAAAAGAGTTATACTTTAATCCAATAAGGCCACCATAGGACCAATAGACATAGACCTTGGGGAAATTAGAGACTAGGGGCAGAAAATTTTTGTTTTTTCCTTCAGATCTTTAAAAAACAGATTTTTCCTTTATGTGCTGAAGAACGCATCGACTTTCCCCCCACCTTCCTCACCTTGCTTTCTATTCTCCTTGAAAAAAGGTAACTAATCAGGTGATTCCGTATAAGGACTTTTGGGTAGTACTCACAAGATTCCAGGCAAGTGGTTCTATGAGACTTTGATCGTTGCTTTCTATTTGCGGAGACTCGATAAGTCTGCTTTTATCTTAAGCTTTTCTTCCAGGATGATTTGTGATTCTGAAGCCTCAGACGTATGCCACAGACAAGGACAGGATATACACAGATCCTGTCCCTTGGTTCCCTTGATATAGGACCTGCTTAAGGTAAGTTGAGCATCAGGCTACATCTAAGGGTTTAGCAATGGAAAGAGGAAGTGAAAGAAGAAACCAATGAAAGCCCTGGTCATTATCTCCAGAGGATCTCACTAATAACACACACACAGACCTTTAGTTTCAAGCAATTTTGCTTTATGGTTGCATATTTTCTGGCACTGGGATACCATTTTGGAATTACAAATTTGGAATTACAAGGAGGAGTAATTATATGGCATGTGCACCATCACTTTCCCTCCTGTACCTCTAGTATATGCTGGTAAGTGATCATGGAATGCTTTCCAGTGAACCCAGGCGGGTCATCTGAATCCTTTTTAACACAATTTTCCAGAAAGTCACTTCCAATTGTTAACAGTTGGCTAAATGATGAAACCTGTTGCCATTCCTGGTTTATGGTGTACATGATGCTCTGATAGAATATAAGTCAAAGGTTAAACACTGCAATGGATGTTTAAAATTTGTTTAGGATTTCATTCACTGATAATTGCAAACTAAGCATTTTTTACTTTGTTTTGTTTGTTTAATTGAACTGCCCGGATGCCTCACACAATTCTATTATCATATAATGTCCTTGTGGATAGAGGTGTGGTTATCTTGCACATTTGCCAAAAATCTGTTTCTTTTTATTTATTTCACAGAGATAGCTAATTTGCTTATCATTTTATTCTACTCAAAATTTAAACTGCATTTTTCCTGTTTTTTCTTCTCTGATATTTTCAAGGCTTGCATGTTAATATTGACCCGTTATGGAAATTGTCATACAAGGAAACTGTGGGCTCCCAAATGAATTAAGTCAAACAATAAGCAGCTTACAATTACTAAAAACTCAAATATACTGGGATCAATGTCTAAGTGCTTTACTTGTATTACTCTAATATTAAGTTTCTTACCATAGTCATACCAGAGAGATACTATCATTTTTCCTATTTTACAGGTAAGGAATGGTGGGGAATCAAATAGCTATGTCCTGAGTTAGGAGACCATAGGGAATGCACTGCAAAGCAGAACACTGCTTTCTGGCCTTGTTGAAAACAGCAGATCACACTTAGTTTATCTAGTTAACATATATCTAGGGGGCTCTCACTTCACTTATCTACAGGGTCGGAATATCACTTAGATCATGATGGCTTTCTGCATTTGTTGTTTTCCATTAATGTCCTCTACCAACTACCTAATTACAAAATTGGGTAATTCCCCCTTGTAAAACGTACCCAATGTTTTCCATGGGTTAAAAATGGTGGTTCCTTCCTCTCGGAAGGGCCTCTTGCAGAATGCGTATGGTCGGGAATCTAGCCAGTAAACTCCCTCTTGATATAGTGGATGATAATTATCTAAATATGTCACTTCCTAATAGAACCCAGTTTCTGGAGGAAACAGGTCATCCCTAAAGAAAGGGATGCTGACTCTCTCTTACTGTTCCGAATAAATGCGAGGGCCTCTCCCTCATTCATTTCCCACTTGAATGACTATGACAATTGGAGCCAACTGTGGTTAGTCTACCTCAGGATGGGAACTTTCAAGAATATTCCCAAGCAGCTGCTGAAACTCCCTTTGCTTCTTCACGAAATCCCCTGTCTTCTCCAACCTGACATGGACTCTCTAATTCCAGTAGTAGTGGAAAACATAACAAAACACAAACCTGGCGTCTGCTCCTCTGTCTGAGCTGACAAGGTTTAGAACCAGGAATCCTCTTTCTCTGCCTTCTGCTAGCACCTCACTCTTCTGCCTTCCCCTTCTTCCCCTCTTCCTGTTTCTGCACCACCTGGGGTACTCCTTGCATAACTGGATCCTCAGTGCCTCAGGCACCATCGGGTTCTCTTCCCACCCTTAATGTCAAGGAGCAAAGAGCACCCGCTTTGGCCACCCTCTTCAGATTCCCCCACTGGTGTCCCAGGTAAAAACTGACAATGGGGTACAACAAATTATCTTTTAATTCCTATTTTATTTATGAGAGAAAGAGACAGAATGTGAGTGGGGGAGAAGGAGAGACAGACAGACAGACAGATAGACAGAATCTGAAGCAGGCTCCAGGTTCTGAGCTGTCAGCACATAGCCCAACACAGGGCTCAAACTCTCAGGATTGGTAATATCATGACCTAGGCTGAAGACAGATGCTTAATGGACAGAGCCACCTATGCGCCCCTAACAAATTATCTTTTAAGTGGACACAGGTAGAATGTATTCAGTGTTGAAACTAATCTAAGTTTGTTGGTTTGAGATAGACCTGTTTATCAGCATTAAATTAAAAAAAAAAAAAAAACAACAACGTGTTTTTCTACCTAGGTTTGCTAAAGGCCAAACAACCTCACGTTACCTCTGTTGCAATTTTTTAGCCAAAGGATGACTTAGAATAACAGTTAATTCTGTTATTCTGTCTCAAAGTTTTCATGGTATATAAGATCACTTTCAAAGTCTTTGGTAAACTGAAACTTTAAAGTTTTGTTTCCATGCTAACTGGGACTGAAGTCATTAGATATCTATTGAGATAAAAAGCTAAAGCACTGATCACTAGATGTAGGTTTGTTCTTTTGGGTTATTGCAGAGCAACTAACTCGTTTTGGGTCTGGTAAACATGCTTTGCACTTAATTAAGACTTTACTACGAAAAACCTGCATTGTGCTTAATTGATAAATTTACCATTAAAAAAAAAAATTCCGATGTAACAGTTTTCAATTGGTTACCAAGTGTTCATTGAAGACTAAGGTTTTTAAGAGATAAAATTCTGCAAAATGTAATTAAGACTGGTGGGAAGAAGGAAAGCAATTCTGTATGTAGGAAAGTAGGAGATATGTAAGAAATATGTAAGGAATGGAAATATATTTTTTCCTAAAGGTAAAAGAGTGTAATTTTCTTTGGAGAGAAATGACTTGGGACAAAATTTGAACGCAAAGGAAAGTTATAGAAGGTTCATGACGGGAAATCTTTCGATAGGAATTTTATGTACATAAGGATGGGCTAAGCTTGCCATCGAATGGGTTTTAAAAGTACACAGTATAAAACTGAAATTCTGCTTTTATCTCTGTTAAAAATGCCACGTCTTCTTGGACTATTGATATGCTTTTGATAAGAAAATGTAAACAAGATTTTTACTCCTCTTTTTTCTGTGAGGAAAACCAAAGCTTTGATCAGGCCTTTGATTACATAGTTAAAACTTCTCAATGGTAAAGGAGCTAAGGTTTGCTAACAACCAACTGTATAACCCTACTGTGTAAGCTATAATAGGATGTACACATGCCACTTTAAAAGAAATGCTTCATAAACAAAAAAAGGGGGGGGAACCCACACAATGCCTCCCCTTGGAGTTCACCACATAAATCCTTATACACTCTAAATGTTTTAAATTATGATTTCCATGGCCTAACAGCTGCCAAATGATATTTTACACCATCTCCTGGATTGACTATATGAACCAAAGCTTTACTCAAAGACATACAAGGTGATAGTTTGTGGTAAGGACCTGATGAACTGATAACACAGGGAAGGCTATATCATGTGTTCCTCTCCCATCGGGACTGCCCTGGGCACCTGCCCGTCTGATTAAACTGTACCATAAGTTGGAAAGATCAGCCCTTCACCCCTCTTTCTCTAATGGCTAATTTATCCTTACAAGGACAACAGGGAAGACCATGCCCATGAACGACCAAGGCAAATGATATTACCTGGGGACAACTTAAGAAGCTTGATCAACATGCCACTGAAGTCATGCAGCTTGTTGGAGCACCACCAATCCCAGAAAACAGGTTTTTAGTATATTTAGCTATGGTTTCCCAAAACTTGGCAAAAGTAATGACCTGTTTAATCTTTATCTTTATCCAGATCTCTATTGCTTTTTTTTTCTTTTTCTTTTTCTTTTTTTTTAAATTCTTTTTTATTTTATTTTATTTTATTTTATTTATTTCTGGGACAGAGAGAGAGACAGCGTGAGCAGGGGAGGGTCAGAGAGAGAGGGAGACACAGACTCTGAAACAGGCTCCAGGCTCCGAGCTGGCAGTCAGCACAGAGCCCGACGCGGGGCTCGAACCCACGAACCGCGAGATCATGACCTAAGCGAAAGTCGGACGCTTAACCGACTAAGCCACCCAGGCGCCCCTCTATTGCTTTTTTATCACCATATTGAGCACATATCATAGACCCCCCATTTCTTTTTTTTTTTTTTTTAATTTTTCTTAAATAGTTTATTGTCAAGTGGTTTCCATATAACACCCAGTGCTTAAACCCACACGGGCCCTCCTCTGTGCCCCTCACCCCACTTCCCCTCTCTCCCGCCCCCATCAGCCCTCAGTTTGTCCTCAGCATTCAGAAGTCTCTCATGGTTTGCGCCCCTCCCTTCTCCAACTATTTTTCCCCTTCTTCTCTCCCACGGTCCTCCGTTAAGTTCCTTCTAATCCACCTCTGCGTGAAAACATATGGTATCTGTCCTTCTCTGCCTGACTTATATTGCTCAGCGTAACACCCTCAAGTTCCATCCATGTTGCTACACATGGCCAGATTTTATTCTTTCTCATTGCCACGTAGTATTCCATTGTATGGATGAACCACATCTTCTTGATCCATTTTTCAGTTGATGAACACTTAGGCTCCTTCCATGTTTTGGCTGTTGTTGAGAGTGCTGCTATGAACATTGGGGTCCATATGCCCCTATGCATCAGCACTCCTGTATCTCCTGGGTCAATTCCTAGTAGTGTTATTGCTGTAGACCCCCACTTTCTTTAAGATGGTCACATGTTGGGACACAGACCCACCCATAGTCAGTAATGATTCTCTTTGCACTGGAGGAATGTAGTCTCCACAAAAAAAAAAAAGGTCCTTTTATCGAATGGCGAGGTTGGTTAAAGCAGAATACTTCCATTCTTTACGTGTCGCCTTTCCCTCCTATTTGTTTAAACACTATGAACACTTCTGGATGTTTAAAAATCACATCACAGACATATCTTCACTACATGCCTAAAATAAAAGACCATGAAACAAATTTGACATTCATCTTGGTAGCATTTTTTGCTACATACACCTCTACCAATGATTCTTATCCATCCCCCCCCCCCACAATCCTCCCCCATGATCATTGCCAAATAAAGAAGATATGGTCCCCTAGTAGCTCTTCAGTTCCTGGCAGCCTTGTCAGACCTCTCTTGCCCATAAAGAGGAATTTTTTCAAAATCTAACTCTCATTAACTGGGGTCCTAAAGGACACTTAACCTCAGCAGTCAAACCTATTGGGTTTTCAGAACCTAGCAGATCTTCCATCCTTTGGACTGATGGCAAGCTTTCAAGGCCAATATTAAAAACTGAAAACAAGGTTTAACATAGCCCATGGCATAACAACTTATGGCGTCTCAGCCTTTTTTTTTTTTTTGTTACACAATCCCTCTCAATAATGTGGTACCTATTATATGAATCTCACACAAGATGTCAGTGTCACAATCTCTACACCTCATCCCTATGTTTTCATAATTTCTGCTAAATGGGTTAATATAACATTTGTCAGCCCATGTTATGTTTTTGAAGTACCTCCTCTGGCTTTGTACACAGCCTGTATCAACCATTGTAATATTCCCAAACTTCCTATCTCACATATGGTTATATTAATAAGACAGCCTCAAATTTAGATGCCAGTAAATTTAACAAGGCCCAGGGAAGTGTCCAATGGTCTTGCTGAATTAGCCCAAGCCAATCCTAAAGATGGCTCATTGCCTTCCTTATCTCCTTGATTGTCATCTTAGCTACATCCTCTGCTGCAGTGGTCTCCTTGACAGCATCTACCCATACTGCTAAAGTAGCCAATCACTAATGACTAATATCACCAAAGCAATGATGACTCAAACAGATTCGTAACAGTGTCATGCAGAAAATGCAAGCTGCAGAAACAGCACTTGAAAGGATGGGGGACCACCAACAGGCACTTGTTGATCATCAAAATATACAATGTGACTGGCAATATGACAAAGTTTGTTTCACCCCCTTATTATATAATATGTCTTAACACTCCTGGGATTTAGAAAAAAAACACGTAGAAGGAACTTTTGCCACCAACTTACAGTCTGAGATGAGTGCTCTGTCCTCCCAGCTGCACCAACAACTGCTGGATATTCAATAGGAAACACAGATACAAGTTGAACAGGAGTTATCTGAAAATGTGGAATGGTTGAATCCAACCACCTGGGTCCATGGCCTCAATTTATGTATTTGGATTATTGGAACTCTCTGCTTGTTAACCTTTTTTTGTATTTCTCATAGCCCTCTGAATGATCTATACTGTAGTGGTCTCCTCAAGATGTCATCAACAACAACTGATTGCCCCCCTCAGCTCCCATGAACAAGAGGATTCTTCAGGCAAAAAAAGGGGGAAATGTGGGCAATCAAATAGCTATGTCCTTGGTTAGGAGATTATAGGGAATGTATGGCAAAGCAGAGCACTGCTTTCTGGCCTTGCTGAAAACAGCGGCCATGCTTCACTTTTCTAGTTAATGTATACTAGGGATTAGGTCCTACCTATGCTCATAAATTCCATAGACCATGTTATCTCATGGAATAATTTATCCTGTCATAATTTGTTTCAATACGTTCTTATTGACACATAGCCCACTGACATATCGTTTCCCTAAAGGTATGCTTAATGAATATGCGAGCTTGAGAGCAGCTTCGGGAGACTTCCCTTAGCCTCCCTCTCATCTCTCTTGACTTTAATGGAGTCTTGAGTAATCCTTTCTGCCATCCTTGGCTGTGCTGGAGAAAGCCAAAAGGTGAGCCCACAAGGAATCTAAGTCCTAGAGAGCTTAAATAACTTCCCAGAGTAGCATGTTGTTCAGGGATTTGGCCTGTCAGCTGAGGGTGGAAGCCTCTGAACCACAATACTGTTCTTTCCACAGAGGAAAGAGATTGCAGCTGTAAAGCAGATTAGTGTAGTTCAGCGTCAGAAAGTGTTCGCTGTGAATAAACAGAAACAGATATATTAGATCTATTGGATTCCCCATATCATTGTTTTTATTTTTAGATTTTATTTTGAGAGAGAGAGAGAGAGAGAGAGAATGTGCACACACACACACACACACACATCTGCATGGGAGTAAGCAACCAAGTGGGCGTGGTGCAGGAGAGGTAAAGAGAACCTTAAGCAAGCTCCACAACCAGTGCAGAGCGCAACTTAGGGCTTGAGCTCATGACCCTGAGAACATGACCTGAGCCAAAATCAGGAGTCAAATGCTTAACTGAATGATCCACCCAGGTGCCCCGAATTGTCCATATTTTGAAGCAATGACTTTAGAGTATGAAATTAGAAAAGGAAACATGATTTTTTAAATGTTTATTTTTGAGAGATAGAGTGTGAATAAGGGAGGTTGGGGAACGGAGGATCTGAAGCAGGCTCTGCACTGACAGCACAGTATCCAATGTGCAGCTCAAATCCATGAACCGTGAGATCATGACTTGCACCTACGTTGGATGCTCAACTGACTGAGCCACCCAGCTGCCCTTAAACGTAACTATCTGAATAAATCATATTTTAACATCCTATATATTAAACTGATCATCTTAAGGCCTACCAAGTTATATATGTGTATATTACTACCTTTAAAAAATGTTAAGCCAAGTGTCTTCTAAAGACCTTTGCTCTGAACTATGAAACTAAATTCTAAAATAATTATGTGTTTGATTTCAATTTATGAGATACGTTTGTTTATGTTTGTTCTGGGAAGTGTGGGGGAAGAGTGAGATTGGAGACATAGTGTATATCTCTCTACAAGGATTGGCAATTTCTGGAAATTTTATGTCCGGATTTTCAATGACACTGTTAATGTTCATCAACTCTTGAGGGCCACACCCAGAACTTAAATCATAGTTATCTGACGGTTTTATCAGGAATAAAACTTTTTATAATTGTATTGGTTCTGCTTCCCATGTAGAAATGTCTGAGGACTTCTAAACCAATGGGAAGGTTGGCAGAATCCTAAGTAAGGAAGTGACCAAAGAAGGCAGACTCCTGGACCATGATAATTCAAAATTGTAAGTGGGTGTGTGAGTACCATGGAGTGAAATACAGAGTATCGGCATTTTGATAATTCAGAACTAGACAACTATGGCACTTTTTGTCTAAACTCTTTAGGTAGAGAGATGATCCTTATTTGTCAATGCATGTATCCATCCATTGTCCAGCAGATAGTTACTGAGTGCCTTCCATGTGCCATGCACTGCCTGAGCATTGGTGTGGTGGGATGAAGCTTCTCATCTGGTGCAGGGAGACAGATAATAACAACATGATAAACAAAACTGCAGCAGGTGCTATGCTATGAAGAAATAAGGAAAGCTAGTGATGGAAAGCAATGAGATCATGGCCAAGAAGCCAAGAGTCATACAGGTGCCCTCTGAATTGGTGGAGTTCAGGCCTGAAGGGGCCAGGTCAGTGAAAACCCTTGACAGGGGAATGCCAGACAGACAGAGCTGAAGGTTCTAAGACTTAGGGATTTATCTGCTCTTGGAGCCAATAAAAGGCCTGAGCTTCCAAGTGTGCTAACAGGGGGCAAGATCAGAAAGGTAGATGGGGATTCTAAATTAAGAAGGCCCCTTGAAGGGTTTGACTCCCTTGCTTAAAATCAGGTCTCTGACTTATTCCAGACAGGCTCTGATTTACCTTGGCTGCTGTTGGAAAATAGTTGGTAGAGGACAGGCATGCCAACAGCAAGAGCATCTCAGAGACTCTTTGGCCGTCAAATAATTACTTACCGGAATTTGTTCAACCTCGGAAAAATGCTACAAAAGCATTCACTGTATACATTTGTTCTGCAGTCCAAGGTTCAACAGTGGTTATGCAGACATGTACTCTGGCTAATGCTGTTACAGACATGGGGAAGTGAACCATGGGGAAGTGAACCAGTCACAGATCCCAGATGTCTTACTTGTTGGCCCCTTTCAGTGAATACACCTGTTGGGAATATTGACTTACCATTTGGACACCTGCAGGGATCACTTCTTTCTCTCCACAATAGAAGTGTTTTCAGGGAAAGCCAGACTCACTACTCCATTGTGTGCAGGAGTTCAAACCGTTTCATCATTGTTGGAAATCTCAACCATGTGCGGCCACAACCGGATTAAACAATTGCTTACCTGATCATGAGGAAGTAGAGGGCATGTGGGAGTGAGCCTATGAACAGATACACAGGCTATAGGGAATGGGCTGCTGGGCTGCACACTGGCTTTATCCTTCCTTATCAGTAAAGAGGAAAAATGCAGTTGAGTCAAACTCACCTCTCAGAAAGGGATAGGACTATAATTAAAGTAACTTCGTATTTGAAAGCAAAACAAAACAAACACTTCATAGGGGAGAAAAGTACTTTTCAGAGATGGAGTTGCACTCCCAGAAAACGTGCTACCCCAAATTGGATTTCCTAAATAGATTCGCCTGTAATTCCTGAACTTCCTGAAATCAGGGATATTATTTGTTCCAGTTTAGAGAGATGGTCATAGGACAGCGTATAAGAGAGGGAGTCAGTGGGGGGGGGGTGTGTGTGGATCCTGGAGGTGTTCTAAAGGGACCTTGGGATTTTAGAAAGGGTTCATGTCCCTTCGGGGGGGTGGGGGGAGGAACTCATGATTGCCAAGTTGAGAGACTGGATTGGGCAAAAGCACCTGGATTTGGCTCCAGAGTTGAACTGGAACCAAAACAGCCTTGGCTGGTGGAACACTCATAGTGGCAACATGCAGACACTTCCCAGGAACACTATAGTTAGGACTCTCTCCTAACCAGGCAGGAAAAGGATCTCAGTGTCTCTCCTGGGTGGCTTGGAGGTGCCCTTGGCCCTTGGTGTGTGCAGCTGAGAACCAGTCAGCTCAAAAGAAAATCTAGAAATGAATTCAGACACATTTGTTAAAGGTCAAGAGAAAACAGTGCTTCCATCACAAGATACTGTTGCCTCTGCCTGAACCACCCTTAACTTAGTTTCTGGCCAGGATCTTGTGATTAGCTGAATTGTGTCCCCCTCAAGTTCACATGCTGAAGTCCTAACTTTCAGTACTTTAGAATGTGACTGCCTTTGAACATGGGGCCCTCAGTTAAAATGAAGTCCTTAGGGTTGATTCTAATCTTATCTGACTGTGTCCTTACAAGAAGAAGAGATTAGAGGGGAGGTGCAGTCAGAGGAAAAACCATGTGCACACACAGGAAAAACCATGTGAGGACACAGCAAGATGGAGGCCATCTGCAAGCCAGAGAGGGAAGCCTCAGGAGAAACCAAACCTGGTGACACCTTGGTCTTGGATATCTAACCTTTGGAACATGGGACAATAAATTTCTGTTGTTTGAGTCACTCAGTTTGTGGTATTTTGTGTCGACCCTAGAAAACTACTATAGACATTCTTTAAGATCCAGCTGAAGCTTCCCTTTCTTTCGTAGTCTTCCTTGACCTGCGTTTCCTGATTTAGTCTGTTTTGTGCCTCTCTCCTCAGGTGACTGTATAATTTATCAACTAGTGGGGTGAAAGGGGCTACTTTTAGCACCTCTCACCGGACAGTGGATTTAAACTTGTTATTTCCTGGGCAAGTGGAGGATGTGGGTCATCTCTCCCTCCTCTGTGCCCCCGTGACACTTTGTGATTTCATCTATGATGCCACTTGGCATGCTGTCAGTAAGTCTCCTAATGAGCATTTCCCCCCCCCACCAGTAATACCAGAAGCTTCTCAAGGACTGGATAGTGACTTGCTGACTCTGTGTCAGTCGCTGGAACAGTGGCTGGCACATTGTGGCCACTCGATGCATGTTTATTGAACGAATGAATACATTTATGTATAAACTAGATGGCTTGATAGGCTTAAAGCAGCAATAGTATTTATTTGGTAAACAATAATCTCCCAAGTATGGATAGAAAATAAAAGTTAACATAATTCGATGGTCTAGTGAATTTGTTAATATTGATTGAAAATTGAAAGTAGGAAAAAATTGGGCATTCATTTTTTAATGTTCCTTCTCTGTAAAGAGAGCTTTCCTACTCTTCTTATTTTTTAAAAAATATCTAATTTTGGGAGAGTGCAAGCAGTGGGGAGGGGCAGAGAGATGGGGACAGAGGATCTGAAGCAGGCTCTGCACTGATAGGCCGAAAGCAGCATGTCTGACATGGGTCATGAACTCACAAATCCCAAGGTCATGACCTGAGCTGAAGTGGGACGCTGGACTGACTGAGCCACCAGGTGCTGTACTTCATTTCTAATCTTATACTCTAATAAACTTATCTCATTAGATAGCCAATGGATTCAATCCCATTTATCATACAAGCAAAACTTTAAACTCTCAGGTTACCAAAGACTTTGAAAGTTATCTTAATTACCCATGAAAACTTTGAGACAGAATTAAGCATCATTTCAAGTCATCTTTTTGCTAACAAATTGCAACAGGAGTAACATTAGCTTTTGATCTTTAGTAAACCTTGGCAGAATAAAAGTTTCATATTTAACGCTGATAACTCTAAAGACAGGGCCATCTTAATTAAACCAACAAACCCGAATTAGCTTAAATACCAAATACATCCCACCTGCATCCACGTAAAAGACAATTTGTTCCCTATTGCAAGTTTTTACCTGGGACACCAATAAGGAAAAGTGGGAAAATCTGAAGCGGGTGGTCCAAGAAGGGTGCTCTTTGCTCCTTGACGTCAGGGTGGGAGGAGGAGCCAATGGTGCCTGAGACAGAGGGTGGTATAGAGAAGCCAGTTATGTAGCCCACACCCAAGGTGGTATAAAAACAGGAAAAGGGGGAGGGGAAGACAGAAGAAGCAAGTGCCAGCAGAAGGCAGAGATGGACTATTCCCAGTTCTAAACCTGGTCAGCTTGGACAAGAGTGGACTCCATGTTTATTTTGTTTTTGTTTTTTGTTTTTCCCACCAACAAGTGGAATTAGGCAGTCCATGTCAGGCCAGAGAAGACAAGGAATTTCCCCCAAAGAAAGTTTCAGCAGCTGTTTGGGAATATTCCTTAAAGTCCCTGTCCTGAGGTAGACTAACCACAGTTGGCTCCAATTATAGCCATTAACCCATGAAATTAATGAGAGAGAAGCCACCAGATCTATGAGGAGGAGGAATAGTAAGAGAGAGAGAGTCAATGTCCCATTTGTCAAGGATGGACTGTGTTTCCTTCAGCAACCTGAGTTCTATCAGGAGGTCTGTTTAGACAATTATCATCCAGCATATGTCAGGAGGCAGTTTATTAGCCAAATACGTTTGGGCAAACACATTCTGCAAGAGACCTTTAGTTCCAGGCCCTGATTTAGAGCCCTGAAGGCCTGGACTTAATATACCTTTGTCCATTTGGCCTGTTTCCTGCAGAAGAGATCTAACTGCTAGATCCTATTGAGACCATGCAGTGTTAAAGGAGATTGGTCCTTTCTGAAATGTTGCAATCTGAATGGTTTCCAGTGGGTTAAAAGGCATCCCAAGGGAGAGTCACTGGGGACTGAAGACTGAAGCTCCCATGCTTGTCTAAGAAAAGTAGAGAGAAGTTCTATTACTAAGAAAATCTCCCTGACTCCCAGGTGGTATCCCACACACAAGACATGTCAGAGGTTCCAGGTGTCAAAAGCAACCCAGGCGTCCCTCGAATGAAAATCATTATTGATCATTGAACTGCCTTACCACTGAAGGCAGTTGTGCTCTGTAGGAACCCCCATGAAAGGACTCCATGAAAGACACCATAAAAGGCTATTGTGTAAGGGAAGTTAGTATCCTTCCACTTCCCCACTCACTGCATCCTAGGCTGCAAACTAGTGCCTGATATGGGCCATACATTGAAAGTTGTGACATCGGGGATGGAGAAATATCTATCATCCTGCTGGAAGTCAAAGGAAAGCTGTAGCCATACTTATATCGGACAGACTGTACTTTAAAGTCAAGGCAGTAACAAGAGATGAAGAAGGATATTATATAATAATTACAGAGTCTATCCGTCAGGAAGAGCTCACAATTTTAAATGTCTATCCACCAAATTTGAGGGCACCCAAATACATAAAACAATTAATCACAAACATAAGCAATCTTATTGATAAGAATGTGCTAATAGCAGGGGACTTTAATACTCCACTTACAGCAATGGATAGATCAACTATACATAAAATCATTAGAGAAACATGTTCAGTAGTCACCTTTTTAAGCCGAGAAGCTTCTTACTATGTAATTAAGTTTTAACTCCCCCCCAAGAGTGTTAAACCAGGCACAGCAGGTGGTGTGGGATACAGCACAGACACCCCTTTGCCCAGCTAAAAGATAATCGAGAGCTATTCTGTTATCGAAGACAACTTTAGCCAGGGAATCTAAGGATCTTTATTGGGTACCTATAGCTTTAGGAGTGGATTTTGTAATTATTTTAGGAATTAAGGAGTTCTTGATCATAGCCTCATTTACATTTATCTTTTTAATTTTGCACCAGCTTAATTTTGACATTAAAATTCATTTAATAATAAATTTATTTTAATCTTTGCCAATCTGACCACACATGACAATTTTTTTCTCAAGATTTCTCAAACAAGTAGAGGAGTGCTCTAAGGGATTGTACAAAATGGAAGATTCTTATAGAAGGAGGGTGGAGCAAGAAAGTTATTAGCAAAAGCAAAAAAAAAAAAAAAAGCAAGGTCACCTTCCTGTAGGGGGAAAGGCAAAGGGTCTTTTCATACAGATTACCTCATCTTTCTTCAGGGGATGGACAGGTCCATGTGGGACACTTACTGACACTGATTGAAAAATTCCTGACTGACGGGTTAAGACTACATTTCTGGGGAGATTGAAACTCCATTTAGATTAGGTATTAAGTCCTGGCTTGGGAACTCAATCTAAGTGACACCATTTTGGTGTCTGCAAAGTGTATAAAAATTAAACAATAAAAACAATAGTTTAAAAATAAAATTAGGACATTATATGTGTAACCTAAGTTCTGTAAGGGGCTTTATTTCTCCAGGTAGGAAAGCAAAAGCAATAGAAGAAAAAATAGACATATCTAAATATATTTTCAAATTATTTTTCAGATTTTTTTTGGCAAACAATAGCATAAAGATTCAGACACAAATGAAATTTAGGAGACAATATTTGATGTAGATAATTTGAGGTAAATATCCAAGACCATGGTGTCACCAGGTTTGGTTTCTCCTGAGGCCTCCCTCTCTGGCTTGCAGATGGCCTCCATCTTGCTGTGTCCTCACATGGTTTTTCCTGTGTGTGCACATGGTTTTTCCTCTGACTGCACCTCCCCTCTAATCTCTTCTTCTTGTAAGGACACAGTCAGATAAGATTAGAATCAACCCTAAGGACTTCATTTTAACTGAGGGCCCCATGTTCAAAGGCAGTCACATTCTAAAGTACTGAAAGTTAGGACTTCAGCATGTGAACTTGAGGGGGACACAATTCAGCTAATCACAAGATCCTGGCCAGAAACTAAGTTAAGGGTGGTTCAGGCAGAGGCAACAGTATCTTGTGATGGAAGCACTGTTTTCTCTTGACCTTTAACAAATGTGTCTGAATTCATTTCTAGATTTTCTTTTGAGCTGACTGGTTCTCAGCTGCACACACCAAAGATGAGGGCCAGGCACTTCCAAGCCACCCAGGAGAGACACTGAGCTCCTTTTCCTGCCTGGGTAGGAGAGAGTCCTAACTAGAGGGAAAAACAACCTTAACTTGACAATAGGTATGCTTCCAGTATCTTGTAAGTCTTCTTTCACATAGGAAAATCACTTTGGAAGCTTCCCCTTGACTTTACCTCCCCCAACTCCAGAGTATATAACCAGTCACTCTTCACAACCATAAGGCAGCTATTCCTGCCCAGGGGTCTTGTCCTCATGCTTTTATAAAATCGCCAAAGACATCTTGAGAATTATTTCTTGGCCATTGGCTCGGGACCCCTTCATCATTCAGAAACCCCATCATTTAGAGCCCAATGTGGGGCTTTGAATTTTCATCGGGACTCTGTGCCTTGGTGCACAGTTGGTGAGTATTTTCTCTTTTCTTCCTTTACTCTCATTCCAGGGACCTTTCGAGAAGTATGGTTTTATTGGAACACTTTCATATCGACTGATCAGGCTGAGTCCTCTACCCCGTGGCTACTTCATGGGGAGGAGAAATTCTGAATTTTGCCTGAAAGTTAGTACCCTGACTGGAATGGTAATAAGAGCTAGAAACTTCATGTCCTCTCTTTATTCCTGTCCTTATACAAAGTTGTCTGTTGGGCACAAGACAGCTACCTAAGTGACTAACACAGCTGCTAATCTTAAGACTCGTGTGTGAGGATTCCTTCTCATTGGTCTAATATGATCCCCTCTACATATCTAGTCTAGCCACTTCTGGCCACAGGACCTCGGCTGGGAGCCGGCTGAAACCAGTACCCAAATGAATTAAAAGCCAACCAGGAATGCTTTTCTAGGGAAGTCAGCTGTAAAGAATATATGTAAATATATATGTAAAGAATATATATGTTGGAATGTCACTTAGACCATGACGGTTTTCTGTCTGTTTTCATTCAATGTTTTCTACTCACTCCTTAAGTTATAAAATTGGGTAATTCCCCCTTATAAAACTTTTCCAGTGCTTTCCATGGTTAAAAACGGTAGATTCTTAAAGACGCTAAAGCATGGCCTCCATACCATGCTCTTCAAAGACTAGGTAAACCAACGCATGAGCATCAAGTCATATTCTTCAAGGCATGGCCTTTTATGTCACAACTTTCAATGTATGGCCCATATCAGGCACTAGTTTGCAGCCTAGGATGCAGTGAGTGGGGAAGTGGAAGGATACTAACTTCCCTTACACAATAGCCTTTTATGGTGTCTTTCATGGAGTCCTTTCATGGGGGTTCCTACAGAGCACAACTGCCTTCAGTGGTAAGGCAGTTCAATGATCAATAATGATTTTCATTCGAGGGACGCCTGGGTTGCTTTTGACACCTGGAACCTCTGACATGTCTTGTGTGTGGGATACCACCTGGGAGTCAGGGAGATTTTCTTAGTAATAGAACTTCTCTCTACTTTTCTTAGACAAGCATGGGAGCTTCAGTCTTCAGTCCCCAGTGACTCTCCCTTGGGATGCCTTTTAACCCACTGGAAACCATTCAGATTGCAACATTTCAGAAAGGACCAATCTCCTTTAACACTGCATGGTCTCAATAGGATCTAGCAGTTAGATCTCTTCTGCAGGAAACAGGCCAAATGGACAAAGGTATATTAAGTCCAGGCCTTCAGGGCTCTAAATCAGGGCCTGGAACTAAAGGTCTCTTGCAGAATGTGTTTGCCCAAACGTATTTGGCTAATAAACTGCCTCCTGACATATGCTGGATGATAATTGTCTAAACAGACCTCCTGATAGAACTCAGGTTGCTGAAGGAAACACAGTCCATCCTTGACAAATGGGACATTGACTCTCTCTCTCTTACTATTCCTCCTCCTCATAGATCTGGTGGCTTCTCTCTCATTAATTTCATGGGTTAATGGCTATAATTGGAGCCAACTGTGGTTAGTCTACCTCAGGACAGGGACTTTAAGGAATATTCCCAAACAGCTGCTGAAACTTTCTTTGGGGGAAATTCCTTGTCTTCTCTGGCCTGACATGGACTGCCTAATTCCACTTGTTGGTGGGAAAAACAAAAAACAAAAACAAAATAAACATGGAGTCCACTCTTGTCCAAGCTGACCAGGTTTAGAACTGGGAATAGTCCATCTCTGCCTTCTGCTGGCACTTGCTTCTTCTGTCTTCCCCTCCCCCTTTTCCTGTTTTTATACCACCTTGGGTGTGGGCTACATAACTGGCTTCTCTATACCACCCTCTGTCTCAGGCACCATTGGCTCCTCCTCCCACCCTGACGTCAAGGAGCAAAGAGCACCCTTCTTGGACCACCCGCTTCAGATTTTCCCACTTTTCCTTATTGGTGTCCCAGGTAAAAACTTGCAATAGGGAACAAATTGTCTTTTACGTGGATGCAGGTGGGATGTATTTGGTATTTAAGCTAATTCGGGTTTGTTGGTTTAATTAAGATGGCCCTGTCTTTAGAGTTATCAGCGTTAAATATGAAACTTTTATTCTGCCAAGGTTTACTAAAGATCAAAAGCTAATGTTACTCCTGTTGCAATTTGTTAGCAAAAAGATGACTTGAAATGATGCTTAATTCTGTCTCAAAGTTTTCATGGGTAATTAAGATAACTTTCAAAGTCTTTGGTAACCTGAGAGTTTAAAGTTTTGCTTGTATGATAAATGGGATTGAATCCATTGGCTATCTAATGAGATAAGTTTATTAGAGTATAAGATTAGAAATGAAGTACAGCACCTGGTGGCTCAGTCAGTCCAGCGTCCCACTTCAGCTCAGGTCATGACCTTGGGATTTGTGAGTTCATGACCCATGTCAGACATGCTGCTTTCGGCCTATCAGTGCAGAGCCTGCTTCAGATCCTCTGTCCCCATCTCTCTGCCCCTCCCCACTGCTTGCACTCTCCCAAAATTAGATATTTTTTAAAAAATAAGAAGAGTAGGAAAGCTCTCTTTACAGAGAAGGAACATTAAAAAATGAATGCCCAATTTTTTCCTACTTTCAATTTTCAATCAATATTAACAAATTCACTAGACCATCGAATTATGTTAACTTTTATTTTCTATCCATACTTGGGAGATTATTGTTTACCAAATAAATACTATTGCTGCTTTAAGCCTATCAAGCCATCTAGTTTATACATAAATGTATTCATTCGTTCAATAAACATGCATCGAGTGGCCACAATGTGCCAGCCACTGTTCCAGCGACTGACACAGAGTCAGCAAGTCACTATCCAGTCCTTGAGAAGCTTCTGGTATTACTGGTGGGGGGGGGAAATGCTCATTAGGAGACTTACTGACAGCATGCCAAGTGGCATCATAGATGAAATCACAAAGTGTCACGGGGGCACAGAGGAGGGAGAGATGACCCACATCCTCCACTTGCCCAGGAAATAACAAGTTTAAATCCACTGTCCGGTGAGAGGTGCTAAAAGTAGCCCCTTTCACCCCACTAGTTGATAAATTATACAGTCACCTGAGGAGAGAGGCACAAAACAGACTAAATCAGGAAACGCAGGTCAAGGAAGACTACGAAAGAAAGGGAAGCTTCAGCTGGATCTTAAAGAATGTCTATAGTAGTTTTCTAGGGTCGACACAAAATACCACAAACTGAGTGACTCAAACAACAGAAATTTATTGTCCCATGTTCCAAAGGTTAGATATCCAAGACCAAGGTGTCACCAGGTTTGGTTTCTCCTGAGGCTTCCCTCTCTGGCTTGCAGATGGCCTCCATCTTGCTGTGTCCTCACATGGTTTTTCCTGTGTGTGCACATGGTTTTTCCTCTGACTGCACCTCCCCTCTAATCTCTTCTTCTTGTAAGGACACAGTCAGATAAGATTAGAATCAACCCTAAGGACTTCATTTTAACTGAGGGCCCCATGTTCAAAGGCAGTCACATTCTAAAGTACTGAAAGTTAGGACTTCAGCATGTGAACTTGAGGGGGACACAATTCAGCTAATCACAAGATCCTGGCCAGAAACTAAGTTAAGGGTGGTTCAGGCAGAGGCAACAGTATCTTGTGATGGAAGCACTGTTTTCTCTTGACCTTTAACAAATGTGTCTGAATTCATTTCTAGATTTTCTTTTGAGCTGACTGGTTCTCAGCTGCACACACCAAGGGCCAAGGGCACCTCCAAGCCACCCAGGAGAGACACTGAGATCCTTTTCCTGCCTGGTTAGGAGAGAGTCCTAACTATAGTGTTCCTGGGAAGTGTCTGCATGTTGCCACTATGAGTGTTCCACCAGCCAAGGCTGTTTTGGTTCCAGTTCAACTCTGGAGCCAAATCCAGGTGCTTTTGCCCAATCCAGTCTCTCAACTTGGCAATCATGAGTTCCTCCCCCCACCCCCCCGAAGGGACATGAACCCTTTCTAAAATCCCAAGGTCCCTTTAGAACACCTCCAGGATCCACACACACCCCCCCCCCACTGACTCCCTCTCTTATACGCTGTCCTATGACCATCTCTCTAAACTGGAACAAATAATATCCCTGATTTCAGGAAGTTCAGGAATTACAGGCGAATCTATTTAGGAAATCCAATTTGGGGTAGCACGTTTTCTGGGAGTGCAACTCCATCTCTGAAAAGTACTTTTCTCCCCTATGAAGTGTTTGTTTTGTTTTGCTTTCAAATACGAAGTTACTTTAATTATAGTCCTATCCCTTTCTGAGAGGTGAGTTTGACTCAACTGCATTTTTCCTCTTTACTGATAAGGAAGGATAAAGCCAGTGTGCAGCCCAGCAGCCCATTCCCTATAGCCTGTGTATCTGTTCATAGGCTCACTCCCACATGCCCTCTACTTCCTCATGATCAGGTAAGCAATTGTTTAATCCGGTTGTGGCCGCACATGGTTGAGATTTCCAACAATGATGAAACGGTTTGAACTCCTGCACACAATGGAGTAGTGAGTCTGGCTTTCCCTGAAAACACTTCTATTGTGGAGAGAAAGAAGTGATCCCTGCAGGTGTCCAAATGGTAAGTCAATATTCCCAACAGGTGTATTCACTGAAAAGGCCCGCAAGTAAGACATCTGGGATCTGTGACTGGTTCACTTCCCCATGGTTCATTTCCCCATGTCTGTAACAGCATTAGCCAGAGTACATGTCTGCATAACCATTGTTGAACCTTGGACTGCAGAACAAATGTATATATGAATGCTTTTGTAGCATTACTCCAAGGCTGAACAAATTCCAGTAAGTAATTATTTGACGGCCAAAGAGTCTCTGAGATGCTCTTGCTGTTGGCATGCCTGTCCTCTACCAACTATTTTCCAACAGCAGCCAAGGTAAATCAGAGCCTGTCTGGAATAAGTCAGAGACCTGATTTTAAGCAAGGGAGTCAAGCCCTTCAAGGGGCCTTCTTAATTTAGAATCCCCATCTACCTTTCTGATCTTGCCCCCTGTCAGCACACTTGGAAGCTCATGCCTTCTATTGGCTCCAAGAGCAGGTAAATCCCTGAGTCTTAGAACCTTCAGCTCTGTCTGTCTGGCATTCCCCTGTCAAGGGTTTTCACTGACCTGGCCCCTTCGGGCCTGAACTCCACCAATTCAGAGGGCACCTGTATGACTCTTGGCTTCTTGGCCATGATCTCATTGCTTTCCATCACTAGCTTTCCTTATTTCTTCATAGCATAGCACCTGCTGCAGTTTTGTTTATCATGTTGTTATTATCTGTCTCCCTGCACCAGATGAGAAGCTTCATCCCACCACACTATGCCCAGGCAGTGCCTGGCACATGGAAGGCGCCAGTAACTATCTGTTGGACAATGGATGGATACATGCATTGACAAATAAGGGTCATCTATCTACCTATGGAATTTAGGCAAAAAACTCTATAGTTGTCTCATTCTGAATTATCAAAGTACCTATACTCTGTATTTCACTCCATGGTACTCACACACCCAGTTACAACTTTGAATTATCATGGTCCAGGAGTCTGCCTTCTTTGGTCACTTCCCCCTTAGGATTCTGCCATCCTTCCCATTGGCTAGCGCTGATAGAAGTCCTGAGACATTTCTACATGGGAAGCAGAAGCAATACAATTCTAAAAAGTTTTATTCCTGATTAAACACTTCCAGTTAACTATGATTTAAGTTCTGGGTGTGGACCTCAAGAGTTAATGCACATTAAAAATCCAGACATAAAATTTCCAGAAATTTCCAATCTTTGTAGAGAGATATACACTATGTCTCCAATCCCACTCGTCCCCCGCTCCCCCCCAAGAACACACATAAACAAACGTATCTCATATATTGAAATAAAACACATAGCAGTTTAGAATTTAGTTTCTCAGTTCAAATAAGGGTCTTTAGAAGACACGTTGCTTAACACTTTTTAAAGGTAGTAATATACACATATATAACTTGGTAGGCCTTAAGATGATCAGTTTAATATACAGGATGTTAAAGTATGATTTATTTACATAGTTATGTTTAAGGGCAGATGGGTGGCTCAGTCAGTTGACCATCCATCTTCGGTTCAAGTCTTCATCTCACGGTTTGAGGGTTCGAGCTTCACATTGGACACTGTTCTGTCACAAAGCCTGCTTCAGATTCTCCGTCCACCCCCTTTCCTGTCCCTCCCCTACTCACACTCTATCTCTCAAAAATAAACATTAAAAAAAGTCATGTTTATTCCTGTAATTTCATGAAGTCATTGCTTCAAAATATGGAGAATTGGGGGCACCTGGGTGAATCATTCAGTTAAGCATTTGACTCCTGATTTTGGCTAAAGTCATGATCCCAGGGTCACGAGATCGAGCCCCAAGTTAGGCTCTGCACTCGGTATGGAGCCTGCTTGAGATTCTCTTTCCCTCTCCTGCAACACCCCTACTTGGTAGCTTGCTTGCATGCAGGTGTGTGTGTGTGTGTGTGTGTGTGTGTGCACATTCTCTATCAAAAAAAAAAACCTAAAAATAAAAACAATAATATGCAGATTCCAAAAGATCTAATACATCTGTCTCTGTTTATTCACAACGAGCACTTTCTGACACTGAACCCCACTAATCTGCTCTACAGTTGCAATCTCTCTTTCCTCTGTGGAAAGAGCAGTATTGTGGTTCAGAGGCTTCCAACCTCAGCTGACAGGTCAAATCCCTGACCAACATGTTACTCTGGGAGGTTATTAAGCGAAGCATGGCCACTGTTTTCAACAAGTCCAGAAAGCAGTGCTCTGCTTTGCAATGTGTTCCCTATAATCTCCTAACCCAAGCCAAAGCTATTTAATTGCCCACATATCCCCCTTTTTCTTCTTGAAGAATCTTCTTGTTCATGGGAGCTGAGGAGGGCAATCAGTTGTTCTTGATGACATCTTGAGGAGGCCACTACAGTACAGATCATTCAGAGGGCTATGAGAAATTAAAAAAGAAAAAAAAAGGTTAACAAGCAGAAAGCTCCAATAATCCAAATACATAAATTGAAGCCATGGAACCAGGTGGTTGGATTCAACCATTCCACATTTTCATAACTCCTGTTCAACTTGTATCTGTTTCCTATTGAATATCCAGCAGTTGTTGGTGCAGCTGGGAAGACAGAGCATTCATCTCAGACTGTAAGTTTGTGAAAAAACTCCTTGTACGTGTTTTTTTCCCTAAATCCCAAGAGTGTTAATACATATTATATAATAAGGGGGTGACACAAATTTTGTCACGTTGCCAGTCACATTGTATATTTTGATGATCAACAAGTGCCTGTTGGTGGTCCCCCATCCTTTCAAGTGCTGTTCCTGCATTTTGCATTTTCTGCAAGATATTTTTAGGAATCTGTTTGAGTCATCATTGCTTTGGTGATATTAGTTATTAGTGATTGGCTACTTTAGCAGTATGGATAGACTCTGTCAGGGAGACCACTGCAGCAGAGGCTGTAGCTAAGGTGACAATCCAGGAGATAAGGAAGGCAATGAGCCATCTAACACATCTTTAGGATTGGCTTGGGCTAATTCAGCAAGACCATTGGACACTTCCCTGGGCCTTGTTAAATTTACTGGCAGCTAAATTTGAGGCTGTCTTATTAACATAAACATATGTGAGATAGGAAGTTTGGGAATATTACAATGGCTGATACAGGCTGTGTATAAAGCCAGAGGAGGTACTTCAAAAACATAATGTGGGTTGACAAATGTTATATTAACCCGTTTAGCAGAAATTATGAAAACATATGGATGAGGTGTGCAGATCGTGACACTGTCTAAGACATTCTGTGTGAGTTTCATATAATAGGTACCACTATTATTGAGAGGGATTGTGTAACAAAAAAGGAAGGCTGAGACGCGGTAAGTAGTAATGTCACGGGCAATGTGAAACCTTGTTTTCAATTTTTAATATTGGCCTTGAAAACTTGCCATCAGCCCAAAGAATGGAAGATCTGCTAGGTTCTGAAAACCCATTAGGTTTGACTGCTGAGGTTAAGTGCCCTTTAGGACCCCAGTTAATGAGAGTTAGATTTTGAAAAAATTCCTCTTTATGGCAAGGGAGGTCCAACAAGGCTGCCAGATAACTGAAGAGCTACTAGGGGACCATATCTTCTTTATTTGGCAATGATCAAGGGGGAATTGTGTGGGTGGGTGGGTAAGAATCATTGGTAGAGGTGTATGTAGCAAAAAATACTACCAAAATTAATGTCAAATTTGTTTGATGGTCTTTTATTTTAGGCATGTAGTGAAGATATGTCTGTGCTGTGATTTTTAAACATCCAGAGGTGTTCATAGTGGTTACACAAAAGAAGGGAAAGGCGACACGTAAAGAATGGAAGTATTCAGCTTTATCCATTCTCGCCATTCAGTAAGAAGACCTTTTTTGTGGAAAGCACATTCTTCCAGTGCAAAGAGAATCATTACTGATTAGTGGGTGGGTCTGTGTCCCAACATGTGACCATCTTTAAGAAAGGGGGCGGTCTACAGCAATAGCACTGTTAGGAATTGACCCAAGGGATACAGGGGTGCTGATGCATAGGGGCATATGGATCCCAATGTTCATAGCAGCACTCTCAACAATAACCAGAACACGGAAAGAGCCCAAGTGTCCATCAACTGACAAATGGATCAAGAAGATGTGGTTCATCCATACAATGGAATACTACGTGGCAATGAGAAAGAATAAAATATGGCCATGTGTAGCAACATGGATGGAACTTGAGGGTGTTATGCTGAGCGAAATAAATCAGGCAAAGAAGGACAGATACCGTATGTTTGCACGCATAGGTGGATTAGGAGGAACTTAACAGAGGACCGTGGGAGAGAAGAAGGGGAAAAATAGTTGGAGAGAGGGAAGGAGGCAAACCATGAGAGACTTCTGAATGTTGAGAACGAACTGAGGGATGATGGGGGGGGGAGGGGAAGGGGAGTGAGGGACACAGAGGAGGGCCCGTGTGGGGATAAGTACTGGGTGTTATATGGAAACCAACTTGACAATAAACTATTTTTTAAAAATTTTTAAAAAAAGAAATGGGGTGTCTATGATATGAGTCCAATACAGTGTTGAAAAAGCAATAGAGATCTGGATAAAGATAAAGATTAATCAGGTCATTACTTTAGCCAAGTTTTGAGAAACTGTAGCTAAATGTACTAAAGACCTAGTACATTTCTGGGACATGTGGTGCTCCAACATGCTGCATGACTTCAGTGGCATGTTGATCAAGTTTCTTAAGTTGTCCCCAGGTAATATCATTTGCCTTGGTCATTCATGTGCATGGTCTCCCCTGTTGTCTTTGTAAGGATAAATTAGCCATTAGAGAAAGAGGAGTGAAGGGCTGATCTTTCCAACTTATGGTACGGTTTAATCAGACGGGCAGGTGACCAGTGAGGTCCTGATGGGAGAGGAACACATGCATATAGCTTTCCCTGTGTTATCAGTTCATCAGCTCTTTTCCACAAATTATCACTTTGTATGTCTTTGAGTAAAACTTTGGTTCATATAGTCAATCCAGGGGATAGTGTAAAATGTCATTTGGCAGCTGTTAGTCCATGGAAATCACAATTTAAAACATTTAGAGTGTATAAGGCTTTATGTGGTGAATTCCAAGGTGAGGCATTGTGGGGGTTTTCCCTATTTTTTTTTTTGTTGTTGTTTATGAAGCATTTCTTTTAAATTGGCAAGTGTACATTCTATAATAGCTTATACAGTACGGTTATACAGTTAGATGTTAGCAAAACCTAGCTCCTTTAACATTGAGAAGTTTTTACTAAGTAATCAAAGATCTGATCAAAACTTTGGTTTTCCTCACAGACAAAAGAGGAGTAAAATATGTTGTTTACATTTTCTTATCAAAAGCATATAAATAGTCCAAGAAGATTGATATTTTTAACAGAGATAAAAGCAGAATTTCAGTTTTATACCTGTGTACTTTTAAAATCCATTCCACGGCAACTGTAATCCATCCTTATGCACATAAAATTCCTATCCAAAGATTTCCCTTCATGAACCTTCTATAACTTTCCTTCGCGTTCAAATTTTGTCCCAAGTCATTTCTCCCCAAACTAAATTACACTCTTTTACCTTTAGTAAAAATATATTCCCATTCCTTACATATTTCTTACATATCTCCTACTTTCCTACATACAGAATTGCTTTCCTTATTCACACCAGTCTTAATTACATTTAGCAGAATTTTAACTCTTAAAAACCTTAGTCTCCAATGAAAACTTAGTAACCAATTAAAAACTGTTACACCGGAATTTTTTTTTAAAATGGTCAATTTATCAATTAAGCACAAAGCAGGCTTTTTGTAGTAAAGTCTTAATTAAGTGCAAAGCATGTTTACCAGACCCAAAACGACTTAGTTGCTCTGCAATAACCCAAAAGAACAAACCTACATCTAGTGATCAGTGCTTTAGCTTTTTATCTCAATAGATATCTAATGACTTCAGTCCCAGTTAGCATGCAAACAAAACTTTAATGTTTCAGGTTACCAAAGACTTTGAAAGTGATCTTATACACTGTGAAAACTTTGAGACAGAATTAACTGTTATTCTAAGTCATCCTTTTTCTAACAAATTGCAACAGAGGTAACATGAGATTATTTGGCCTTAGCAAACCTAGGTAGAAAAAAACGTTTTGGTTTTTTTTAAGTTAATGCTGATAAACAGGTCTATCTCAAACCAACAAACTTAGTTTCAACATTGAATACATTCTACCTGTGTCCATTTAAAAAATAATTTGTTAGGGACACATGGATGGCTCCGTCCATTAAGCATCTGATTTCAGCCTAGGTCATAATATCACCAGTCTTGAGTTTGAGCCCTGTGTTGGGCTATGTGCTGACACCTCAGAGCCTGAAGCCTGCTTCAGATTCTGTCTGTCTGTCTGTCTGTCTCTCTCTCTCCTCCCTCACTCACATTCTGTCTCTTTCTCTGATAAATAAAATAGGAATTAAAAGATAATTTGTTGTTCCCCATTGTCAGTTTTTACCTGGGACACCAGTGGGGGAATCTGAAGAGGGTGGCCAGAGAGGGTGTTCTTTGCTCCTTGACATTAAGGGTGGGAAGAGAATCCTATGGTGCCTGAGGCACTGAGGGGCCATTATGCAAGGAGTACTCCAGGTGGTGCAGAAACAGGAAGAGGGGAAGGGGAAGGCAGAAGAGGTGAGGTGCTAGCAGAAGTCAGAGAGAGGATTCCTGGTTCTTTTCTTTTCTTTTTTTTTTTTAATTTTTTAATGTTTTTTATTTTATTTCTAGGAGAGAGAGAGAGACAGCATGAGCAGGGGAGGGTCAGAGAGAGAGGGAGTCACAGACCGAAAGAGGCTCCAGGCTCTGAGCAGGCAGTCAGCACAGAGCCCGACGTGGGGCTAGAACCCACAACCGCGAGATCATGACCTAAGCAAAAGTCGGACGCCCAACCGACTAAGCCACCCAGGCGCCCCAGAGGATTCCTGGTTCTAAACCTTGTCAGCTCAGACAGAGGAGCAGATGCCAGGTTTGTGGGGGTTTTTTGTTTTCCACTACTAGTGGAATTGGGGAGTCCATGTCAGGTTTGAGAAGACAAGGAGGTTAAATAACATGTTACTAAACAATGAATGGGTCCACCAGGAAATCAAAGAATTTAAAAGTACATGGAAACAAATGAAAATGAAAACACTGTGGTCTAAAACCTTTGGGATGCAGCCAAAACAATTTGGTCTAGCAATACAGAGAAAAGAGAAAAGAGAGAGGAGATAAATACATACATACATATACACACACACACACACATACATACATACATACATAAAATGACAAATGAGAGAGGAGAAATAGTAACCAACACCACAGAAATACAAATGATCATAAGAGAATATTATGAAAAACTATAAACCAATAAATTAAACCACATGGAAGGAATAGACAAATTCCTAGAAACATACAAACTACCAAAACTGAAACAGGAAGAAATGTAAAACTTGAACAGATCAATAACCAGCAAAGAAATTAAGTCAGTAATCAAAAAACTCCCAACAAACAAACGTCCAGTGTCAGATGGCTTTACAGGTGAATTTAAATAATTTAAATAATTAAATAATTAAACATTTAAATAATTAATTCCTATTCTCAAACTAGTTCAAAAAATAGAAAAGGAAAGAAAACTTCCAAATTCATTTTATGAGGCCAGCATTACTTTGATACTAAAACCATTTAAACACACCACTAAAAAAGAGACCTACAGGCCAATACCCCTGAAGAACACAGATGCAAAAATTCTCAATAAAATATGAGCAAACCCAATTCAACAATACATTTAAAAAAATTATTCACTACAATGAGAGTTTATTCCTGGGTTGCACATGTGGTTCAATATTCACAAGTTAATCAATATGATACATTATATCAATAAAAGAAAGGATAAAAGCCATATGATCCTTTCAATAAATGCAGAAAAAGCATTTGACACCGTACAACTTCATCATGATAAAAAAAAAAACAACAACCACTCAACAAAGTAGGTTTAGGAGAACATACATCAACATAAGAAAGACCATATGTGAAAAACCCACAGCTAATATCATCCTCCATGGAGAAAAACTGAGCTTTTCCACTAAGGTTAGGCAAGACAAGGATGTCCATTCTGACCACTTTTATTCAACATAATAGTGAGAGTCCTAGCCACAGCAGACTACCAAAAGATATAAAGGCATCCAAATCAAGAAGGAAGAAGTAAAACTTTCACTATTTGCAGACATGATACTCTATATAGAAAACCTGAAAGACTCCAACAAAAATCTGCTAGAACTGAGAAATGAATTCAGAAAGATCACAGAATACAAAATTGACATACCAATATCTGTAGCGTTTCTATACACCAATGATGAAGGGGTAGAAGGAGAAAGTAAGGAATCAATCCTATTTACAACTGCACCAAAAATGATAAGGTACCTAGGAAAAAATCTATACTCTAAAAACTATAAAAGACTGATGAAAAAAATTAAAGGTGATACAAATAAATGGAAGAGCATTCCATACTCGTGGACTGGGAGAACAAATATTGTTAAAATGTCTATACTACCCAAAGCAATCTACCTGTTTAATGCTGTAGATGCAGTGCCAGAAAGGCAAGGAAAAATTAGACACAGTCCCTGACCTTCAGGTGCTTTCATGGAGAGACATAAAATAAATAAATTATGATTCCTGTTCTTAGTTTTTGCTTTCTCTCTTATCACTTAGCTTTAAAGTTATTAGGGAGCATAAATAATTAGAATTTCATATAACCAAACAGAAGTACTAAAATATTTTGGAATAGAATCTTGTGTTACTAGTGACTTTTTCCTAGAGACTGAAATTTCCATAGACACTCTCACATATAATCTATTTTTAAAATTTTAGGAAGAGAGAAATGAATATGTCTTCTTAATGCTTTTGAGGTCTTTTTCCTAAGGTACATTTTCACAATTTCTATAAATCATGTTTACCATAGGTACTGAGGAGGATACGGCTTAGAAATTTCTAGACTCCATCCTTAAGGAGCCCAAATTCTAGTGCAGAACTAGACCCAGAAAAAACAAACCAGTACTTTTTGCTAAGGGAAGTAACATCATGACTATGGGAACTAGGCTAAAGTCTGCTTCAGGGAGAAGTCCAGAAACACTCCTCATCAGGCCTTGGTCTTGAAGATATAATTCCACCTAGCTTCCACTTAGAGAAGAGGTTTCCAACCAACAGCTGTTAGGTTGTACTAAAAAGAAAATCTCCAGAGAAGCCACTTAAGTTAAGGTCCCATGTCACTAAACCAAGATTTAATACCTAACATAACTGTAGTTTCAACCCTCTCAGAAATGTAACCATTAACTAGCCAAAATGGAATTTCCTGGAGGCAATCTCCTGGGAGACACTTCCATCTTAGAAGGGTCTTGCTATGAAATCCTTGCTAGTGAAGTCCTTTTAAATGCCCTCTCTCTGCCTTTAAAACCCTGCGGCTCAGTGGAACACCCCTCTATTTGCTAGATGGGATGATGCCCAATTCATGAATCATAAAATGAAGCCAATTAGATCTTCAAATTTCCTCTGTTGCATTTTCTGTTAACAGATTTAGTGGCAGCAGCAGAATGCAAGGAAAACTTCTGACGGAATCCAGGGACAATGAGAAACACAAGCATGGCACCACTTGAGCCTTCCTGAGTTCACTTTCTCACCATTTCCAAGGGCCCCTTTAAGCCCCTCTCAGTGTGGGCTCTTTTTGCATTTGAGCTCCAGATCTAATTGGCTTTCCAGTCAGGGTTAACAGATCAGTCTAGATGGACAGGGGCTCTAAGTCCTTAGTCCTTAGCCCTTAGTTCAGTCCTCAGTTCCCTAGTTCCTTAGAGTCCCTTTTCCCAGACCCAGGGTGCAGTCCCCATTTCTTGGTACTGTTGATTTCTATTAACATGCATACGAGGTAAAGGCATAGATAAGACACAATTAATAAATTGACAAATAAAAAATAAACAGATAATAGAATGGAATTCTGTGGGGGAGGGCATCAAAAACACATGAACACTGGTTGACCTGTGAGCTGGAGCTGGGCAACTGGAGGCTCAGCATTCTCTCTCCTGGCTTTGGAATTTGAGTTCTGCTTCCTGTCCCCACTTCCAGAGACTGCTCCAAGGACACAGCTTTGAGATAGTGGTGTGGTACTGAAAATACCTGCACCCTATTTGTGACTGAACACTGTTAAGGCCTCTATAAACTTTTAAGATTTGGCAGGTGGGTACTGGGATTATTCCATCTTGCAGGTGCCCATGACAAGCCTAGTATGCAAGTCCCTTTTGCTTATTAAAATTTCCACCTCCCAACCTGGAGTGTCCTGCCTCTTCCTTCATTCTCTCCCTGTCCTCTGAGTACAGGGGCCAGTCTCAGATTATACCCGGTAGGCTTCAAGAGGACTGTGAACCAACAATTGGTGAGCCAGCTAGGAGATAAGACATGGGCCTTGGAAATGAGACATCTGTGGGGAAATTCCAAGTTGGCCAGCAAACCTTTATGTGGGGAGGGGTAGCCTACATAACTTCTTAGGTAAGTCCCCTAACCTAGGAAAAGGGGCATTCATGGGGAAAATCCCTGATTGGCCATCAAGCTCTTGACCTATCTGTGGAGAAGAGTGGACTGTATGCCAGATGCTTGTGGAGCACCAAGAAAGTAAAGGGAAACCCCCAAAATGCTGGCTGTTGTAATGTACACTATGAAGAAACTGTGCAGAGCACACTGTAGCAAAGGAAGGGAACAAATGGCTGCTACAGTGAGCTGCCCTCTAATGTGAGCGGTTTGGCTGGCCACTGATGCCCAACTAGAGTTCAAAGTACAAAGTTAGAAGAGTAGAGATTAGGCAAAGACGTGTGAATGTCTACTACCATGCTAGCTTTGGAGCAGGCAGACAAGGTGGGAGAGCAGGATAATAGATTGGAGACCTTAGCATGCCGTTTTATAAAACTAGGATGACAAAAGATGTCTCTGATTTAGATCCGGGCACTTATGACAAAGTCTGATTAGGATATTAGGAGGTGAAATCTCTGAGAAGATGATGAGAATAAAGAGGATGATGCTGTGGTAACTGGTGAGCAAACAGACAAAATACTCCATGACATCTGACCCCTAATATGTAGGAAAATCACCCACTTTCCCCCCTCTCCCAACCTCCATCAACCCTCAGTTTGTTCTCAGTCTTTAAGAGTTTCTTGTGGTTTGGTGGGGTGGGCAGCAAGATGGCAAAGAAGTAGGGAACTCAGTGCATTTCGCTTGCACCCATCTCTCAAACAGAGAAAGCCTGAAGCCATATGACACTGAGCCACAGGAGTTTGGGAAGAGAAAGAGACAGAACACACTGGGAAGGCAACCTCATAAATGTGTGAGTGTGAACTGGGGAAGATAAAAGCAGGACGGGACCCATGGATATGGAGGGAGGGGAGGGAACCTAGCTTGCGTGCAACTGTGGTGAGTGATAAACTGGCGAGTGGTGGTGAGCTGCCACGAGTCCAGGGAAAGGAAAGAGAAGCTGAGATTGCTCATAGAACCATGCCTGGAGAAGTAAAAAACCTCGGCTTGGAAAGAGTATTTTTCAGTTCTTGCTGGGGTGCTGACTTTAAACTAGGTGCCCTGGTCCCAGAAGGCACCAGAAAAAACTGCTCTGCACCACTCCCGCCACCATCCTTGGAGACCGCAGCACAGTGACATGGAGGCAGTGCCAACAGCATGCGGCATCCCGGACTCTGCGGACCTGAAGTTGCTACGTTCTGGAAAGCTGAACACACTCGGGTTGTATCGCTGTTTGACCCCGGGGGATCTGAGGCTGTGACACTTCCCCCACCCCCCACTCAACGACTGGCAGCATGGAAGCAGCGACCTTCAGGACTGTTCAGCGCAGTATAAACAAAGCTTGAGGACTGGGACCTGGAAAAAAGGCGGGGTTTGGGGCACAGAACTCAGCCCACCTTGGCTACATCCTCAGCACAGGGAGATCGGACCCAAAGAAGTGATTTCCAATGCTTGGTTGAGAAGGGAGTGGGGTGACGCCATTCGTCTCCCCACAACCACCAAGGCGAGGCCTCAGGGTGCGGCCAGCAGACACAATGGAGGCGGAACCTCCCTACACCAAACCACGCCAATTCCCACAGAGCTGTGTTGTTGTTGTTGTTATTGTTGTTGTTGTTGTTGTTGTTTTTACCTGAGCCTGGGTTTATGTGTTTATTGGTTATGTCTGTGCATTTGTCTACCTTTGTTCCCTTTGTAGTTGTCTGTTTTATTTTTCCAGGACTACCTCAAGAAACAAGCCAAACTACACATGGTGGAGGGTCCCAAATACCGCTATGAGTAGGGGAAAAAAAACCCAAACGCTCAACAAGAAAAACCAAGAGACACCATTCAAAGAACATTTCCTGAACAGACAGGCCCTGAATGGTCAAAAAGCCCTATCTAATATAGTAGAACTCGCAGGGGCAGAGGTTACAACAAGATTTTTAAATTAACAAGAGATAGAAAGCTAACCAAAGTGACAAAACGGAAGAACGCTCCTCTAAAGAAATTCCCGGAAGAAATGACAGCTAAGAACTGCTCAAAACAGATATAAGCAACATAACTGAACAAAAATTTAGAACAATAATCATAAAATTAATTGTTGGGCTTGAAAAAAGCATGGAGGAAATCAGAGAAACTATGGATACAAACACTATGGAGCTTAAAAATAGTTATGATGAATTAAAAAATGGGATAAATGAGATATATAATAAGCTGGAGGCATCCAATGCATGGAATGAAGAGGCAGAAAGGAGAATAAGTGATTTAGAGGACACTATTATAGCAAAAGAAGAAACTGAGGAAAGAGAGATAAGCTGATGCAGGAACTTGAAAGAAGAGTTCGAGAGCTCAGCGATACAATCAAACGGAACAATATCCATATCATAGGAATCCCAGAAGAGGAAGAGAGAGGGAAAGGTGCTGAAGGAGTCTTGGAACAAATTAAAGCAGAAAACTTTAGGGAGGGAAAAGGAGGGAAGTAGACGGTGAAATTCAAGAGGAACAGAGAACTCCCCTCAGACGGAACTTGAATCGATCATTTGCACGACATATCATAGTGAAACTGGCAAAATATAAGGACAAAGAGAGAATTTTGAAAGCAGCTAGGGAGAAAAGGGCCCTAACATACAAAGGGAAACCTATCAGAGTGGTGACAGACCTATCTACTGAAACTTGTCAGGCCAGAAAGGAAAGGCAGGAGATCTTCAATGTGATGAACAGAAAAAATATGCAGCCAAGAATCCTCTATCCAGCAAGCCTGTCATTCAGAATAGAAGGAGAGATCAAAGTCTTTCCGAATAAGCAAAAATTGAAAGAAATTGTCATCACTAAGCCAGCCCTACAAAAAAGCCTGAGGGATACTCTCTGAGGGCAATGTTGCAAGGAACACAAGATGCTAGAGACACCACCACAAGCATGAATCCCACAAACGACACAGTTACTCTAAACCCAATATTTCAATAATAACACTGAATGTAAATGGTCTGAATGCTCCAATCAAAAGACATAGGGTAGCAGAATGGAGAAAAAAAAATCCATCCATTTGCTGTTTATAAGAAACGCATTTTAGGGGCACCTGGGTGGCTCAGTCGGTTCAGTGCCTGACTTCAGCTCAGGATATGATCTTGCAGTCCATGTGTTAAAGCTCCAAGTCGGGCTCTGTGCTAACAGTTCAGAGCCTGGCACCTGCCTCAGATTCTGTGTCTCCCTCTCTCTCTGCCCCTCTCTTGCTCACTCTGTCTCTGTGTCTCAAAATAAAATAAAGACATAATAAATTTTTTTAAAAAACACATTTTAGACTGGAAGATACCTTCAGATTAAAAGTAAGGAGATGGAGAAATATATATTATGCTACTGGAAGTCAAAAGGAAGCTGGAGTAGCTATAC
The DNA here is from genome assembly GCA_017311185.1 of Proteles cristata cristata. Classification (NCBI taxonomy): domain Eukaryota; kingdom Metazoa; phylum Chordata; class Mammalia; order Carnivora; family Hyaenidae; genus Proteles; species Proteles cristata. Next base: position 189,640 of record JAESUZ010003200.1, read on the forward strand.
TTATATCAGACAAACTGGACTTTAAAGTAAAGACAATGACAAGGGATGAAGAAGGGCATTATATAATAATTGCAGTATCTACCCACCAGCAAGAACTAACAATTATAAATGCCTATACACCAAATATGGAAGAACCTAAATATTTAAAACAACTAATCACAAACAGAAACAATCTTATACATACGAATGTGCTAATACCAAAGGACTTTAATACTCCACTTACAGCAATGGATAGATCAACCAGACAGAAAATCACTAAAGAAACAACGGACTTGAATGATATATTGGAACAGATGGATCTGACAGATATACTTAGAACTCTACATCCTGATGGTCATGGAATTCACTTTCTTCTCAAGTGCACATGGCACATTTTCCAAGATAGATCACATACTGTGACATAAAGTAGCTCTCAAAAAATTTAAAATAATTGAGATCATACCATGCACATACTTTCAGATCACAATGCTCTGAAACTTGAAATCAACCACAGGAAGAAGTCTGGAAAATCTCCAAAAACATGAAGGTTAAAGAACACCCTACAAAAGAATAAATGAGCCAATCAGGCAATGAGAGAAGAAATTTAAAAATATATGGAAAGAAATGAAAATGAAAATACAACAATCCAAACTCTATGGGATGTGACAAAGGCAGTCGTAAAGGAAAGTACATTGCCTGCAGGCATATTTCAAGAAATTAGAAAAGGTACAAGTGCAGAATCGAACAGCCCACCTAAAGGAACTAGAGGGAGAGCAACAAGAGCACCCTAAACCCAGTAGGGGAAGAGAAATAATAAAAATCAGAGCAGAAATCAACAACATAGAAACCAAAGAAACAGTTAAACAGATCAATGAAACCAAGAGTTGGTTTTTTGAAAAAAATAAACAAAATTGACAAACCTCTAGCCAGACTTATCCAAAAGAAAAGAGAGAGCACCCAAATAGACAAAATCATAAATGAAAATGAACTTATTACAACCAACCCCTCAGAAATACAAGCAATTATCAGGGAATACTATGAAAAATTATATGCCAACAAATTGGACAACTTAGAAGAAATGGACAAATTCCTAAACACACACTCACTACCAAAATTCATATGGGAAGAAATAGAAAACCTGAACAGACCCATAACGAGTGAAGAAATTGAATCAGTGATCAAAAATCTCCCAACAAATAAGAGCCCTGGACCTGATGGCTTCCCTGGGGAATTCTACCAGACATTTAAAGCAGAATTAATCCCAATTCTTCTCAAGCTATTCCAAAAAATAGAAAGCGAAGGAAAACTCCTGGACTCATTTTATGAAGCCAGCATCACTCTGACTCCCAAGCCAGACAGAGATCCAGCAAAAAAAGAGAACTACAGGCCAATATCCTTGATGAATACGGATGCAAAAATCCTCAGCAAGATACTTGCAAATCGAATCCAGCAGCACATAAAAAGAATCATCCACCAAGATCAAGTGGGATTCATTCCTGGGTTACAGAGCTGGTTCAACATTCGCAAATCAATCAATGGGATCCATCACATCAATAAAAGAAAAGATAAAAACCATATGATCCTGTCAATAGATGCAGAAAAAACATTTGACAAAATACAGCATCCCTTCTTAATAAAGACTCTCGAGAAAGTTGGGATAGAAGGAACCTACTTAAACATCATCAAAGCCATCTATGAGAAGCCTTCAGCTAACATCATCCTCAATGCGGAAAAACTGAGAGCTTTCCTCCTGAGATCAGGAACACGACAGAGATGTCCACTCTCACCACTGTTGTTTAACATAGTGCTGGAAGTCCTAGCATCAGCCATCAGACAACAAAAGGAAATCAAAGGCATCAGAATTGACAAAGAGGAAGTCAAACTTTCCCTCTTCGCAGATGACATGATACTCTACATCGAAAACCCGACAGACTCCACCAGAAGCCTACTAGAACTGATCCAAGAATTCAGCCAAGTTGCAGGGTACAAAATCAACGTACAGAAATCGGTTGCATTTTTATACACCAACAATGAAGCAACAGAAACAGAAATCAAGAAACTGATCTCATTCACAATTGCACATAAAATCATAAAATACCTAGGAATAAACCTAACCAAGGATACAAGAGATCTGTATGATGAAAACTATAGAAAACTTATGAAGGAAATTGAAGACACAAAGAAATGGAAAAACATTCCATGCTCATGGATAGGAAGAATAAATATAGTTAAGATGTCATTACTACCCAGAGCAATCTACACATTCAATGCAATCCCAATCAAAATTGCACCAGCATACTTCTCAAAACTAGAACAAACTATCCAAAAATTTGTATGGAACCACAAAAAACCCCGAATAGCCAAAGTAATCCTGAAAAATAAAACCAAAACGGGAGGGATCACCATCCCAGACTTTAGCCTCTACTACAAAGCTGTCATCATCAAGACAGTATCGTATTGGCACAAAAACAGACACATAGACCAATGGAACAGAATTGAGAACTCAGAAGTGGACCCAAAAGTGTACAGCCAACTAATCTTTGACAAAGCAGGAAAGAATATCCAATGGAAAAAAAGACAGCCTCTTTAACAGATGGTGCTGGGAGAACTGGACAGCAACATGCAGAAGAATGAAACTAGATCATTTTCTCACACCATACACAAACATATACTCAAAATGGATACTCACCTTAACGTGAGACAGGAAACCACCAAAACCCTAGAGGAGAAAGCCGGAAACAACCTCCTTGACCTCCAGTGCAGCAATTTCTTACTTCACACATCCCCAAAGGCAAGGAAATAAAGAGCAAAAATGAACTACTTGGACCTCATCAAGATGAAAAGCTTCTGCACGGCAAAGGAAACAATCCACAAAACTAATAGGCAACTGATGGAATGGGAGAAGATAGTTGCAAATGACATATCAGATAAAGGGCGAGTATCCAAAATCTATAAGGAAGTCACCAAACTACACAGCTGAAAAACAAACAATCCAGTGAAGAAATGGGCAGAAGACATGAACAGACACTTCTCCAAAGAGGACATCCAGATGGCCAACAGACACATGAAACGATGCTCAGCATCCCTCCTCATCAGGGAAATACAAATCAAAACCACACTGAGATACCACCTCACTCCAGTCAGAGTGGCTAAAATGAGCCAATCAGAGAACTCTAGATGCTGGCGAGGATGTGGAGAAACGGGCACCCTCCTACACTGTTGGTGGGAATATAAACTGGTACAGCCCCTCTGGAAAACAGTGTGGAGGTTCCTCAAAAACTGAACAATAGAACTCCCCTATGACCCAGCAATAGCACTGCTAGGAATTTACCCAAGGGATACAGAAATGCTGATGCATAGGAGCACATGTACCCCAATGTTCATAGCAGCACTCTCCACAATAGCCAAAACATGGAAAGAGCCTAAGTGTCCATCCACGGACGAATGGATCAAGAAGATGTGGTTTATCTATACAATGTAATACTACATGGCAATGAGAAAGAATGAAATCTGGCCATGTGTAGCAACATGGACGGAACTTGGGGGTGTTATGCTGAGCGAAATGTCAGGCAAAGAAGGACAAATACCTTATGTTTGCACGTATAGAAGGATTAGGAGGAACTTAATGAAGGACCATTGGGAAGAAGAAGGAAAAAATTAGTGGAGGAGAGAGAGGGAGGCAAACCATGAGTGACTCTTGAATGCTGAGAACAAACTGAGGGCAGATGTGGTGGGGGGAGGGCACGGAGGGTGATGGTTATGGAGGAGAGCACTTGTGGGGATGAGCACTGGGTGTTATATGGAAATCAACTTGACAATAAACTACTTAAAAAGAAAGTTTCTTGGGGCGCCTGGGTGGCTTAGTGGGTTAAGCGTCCGACTTTCGCTTAGGTCAAGATCTCACGGTTCGTGGGTTCAAGCCCCACGTCGGGCTCTGTGCTGACTGCCAGCTCAGAGCCTGGAGCCTGTTTCAGTCTGTGACTCCCTCTCTCTCTGACCATCCCCTGCTCACGCTGTCTCTCTCTCTCTCTCCTAGAAATAAATAAAAAACATTAAAAAAAAGTTTCTTGTGGTTTGCCTCCCTCCCTTTCTATAACTTTTATCCCCTTCTCCCATGGTCTTCTGTTACGTATGTCAAGATCCACATATGAGTAAAACATACAGTATCTGCCTTTCTCTGCCTGACTTATTTCACTTAGAATAATACCCTCCAGTTCTATCTACATTGCTACAAATAGCCAGATTTCATTCTTTCTCATTGTACATGTAGTATTCCATTGTATATATGAACCATGTCTTCTTGATCCATTTGTCAGTTGATAGACATTTAAAGTCTTTCCATGATTTGGCTATTTTTTAAAAAAATTTTTAATGTTTTATTTATTTCTGAGAGAGAGAGAGAGACAGCGCGAATAGGGGAGGGTCAGAGAGAGGGAGACACAGAATTGGAAACAGGCTCCAGGCTCTGAGCTGGCTGTCAGCACAGAGCCCGATGCGGGGCTTGAACCCACGAACTGTGAGATCATGACCTGAGCCGAAGTCGCACACTTAACCAACTGAGCCACCGAGGCACACCCATGATTTGGCTATTGATGAGTGCTGCTATGAACATTGGGGTACATGTGCCCCTATGCATCAGCACTCCTGCATCCTTTGGGTAAATTCCTAGCAGTGCTATTGCTGGGTCATAGGGGAGTTCTATTGTTAGTTTTTTGAAGAACTTCCACGCTGTTTTCCAGAGGGGCTGCACCAGTTTGCATTCCCATCAACAGTGTATAGGGTGCCCGTTTCTCCACATCCTCTCCAGCATCTAGAGTTTCCTGAGTTGCTCATTTTAGCCACTCTGAGCAGCATGAGGTGGTATCTCAGTTTGGTTTTCGTTTGTATTTCTCTGATGAGGAGGGATGCTGAGCATTGTTTCATGTGTCTGTTGGCCATCTGGATGTCTTCTTTGGAAGTGTCTGTTCATGTTTCCCATTTCATTGGTTGCCTATTAGTTTTAGTGATTGTTTCCTTTGCATTGCAGAAGATTTTTATCTTAGAGGTCTGAACAGTTCATTTTTGGTCTTGATTCCCTTGCCCTTGGAGATGCGTTGAATAAGAAATTGCTGCAGTTGAGGTCAAGGAGGTTGTTTCCTGCTTTCTCCTCTAGGGTTTTGATTGTTACCTGTTTCACAATCAGGTCCTTCATCCATTTTGAATCTGTTTTTGTGTATGGTGTAAGAAAGTGATCTAGTATCATTCTTTTGGATGTTTCTGTCCATTTCTCCCAGCACCATCTGTTAAAGAGGCTGTCTTTTTTCCTGTTTCCTGTTTTATCAAAGATTAGTTAGTCATCCATTTGTGGGTCCAATTCTTGGTTCGCTATTCTATTCCATTGGTCTATCTGTCTGTTTTTGTGTCAATGCCATACTGTCTTGATGATGACAGCTTTGTAGTAGAGGCTAAAGTCTGGGATGGTGATACCTCCCATTTTGGTTTTCTTTTTCAATATTACTTTGGCTATTCAAGGTCTTTTGTGGTTCCATATAAATATTAGGATTGTTTGTTCTAGTTTTGAGAAGAATATGGTGCGATTTTGATTGAGATTGCATTGAGTGTGTAGATTGCTTTGGGTAGAATGACATTTTAACTATATTTATACTTCCAATCCATGAGCCTGGAAGTTTTTCCATCTCTTTGTGTCATCTTCAACTTCCTTCTTAAGTTTTCCTTCGTTTTTAGTAAAAGATCTCTGTTCTTAAGTTATAAATGCTATCATGGCTCTGAAATGTAAACACCTCAATAGATAACCAAAACATTACTCACAAAGACTGAAAATAAAGGGTGTGGGAAATGCTTTTTTAAAAAATATAATTTATTGTCAAGTTAGCTAATATACATGTATACAGTATGCTCTTGATTTTGTGGGTGATTCTGTGATTCGTTGCTCACATAGAACATCCAGTGCTCATCCCAACAAATGCCCTCCTCAATGCCCATCACCCAATCCCCCCTCTTCCCTGCCCCCCTCATCAATCCTCAGTTTTGTTCTCTGTATTTAAGAGTCTTTTCGGTATCCTGGGTGGCTCAATTGTTTAAGTGTTCGACTTTGGCTCAGGGCATGGTCTCACAGTTTGTGAGTTCGAGCCCTGCCTCAGGCTCTGTGCTAATAGCATGAGACCAGAACTCGTGAACCATGAGATCATGACCTGAGCTGAAGTCGGACTCCTAAACGACTGAGTCACCCAGTTGCCCCTAAAATTCCTAAAATCTTGCATGTCCTGGTATAATGGTATCCCTTTGTCAATAGCATTATAATGAACTCTCATCAAATCTTTAACCATGGCCACTGTAAAAATACTATATTATATTATTATATTAAAAGATGTTATAAGATATATATATATTTTTGTCATTTGCAGATGTTATTGTTTTACTCTGAAACTTTGCCAAAAATGTGTTCCTGCAAAAGTCTTCATTTCAAGGAGATTCATGGAAAAGACTTTGACAAGTACAGATAACTAAGATCAATTTACCTTCATGTGGAAGGGACATGATGAAACTTTCAAGTTCTCTCCCAAGGCAACCTGCATAGTGCTACAATATGTAATGGAAATGGTATCTGGTATCTGGAAAACTTGTCCCTATTTACCCTCCTCACAAGAGTAAAATGAACCCATTATATTTATGATATAATGTTAACCTGTAACAATTTGCCTCTGCTGCAAGATACCATGCAGGCTTTGCTGGAGCATCTATAGGAGAGGGGATGGGCAATGAAACCACAAAAAATTCAAGGCCCAGGCACTACCATGAAGTTTTGGGTGCCATCTGTAAGGTAAGACTCATGTTGTCCTCAAAGCTATAATTGATAAGGTACAAACCTACCCAACCCCTAAAAATGTGAAAGAGTTACAGGCCTTTGTGGGGATTTTGGGGTCAGAGAGGACTTTTGTTCCTTACCTGCACAGTGCCTCTGACTCTTATGCTGCCTGGTAAAGAAAGGGTATATATCAAACTGCGGATAAGAGCAGCAAGCTTCATTTGAGAAGACAAAAAGTAGTAAAGCAGATTAAAGCTCTGGGCACTTCCCAAGCAGGGCTACCATTTGAGTTAGATATGTCTGTGACTATAGAAGGTATAGTAGGCACTATGGCACAGACAACAGAAGAAGAAAATGTCCCTAGGATTTGGGTCCTAGTTCTGGAAGTGGAAAAAGCCTGATATACTTCCACAGAGCAACTGCTCCTAGCAATGTACACAACACTTCTCCAGGTAGAACCTCTCACATAACAGCCAGTCCAGCAGCCAGTAGACTAGACTCAGAGTGGTCTGGCTAGTGTTTTGCATGAGCCCTAGCCATTAACCCTTTGCACTGATTAGCTAGGTTGTTTTAAAAGAAGTAATACTATGACTTGGACAACAAGAGGTGAATGACTATGGGTAAGCCTGTATGGAGTCAGGATATGTGGAAAAACACTTAGCTCCATCTGCAAGAGCCTGAAGCAGTCCTCACTGTTTTTCATTTCACAGCTCATAAGGCACTGATATGATAAGGAAAGATAGGATAAAATAGGCAGAAAGGGAAAGGTTAGGACCTGAGGTCCTTGGGTGTGGAAAAAAAATACATATTTTAAAATATTTCTTCTGGAAATGTCTGACCTCAAGCAAACTCCTTCAGGCATAAAGTTCCTCTTGAAAATGTGACAGACACCACCTACCTCCCCTCAGGTTTCCCTCAGGAATTTGATAAACAAAATACCTGACTAAAATTAAGTAGAACATAAAATATATGACACACAAGGAACAGTATGATCATAGACTATGCCACATACAATAGAAATGAGCCACTCAAAAAGAAATGTAGGCATTTGGAGAGGAGTTAAGATGGTGGAGAAGTAGGTGAACCCTGGACTGTTCTCATCCCTCAAACACGGCTGTATTGAGGTCAGATTACTTGGAACACCCAGGAAATCTGTCTGCTGAGTGACGCAAGGATCTCCACAGTTAGAGGGAGACAGCCTAGCACGTGTGAGGTGCATAGATGTGAATTAGGGGAGAGAAAAATGGCTGTGCCACGGAGGGAAGAGAACTCTTTCTGTGGAGAGACAAAAGAGAGAAAGATGGGGCTGAGATAGTGCAGCATTGAGTTAGCACAAGAGGAGAACTTCTCTGGACCACAGACTGGGGAGCAAGAAGTACTGTGTGTTCCAGTTCTATTTTGCAAACAGCTTTTGGAGTTCAAACTCAGGTGATGGAAGTGCATAACTTTGGAGCAGAGCTGTGAACAGGCTTCTGGGGAGGAGTGGGCAGAGAGCATAGAGTGGCACAGCAATCTCTGGGGTGCACTAGGAGAGAAAAGGCTCCTTCCTAGAGTACTTTTGGAAAACGGTTAATTGCCTCCTCAAGGACAAAAGACCCGGCAGGTGACAGCCAAAATCCTTTCAACATTAGGGTGGAGAGGCTTTGCTCTGGAAGAGGGGAGTGGATCTGTGCCATGCTAAGTCCCTTAAGACTCTGGGTTTTAAATCCGAGCCACACACCAGTGAAAAACTGTAGGAGAATTTGGACACAGGACAAGCTAACTTCTCTTTCTATTATGTCAGGACTATCTGAACAATAAGGGTTGAGATCCCTGATCCAGGAATTAGAGATGGGGGTGGAAACATTTTTTCCCCCAACACCAACATGGTGGGACTTCAAAAGCAGCCTAGCAGCCCCCAGTGGATGTGGGACCACTTATACCAAACCCTGGCACTCGGTGCCTGGCAAATGCTTACTGACTGGAGCAAGAGTGACTCTGAGCCAAAGCAGCCAGCTTCCCCTCCAGAAGACCAGCACAGCCACCACCACCCAGGTACCAACAGACAACTCTTTATTATTATTATTATTATTATTTAATATTATTATTATTATTTTCTTCATCTTTCTTTTTATCTTTTGAAACCAGGTTCATAGTTCCTTATTTGTTTTTTCGTTTGTTTGTTTTGTTCTTTACATTTCTTTCTCTCTCTCCCTCTTCTTTTTGGGATTAGGCTTTTCTATTCGTTTTGTTTTCATTCTTTTCTCTTTTCTTCTTATTGCTCCTATTTTTCCCTTTCTTTTTCTTTGAAATAAGCTTCGAAGTTTTTTTAAATTCTCTGGTTTATTTTGTTCCCTTTCCTTTCCTTTTTTTTTTTTTTTGGTATCAGGCTTTCCCTTCCCCCTTTTTCTCAGGTTTACTTCAACAAACAAATCAAAGTACACCTAGTTAAAGGTCTAAATACTCCACCACCACAAGCAAAGGGGAGCTATGCAGAGAATTGACCAGTGGGAAAGAGCAGCCAAAACCAACAGCAGAGTGTACCAGCAACACTTCTTCTAGTGCTAGGCCCTGGACAGTATATGACCCCTTTTTTTAAATTTTTATTTTTATTTATTTCTAGGAGAGAGAGAGAGACTGCGTGAGCAGGGGAGGGTCAGAGAGAGAGGGAGTCACAGACTGAAACAGGCTCCAGGCTCTGAGCTGGCAGTCAGCATAGAGCCCGACGCGGGGCTCGAACCCACGAACCGCAAGATCATGACCTGAGCAAAAGTCGGACGCTCAACCGACTAAGCCACCCAGGCGCCCCTGTATGACCCCTTTTTAATACTCTCAGATATAGGAAATATAACAAGCTGTTATAACATACAAAAGACAGAAACTTAGCCAAAATGACAAGAAGGAGGAAAGGGCAAGAAGAAATCACAGCCAAGTACTTGCTCAGATATAAGCAATAAATCAGAACAAGAATTTAGGACAACAGTCATAAGACTACTAGCTGGGCTTGAAAAAAAGCATAGAAGATACCAGAGACACCTTAGCTGCAGATTCAAAGACCTAAGAACTAGTCAGAATGAATTTTAAAATGCTATGGCCGTAATGCAAACAAAGCTAGATACAGTGACAGTGAGGATTGAAGAAGAGGAGAGAATAGGTATAATAGAAAATAAAATTATAGAAAATAATGAAGCTGCAAACAAGAAGGAAAGGAAGTTACTAGATCACGTGGAGAGACTTAGAAAACTAAGTGATTCCATGGAATGAAACAATATCCCTATCATAGGAGTCCCAAATAAAGAAAAGTGGGAAAAAAAGGGGGACATAAGTTTTATTTGAACAAATTATAGTTGAGAACTTCCCCAATCTGGGGAAGGAAAACAGGCATCCAAGTCCAAGAGGCACAGAAAATTCCTTTCAAAATAAAAAAAAAAATAGGCCAATCCCATGACGTATTATACTGAAACTTGCAAAATACAAGGATAAGGAGAAAATTCTGAAAGGAGCTAGGGACAAATGGGCCTTAACCTACAAGGGTAGACACATAAGGTTAGTAGCAGACCTGTCCACTGAAACTTGGCAGGCCAGAAGATTGTGGCAGAAAATATTCGATGTACATAACAGGAAAAATGTGCAGCCAAGAATCCTTTATCCAGCAAGATTGTTATTCAGAATAGGAGACAAACAAACAAAAACTAAAGGAGTTCATAACCACTAAACCAGTCCTGTAAGAAGTTTTAAGGGTGACTCTCTGAAGGGAGAACTAAAAGAAAAGAAGACCAAAGCAGCAAAGACTACACAGGACTGGAAGACATTATTAGAAACACCAACTCAATAGGTAACACAATGGCACTAAATTCATATCTTTCAATAATTACTCTGAATGGAAATGGACTAAATGCTCCAAAAAAAAAAACAAACATAGGATATCAGAATGGATAAAAAATATAAAATCCACCTATAAGCTTCCTACAAAAGATTCATTTTAGACCTAAGAACACTTGCATATTGAAAGTGAGGGGATGGAGAAGCTTCTATCATGCTAATGGTCATCAGAAGAAAGCCAGAGTGGCCATACTTATATCAGACAATCTAGATTTTAAATCAAAGACTGTAACAAGAGATGCAGAAAAGAATAACATCATAATTAAGTGGTCTATCCATCAATACCTAACAATTGCAAATATGCCAATTTGGGAGAACCCAAATATATTAATCAATTAATTAGAAACATAAAGAAACTCATTGATAATAAAATGATAATAGTAGCAGGTTTTATCACCCCACTTACAGCAATGGACAGATAATCTAGGCAGAAAATCAACAATGAAACAATGGCTTTGAATGACACACCGGACCAGATGGACTTAACAGATATATTCAGAACGTTTCATCCTGAAGCAGCAGAATACAGATTCTTCTCAAGTGTATAGACAACATTCTCCAGAATAGATCACATACTGGGTCACAAAACATCCATAACAGTTACAAAAGTATCAAACTCATACCATGCATATTTTCAGACCACAACGCTATGAAACTCGAAATCAACCACAAGAAAAAGATTGGAAAGCCCTCAAATACATGGAGGTTAAAGAACATCCTACTAAAGAATGAATGAGTTAACCAGAATATTAAAAAAGAAATTTAAAAAAACTGGAAGTAAGTGAAATTGAAAACATGAGAGTATGAATACTTTGGGATGCAGAAAAGACAGTTCTAAGAAGAAAATACATTGCAGTTCAAGCCAATCTCATGAAGCAAGAAAGGTCCCAAATACACAAGCTAACTTACACCTAAAGGAGCAAGAAAAGAATCAGCAAATAAGGGCTAAAACCAGCAGAAGGGAAATAATAAATATTAGAGCAGAAATAAATTATATGGGAACAAATAAACAAGAAAAACAGTAGAATGGATCCATGAAACTAAAAGCTATTTTTAAAAGAATAAACAAAATTAATAAACCGCTAGCCAGACTCCTCAAAAAGAAAAGGGAGAGGACCAAATCGATAAAATCACAAATGAAAGAGAAGAAATCACAAACAACACTACTGAAACACGAACAATTATAAGAGAATACTATGAAAAATTATATGCCAACAAACTGGACAATCTGTAAGAAATGGACAAATTCCTAGACACACACACTACCAAAAACTCAAATGGGAAAAAATAGAAAATGTGAACAGGCCCATAACCAGTAAATAAATTGAATCAATATTCAAAAATTTCCCAACAAATAAGCATCCTAAGCCAGACGGCTTTGCAGGGGAGCTCCACCAGACATTTAAAGAAGAGTTAATACCTATTCTTCCAAAAATTAGAAATGGAAGGTCAGCTTCCACACTCATTTTATGAAGCCAGCATTATCTTAATTCCAAAACCAGACAAAGACCCCACTAAAAGGGAGAATTACCAGCCAATAACCCTGATGAACTTGGATGCAAAAATATTCAAGACGTTACTAACAAATCAAATTCAACAATACACTAAAAGCATTATTCACCATGATCAAGTAGAGTTTATTCCTGGGCTTCAGTACTGGTTCAATATTGGCACATCAATCAATGTAATACACCATTAATCAAAGAAAGGATAAGAGCCATATAATACTGTCCATAGATGTAGAAAAAGCATTTGACAAAATACAGCATTTCTTAATTTTAAAAAAAATCAAGAAAGTAGGAATAGAAGGTACATACCTCAACATCATAAAAGCCATATATGAAAGGCCCACAGTTAATATCTTCAATGAGGAAACGCTGAGAGTTTTCCCCTAAGGTCAGGAAAACGACAGGGATGTCCACTCTCACCAGTATTGCTCAATATAGTACTGGAAGTTGTAGCCTCTGCAATCAGACAACACAATGAAGTAAAAAGCATCCAAACTAGCAAGGAAGAATTCAGACTTTCACCCTTTGCAGATAACATGATACTCTACATGGAAAACATGAAAGACTCCACCACAACTGCTAAAATTCATCCATGAATTCAACAAAATTGGAGGATATAAAATCAACATATAGAAGTCAGCTGCATTTCTATACAACAATGATGAAGCAGCAGAAGGAGAAATCAAGGAATTGATCCCATTTACAATTGCACTAAAAACCATAAGATACCTAGTAATAAACCACTAAAAACTATAGGAAGCTTATGAAAGAAATTAAAGAAGACACAAAGAGCTTCTACTCAACCAGCCCGTATTGAGAGAGGCGCCCATCAGCCTAACCTGGAGAATGAAAATAACAAACCAGTTACAGAGCTGCCTCAAGAAATAAGCCAAACTACACATGGTGGAGAGTCCCAAATACCACTACCAGTAGGAAAACAAAATAACCAAACGCTCAACAAGAGAAACCAATAGACACCATCCAAACAACACTTCCTGAACAGGCAGGCCCAGAGGAGTCAAAAGAGCTCTCTCTAATACAGCAGAACTCTCAGGGGCCGTGTGTACAACAGCTTTTAAAAAACAAGAGATAGAAAGCCAACCAAAATGACAAACGGAAGAACTCTTCTCCAAAGAAACTACAGGAAGAAAGGACAGCTAAGAACTGCTCAAAACAGATAAAAGCAACATAACTGAACAAGAATTCAGAAAAATAATCATAAAATTAATCGCCGGGCTTGAAAAAAGCATGGAGGACTTCAGAGAAACTATGGCTACAAACACTATGGAGCTTAAAAACAGTTATGATGAAGGGCGCCTGGGTGGCTTAGTCGGTTAAGCGTCTGACTTTCGCTTAGGTCATGATTTCACGGTTCGTGGGTTCAAGCCCCACGTCGGGCTCTGTGGTGACTGCCGGGTCGAGCCTGGAGCCTATTTCAGATTCTGTCTCTCCCTCTCTCTCTGACCCTCCCCTGCTCACGCTCTCTCTCTCTCTCTCTCCTAGAAATAAATAAAACATTTAAAAAAATAGTTATGATGAATTAAAAAATGAGATAATGAGATACATAATAAACTGGAGGCATCCATTGCACGGAATGAAGAAGCAGAAAGGAGAATAAGTGATTTAGAAGACACTATTATAGAAAAAGAAGAAACTGAGAAAAAGAGAGATAAACTAATCCAGGAACTTGAAAGAAGAGTTCGAGAGTTCAGCGATTCAATCAAACGGGAACAATATCCGTATCATAGGAATTCCAGTAGAGGAAGAGAGAGGGAAAGGTGCTGATGGAGTCCTGGAACAAATTATACCAGAGAACATCCTCAACCTGGAGAGGGAAGTAGACGTTGAAATTCAAGAGGCACAGAGAACTCCTCTGAGACAGAACTTGAATCGATCATTTGCACGATATATCATAGTGAAACTGGCAAAATATAAGGACAAAGAGAATTTTGAAAGGAGCTAGGGAGAAAAGGGCCCTAACATACAAAAGGAAACCTATCAGAGTGGTGACAAAACTACCTAATGAAACTTGGCAGGCCAGAAAGGAATGGCAGGAGATCTTCAATGTGATGAATGGAAAAATATGTAGCCACGAATCCTCTATTCAGCAAGCCAAAGGACACAATGACTCTAAACCCACATATTTCAATAATAACACTGAATGTAAATGGGCTGAATCCTCCAATCAAAAGACATAGGGTAGCAGAATGGATAAAAAACAAAATCTATTTGCTCTCTACAAGAAACGCATTTTAGATTGGAAGATACCTTCAGATTAAAAGTAAGGGGATGGAGAAATATATATCATGCTATGGAAAGTTAAAAGAAAGCTGCAGCAACTATATTTATATCAGACAAACTGGACTTTAAGTTGAGGACAATAACAATGGATAAAGAAGGGCATTATATAATAATTACAGGTCTATCCATCAGGAAGTGCTAACAATTATAAATGTCTATGCACCGAAAATGGGAGCACCTAAATATTTAAAACAATTAATCACAAACAGAAACAAGCTTATAGATAAGAATGTGCTAATAGTAGGGGACTTTAATACTCCACTTACAATGGATAGATCAACCAGACAGAAAATCACTAAAGAAATAATAGATTTGAATGACACATTGGACCAGATGGGTCTGACAGATATATTCAGAACTCTACATCCTGAGGCCAGCGAATTTACATTCTTCTCAAGTGCGCATGGCACATTCTCCAAGATAGATCACATAATGGGAAATAAAGCAGCTCTCAATAAATATAAAAGAATTGGGATCATACCATGCACACGTTCAGATAATGCTTTGAAACTTGAAATCAATCACAGGAAGAAGTCTGGAAAACCTCCAAAAACATGGAGGTTAAAGAACATCCTACTAACGGATGAATGGGCCAATCAGGATATGGGAAAAGAAGTTTAAAAACATATGGAAACAAATGAAAGTGAAAATACAACAATCCAAACATGATGGGATGCGGCAAAGGCAGTCCTAAGAGGAAAGTACATTGCACTGCAGGCCTGTTTCAAGAAATTGGAAAAAGCACAAGTGCAAATTCTAACAGCTCGCCTAAAGGAACTAGAGGCAGAGCAACAAGAGCACTCCAAACCCAGTAGAAGAAGAGAAATGGTAAAAATCAGAGCAGAAATGAACAATATAGAGACCAAAGAAACAATTGAACAGATCAATGAAACCAAGAGTTTGTGTTTTGAAAAAATAAACAAACTTGACAAACCTCTAGCCAGGCTTCTCAAAAAGAGAGAGCACCTAAACAGACCAAACCATGAATGAAAAAGGACTTATTACAGCCAACCCCTCAGAAATACAATTATCACGGAATACTATGAAAAATTATATGCCAAGAAACTACACAACTTAGCAGAAACGGACAAATTCCTAAACACACACTCACTACCAAAATTCACACGGTAAGAGATAGAAAATCTGCATAGACCCATAACTAGTGAAGAAATAGAATCAGTTACCAAAAATCTCCCAACAATAAGTGCCCTGGACCTAATGGCTTCCGTGGGGAATTCTACCAGACATTTAAAACAGAATTAATACCAATTCCTCTCGAGCTCTTCCAAAAAATAGAAATCGAAGGAAAACTTCCAGACTCATTTATGAAGTCAGCATCAATCTGATTCCCAAGCCAGACAGATTTCCAGAAAGAAAAAAAGAACTGCAGGCCAATATCCTTGATGAATACGGATGCAAAAATCCTCAACGAGATACTTGCAAATCGAATCCAATAGCACATAAAAAGAATTATCCACCAAGATCAATTGGGATTCATTCCTGGGTCACAGGGCTGATTCAATATACACAAATCTATCAATGTGATACATCACATCAACAAATGAAAAGAAAAAAATCATATGATCCTGTCAATAAATGCAGAAAAAGCATTTGACAAAATACAGCATCCCTTCTTAATAAAGACCCTTGAGAAAAACGGGATACAAGGAACTTATTTAAACATCATAAAAGCCATCTACGAGAAGCCTTCAGCTAACATCATCCTCAATGGGGAAAAACTGAGAGCTTTCCCCCTGAGATCAGGAACACGACAGGGATGTCTCACCACTGTTGTTTACCATAGTGCTGGAAGTCCTAGCATCAGCCATCAGACAACAAAAGGAAATCAAAGGTATCCGAATTGGCAAAGAAGAAGTCAAACTTTCACGTTTCGCAGACGACATGAAACTCTACATAAAAAACCTGTCAGACTCCACCAGAAGACTAATAGACCTGATCCAAGAATTCAGTAAAGTTGCAGGGTACAAATCAAAGTACAGAAATCAGTTGCATTTTTATACAACAACAATGAAGCAACAGAAGGAGAAATCAAGAAACTGATCCCATTCATAATTGCACAAAAAACCATAAAATACCTAGGAATAAACCTAACCAAGGAAACAAGGATATAAGTGTGATGAAAACTATAGAAAACTTATGAAGGAAATTGAAGATGACACAAAGAAATGGAAAAACATTCCATGCTCATGGATAGGAAGAACAAATATACTTAAAATGTCATTACTACCCAAAGCAATCTACACATTCAATGCAATTCCAATCAAAAGTGCACCAGCATTCTTCTCAAAGCAAGAACAAACTATCCTCAAATTTGTATGGAACCACAAAAGACCCCGAATAGCCAAAGTAATACTGAAGAATACAGCCAAAATGGGAGATATCACCATCCCAGACTTAGCCTCTACTACAAAGCTGTCATTATCAAGACAGTATGGTATTGACACAAAAACAGACACATAGACCAATGGAATAGAATTGAGAACTCAGAGCTGGACCTAAAAGTATACAGACACCTAATCTTTGACAAAGCAGGAAAGAATATCCAATGGAAAAAAGAGAGCCTTTTAAAAAGATGGTGTTGGGAGAACTGGACAGCAACATGCAGAAGAATGAAACTAGATCATTTTCTAACACCGTATACAAAAATAAACTCAAAATGGATAAAGGACCTGAACGTGAGACAGGAAACCATCAAAACCCTAGAGGAGAAAGCAGGAAGCAAACTCCTTGACCTCCACTGCAGCAACTTCCTACCTGACACATTCCAAAAGCAAGGGAATCAAGAGCAAAAATAAATTATTGGGACCTCATCAAGATTGAAAGCTTCTGCACGGCAAAGGAAACAATCCACAAAACTAATAGGCAACTGACGGAATGGGAAAAGATAGTTGCAAATGACATATCAGACAAAGGGTTAATATCCAAAATCTATAAGGAACTCATCAAACTTCACACCCGAAAAACAAACAACCCAGTGAAGATATGGTCAGAAGACATGAACAGACATTTCTCCAAAGAGGACATCCAGATGGCCAACAGACACATGAAACGATGCTCAGCATCCTTCCTCATCAGGGAAATACAAATCAAAACCACACTGAGATACCACCTCACGCCAGTCAGAGAGGCTAAAATGAGCAAATCAGAGAACTCTAGATGCTGGCGAGGAGGTGGAGAAATGGGCACCATATACACTGTTGGTGGGAATGTAAAGTGGTGCAGCCCCTCTAGAAAACTGTGTGGAGGTTCCTCAAAAAATGAACAATAGAACTCCCCTATGACCCAGCAATAACAATGTTAGGAATTTACCCAAGGGATATAGGAGTGCTGATGCATAGGAGCACATGGACCCCAATGTTCATAGCAGCACTCTCATTAGTAGCCAAAACATGGAAAGAGCCTAAGTGTCCATCAACAGACGAATGGATCAAGAAGATGTGGTTTATCTATACGATGGAATACCACATGGCAATGTTGGAGAGAAGGAAGGAGGCAAACTATGAGAGACTCTTGAATGCTGAGAACAAACTGGGGGCTGATGGGGGTGGGGAATAGGGAGGAGGGGTAATGGGCTTGGGGGTGGGCACTTGTTGGGATGAGCACTGGGTGTTATATGGAAACCAACTTGACAATAAACGATTAAAAAAAACAACTCTTGATTTTGTGGATCTGTTTAACTGTTTTTTTGTTTGTTTGTTTGTTTGTTTGTTTCTATATTGTTGATTTCTGCCCTGATTTTTATTATTTCTCTTCTCCTCCTTAGGTACGCTGTTAGATTTTTGTACTTGCGCTTTTTCTAATTTCATGAAATAGGCCTAGAGTGCAATGTACTTTCCTCTTAGGAATGCCTTTGCTGCATCCTATAGTGTTTGGATTGTAGTATTCTCATTTTCATTTGCTTCCATATAATTTTAAATTTACTCTCCCATTGCTGATTGGCCCATTCGTTCTTTCGTGGGTGTTCTTTAACTTCTATGTTTTTGGAGGTTTTCCAGACTTCTTCTTGTGGCTGATTTCAAGTTTCATAGCGTTGTGATCTGAAAGTTTGCATGGTATTATTTCAATTCTTTTATATTTACTGAGGGCTGCTTTATGTCCCAGAATGTGATCTTTCTTAGAGAATGTGCCATGTGCACTTGAGAGGAAAGTGAATTCCATGGCCTCAGGATGTAGAGTTCTAAATATATCTGTCAAATCCATCTGGTCCAATGTGTCATTCAAGTCCATTGTTTAGTGATTTTCTGTCTGGTCGATCTACCCATTGCTGTAAGTGGAGTATTACAGACCCCTGCTATTAGCACATTCTTATCCATAAGACTGTTTCTGTTTGTGATTAATTTCTTTATGTATATCAGTGCTCTCACATTTGGTGTTAGACATTTATAATTGTTAGCACTTCCTGATGGATAGACCCTGTAATTATTATAATCTGTCCTTCTTCATCCCTTGTTACTGTCTTTACTTTAAAGTCCAGTTTGTCTGATGTAAGTATAGCCACTCCAGCTTTCTTTTGACTTCCAGTAGTCTGATATATATTTCCCCATCCCCTTATTTCCAATCTGAAGTTGTTCTCATATCTAAATGCTTTTCTTTTAGACAGCAAACAGATGGATTTTGTTTTTTTTATCCATTCTGCTACACTATATCTTTTGATTGGGGCATTAGGCCATTTACATTTAGTGTTATGATTGAAAAATACTGGTTTAGATTCATCATGTCATTTGTAAAATTCATGCCTGTGGTGCTGTCTCTGGTACCTTGCGTTCTTTGCAACATTTCCCTCAGAGAGTCCCCTCCTGATTTCTTGACCCCAGATTGGGGAAGTTCCCTGCTATAATTTGTTCAAGGACTCCTTCAGCACATTTCCCTCTCTCTTCCTCTTCTTGTATTCCTATAATAGGGATATTGTTCCATTTGATTGTATCGCTGAGCTCTTGAACTCTCCTTTCGTGTTCCTGGATCAGTTTATCTTTCTTTTTCTCAGCTTCCTCTTTTTATAAGGGTTTGTTGTTGTTTGTTTAGTGACTTTTCTGAAATAATTCTCTAAAGTCTTTATTCTTTGTCGTATGTGGCCATCTAAGTCTTTGTTCCATTACCTTAGTGGTCAGCTAATGACTGGACAGAGATTTCCTTGAATGCCTGGAACCAAAAATATCCCATGTTTTGCGGAGGGGCTGTGTGTGTGTTAGGGCACACATTCAACACTCTGTCAGACAGTTTACAATTCTGCCTTATCCTTCATTTTCTGCCTGCCCAGAGCCTCAAGGTCTGTAAGAGATGAAAGCTTGGGGTCTTTCCTGAACATAGGCATATCCCTTGGCATGTGTGTGGCCCTCCAGATGCCCAGGAAAATCTGTGTTATGTGCATCTTATTCTCCAAACTTTCCTCCCAAACTTTTTTTGTTAGTCTAATGTTTACCCCAACTGTTATCCATTTCCTCAGGCAGCAATGACTAAAAAAATTCCTGTAAAAATTTGACTAATGCTCCCTGGGTTGCAGCTTTAGAACTGAGAACGTTCTTAGGTGAGATAAAGACAAGCCTTTTGAGTAAGTCTTCTGGGATGCCACCAGACAGACGAAATAAGGACAAACCTTTCCAAATTAGCTCCATTCTGCCCCCTTCAGTACTAGGAATGTGTACTGTTATTTTCAAGGTTACCACTGAGCTGGGGAGTAGGGAGGATGGTACTAGTGTTTGTTAAAACACCACAAAATTTGTTGTTCTGAGATTCAACCATTTTTCTTGAATAAGCACTTTCCCTGGTGCTGCAAGGCTTTGATTAATTTTCAGAGTTTCTAAAAAGTTGATTGTATCTGTTTTTGCCAAATTTTTCATTGCTTTTTTGGAAGGCTGAAATTTTTCAGTTCCCTACCGTGCCGTTTTTTATATCTGTTTTTTTTTTTTTAAGCTTTCTTAACAATAGTAGTTCTGACATGTCAGACATGTCAAACACTGCTACTTTTGGTCATTTGACATGAATAGTAATTTCATTAATTTACTGATTCATGTACTTGGAACATTAAAAAATGAGACTCAGGGCACCTGGTGACTCACTCGGTTAAGTATCTGACTTTTGATTTTTGCTCAGTTCATGATCTCATGGTTTGCGAGTTCAAGCCCCATGTCAGGCTTTATGCTGACAATGTGGAGCCTGCTTTCGATTCACTCTCTCCCTCTCTCTGCCCACCCCACCTAAAAAATAAATAAACATTTAAAAAAATTTTTCTAAAAATGAGACCCATAAAGCAATATCTTAGGAGAGTTTTAAGAATAAAGTCATATATGTCAGAAAGATGCACTACACAGTTTCTTATAACCCAAGATAGGTGCACATTCCACTTGAAGATCTTGAGTGGATCAAGATATATAATATCTTCAAAATATATAACATATCAGAAAAATAATCATAACACTGAAAGACCAGTTGTATCTAATTGATCTGTATTGAGCTGATCTGCTTTGTGTGGGGAAATAGATTCAAGCATTTCTTCTACTTAGATAAATAGGTTAAAAAAAAAACCTTAGGGCAGAAAGCTACCACCACAGGGCAAAATTGCCCAAGGTTAATTAGTGAGATATTGTAATAGGATCACAAGAAACTTGTTATATCACCTGCAGGAAGCTACTTTCCATCCAAAGTAGCAGGAAGCTACTTTGCCAATATACTTTGATCACAACTTCAAACTCCACTTGCTTTCCAGACCCTTTGCTTCTTGCACACAAGAGTTAATGATTACTATCTGAGTGTTTTCTGCTGCACGTTTACCACATATGTAATATCTTCAGAGCTCAACTAAGTGTCCATCAATGGACGAATGGATCAAGAAGATGTGGTTTATCTATACGATGGAATACTACATGGCAATGAGAAAGAATGAAATCTGGCCATGTGTAGCAACATGGATGGACCTTGAGGGTGTTATGCTGAGCGAAATAAGTCAGGCAGAGAAAGACAAATATCATATGTTTGCACATATAGGAGGATTAGGAGGAACTTAACTGAGGACCATGGGGGAGATGAAGGGGGGAAATGGTGGGGGAAAGGGGAGAGAGGCAAACCATGAGAGACTCTTAAATGCTGACAAAAACTGAGGACTGATGGATGTGGGGGGTCAGGGGATGGGCATGGAGGAAGGCACTTGTGGGGATGAGCACTGGGTGTTATATGGAAACCAATTTGACAATAAACTATTTGTTAAAAAAATAAAAATAAAAATAAAAATTTTAAAAATATATCTTCAGATGCTGACAAAAACTGAGGACTAGTGGATTTGGGGGGGAGGAGGGGTGGGCATGGAGGAGGGCACTTGTGGGGATGAGCACTGGGTGTTATGTGGAAACTAGTTTGACAATAAACTATTTGTAAAAAAAAAATAATAAAAGCAAAAATTCTTTGACAAAAAAAAATATCTTCAGAGCTCAATAATACAGAGATAAAACCCCTATTCAGGACTTTTGTCTCCTCCCAGACATTAGCCTCCCTCATAGTCAATTCTGTGTCTGCTCTCTTGCTGGAAAAGTGAGAACTCATACTCGTAGTCTGCGACAGCTTGGTATTTAAGGAGGAAATATTTCACTAAATCAAAAACATTGTTTTAAAAAGTATCCAACTTAAATACACTATTGTTTTTTAATTCCTACCTTGAAAGACAAGGCTGTCTCTCTAACTGATGTACGTTGATAATATCATCATTCAGGTCAATGCAGAAGAAAACCATCCAGCTTCAAAGTAGAATACAAGTGACTAGTAAGACTTAAATAACAAATCTCAGATGGCCACATAAATTTAGCTTAGAAATATGAGCAATAGTCATTATATAGTTTAGTAATTACTCTCATGAGTTTTCTAGCTACTAAGAAATTACTTTTAAATTTCTGAAAAATACGAGAATAGTGTTCCTCATAAGACTGTGAAAAATAAGGACTCACTTGGCACTTCAGAATAATATAGATTTTGGGGGCATCTGGGGGCTCAGTTGGTTAATAATCTGACTTCAGCTTAGGTCATCATCTCATCACTTGTGGATTTGAGCCCCATGTTGGTTTCTATGCTGACAGCTCAGAACTGGAGCTTGCCTCAAGGTCTGTGTCTCCCTCTCTCTCTGCCCCTTCACTGCTTGTTTCTCCCTCCCTCTCTCTCTCTCTCTCTCTCTCTCAAATAGAATAAATATTTAAAAATATTTAAGATAGGGGCGCCTGGGTGGCTTAGTCGGTTAAGCGTCCGACTTTCGCTTAGGTCATGATCTCACGGTTCGTGGGTTCGAGCCCCGCATCGGGCTCTGTGCTGACTGCCAGCTCAGAGCCTGCAGCCTGTTTCAGTCTGTGACTCCCACTCTCTCTGACCCTCCCCTGCTCACGCTGTCTCTCTCTCTCTGTCTCCTAGAAATAAATAAAACATTAAAAAAAAATTTTTAAGATAGATTTTGACCTTCTAGGGTATGCCAAGAGGAGGGTAACGAGAGTGGCAGAGGATCCTAAAATCCAGTAGGATGAGAAATATTTAAAGATAAGTAGACTTGGGAGAAATATGTTGGTTGTCTTCAACTCTCTAAAGAGTTTTTGTGGAAAGCAGATTGGCCCAATGGACAAGACTTGGGCAATGGATGCATGAAGAAGAATTTCAGCTGAGGATAAGGAAGAACATTCTAGCTAATTGAAACATTCTAGCACCTTGTTAGGTGGTAATCTACTAGGCATTCGAGTATAACAGAAGCTGTAGTGTGTGGTAAAGGGGATTCTTACATCATGTGGGAAGTAGGATTAGGATTAGAACATCTTTAATGTCCTTTCCAACACTAAGTTTCCTGATTCTCAAAGATGAAAAAGGACTCCAAACTTAAACGTTATCATTAGTAGTGTGTGACGCCTGATGTGTAGAATGGAACTGGTGATTCTACCTCTTTGTATTTTTTCACACCACCTACTTTGCTACCACCTTCTCTCAGCTGAGTCACTATAGGTGTTTTCTGAATGGACCTTGCCTCCATTTCCCCTCATTTCAGCGTATTTTTCTCACTGTAGTTAGGATGATCATTCTAAATCACAAATCTGATTTTCTCACATTCCCACTTGCAGCCCTTCAATAAGTTCCCAATTTCCTCAGAATATAGTTGAAATGCCTCAGCATGGCCATAGTTACTTCTTCAGTCTTTTCCCTGGCCCTACTCACTGACCACCATTACTGGCAGATCACATCTGTTATGACCGTTGCCTTCAGGCCTCTGCACCTGTTCCTACCTCTGCCTTGCAGCGTATTATCCATTTCTCTGCATATCCCCCCCTCCTTAATCTGACTAACTTCTACTTGATCGAGATTCAACTTCCTTCTGAAAATCATCAATATCCTTTTAGAAGTGGGCTCAAAAGCCCTTCTAGTGTTCCTACTTCCTCTAAGTTATCACTTATCAAACACACACAGAGTTACTCAACAGAAGTAACTATTTTATTCATCACGACATTCTCATGTCTTAAAACTATGTCATTTATACAGGAAGAATTCAATACTTGCTGAATTAAAGAAGAAAAGAATGTACTAAGTCATCTAACCTCCATAGGCTCGGGCATACAGAATAATGTTCGTGGACACCTGGGGCTTTGAGTCATAAAGAAAGGGAAGAGAATTCCAGGCAGATAGATTGCATGTTGGGAAAAAGTCTATGTAAGGAAGGTGTGTGTGTGTGTGTGTGTGTGTGTGTGTGTGTTTATTTAAGTTTATTTATTTTGAGAGAGAGACCGAGACAGCATGCATGGGGAAGGGGCAGAGAGAGGGAGAGAGAATCCCAAGTAGACTGCACTGTCAGCACAGAACCCAATGTGGGGCTCAAACTCACAAACCATGAGATCATGACCCTAGCTGAAATTGAGAGTCAGATGCTTAACCACTGAGTCACCTGGGCGCACCATATATAAAGAAAGTGTTTAAGGACAATACTGTCAATATAGAGCCACAGTACAGCTGCTCTGTAAAAGTTTGCCATTTCTTTAAAAGTTAAACAGAGTTTCCATGTGACTTAGCAATTCTGCTCCTAGGAATATACCGAAAAGAGTTGAAAAAACATATCTTCACAAAAACTTGTACCCATATTCAGAATAACTAAAAGGTGGGAAAAACCCAAATGCTTATCAACTAATGAATGGATAAACAAAATATGATATATCTATACAATGAGACACTACTCCACCATAAAAAGTAATCAAGTACAAATAGATACTATGGCATTGATGAACTCTGAGATTATTATGCTAAATTAAAGTAGATACACTCAAAATGTTACATATTTTATGATTCCATTTATATGAAATGTTCAGAATAGGCAAATCCATAGAGATAGAAATTAGTGGGGCGCCTGGGTGGCTTAGTCGGTTAAGCATCCGACTTTCGCTTAGGTCATGATCTCACGGTTCGTGGGTTCGAGCCCCGCGTCGGGCTCTGTGCTGACTGCAAGCTCAGAGCCTGGAGCCTGTTTCGGTCTGTGACTCCCTCTCTCTCTGACCCTCCCCTGCTCACGCTGTCTCTCTCTCTCTCCTAGAAATAAATTTAAAAAAAACATCAAAAAAAATTAAAAAAGAAAAAGAAATTAGTTGCAAGAATGGAGGAAAAAGGAAAATGGGGAATGACTGCTCTTGGGTAGAGTTTGGGCAGTTGGGGGAGGGAGAGCTTGATAAAAATTAGATAGTGGTGATGGTTGTACAACTTTGTGAATATAACAAAAACCACTGAATTTTACACTATAAATTTTTTAAATAAACTAAAATTGTTTTCACCTATATAGAAATGAACAAATAAAAGCATAAACAAAGCAGAAGACACTGCATGTCAGTCTTAGGAGTTTGAACATTAAAGATTTCTGATCAGGAAAAGACATCAACACAGTGCCCAAGACAATTTTACAGAGAATTGGAAAAAATAAATCTTGGAGGAATAATGGCCAGTTAGAAGACAAGTGTTGAGGCACAAGTAAGTGAGGGCCTAGATTCAGCTTTTGACAATAAAACTGAAAGGAAGGAGAGGTTGAAGAGAAATGACACCAAAAATATTGACAGGATTTTGACAACTGAGTGAATGTGTGGAAGGAAAAGTAGGAGTTAATAGCAAAACTGATTTAGAAGCCAGCTGTATGGAGAAATAGAGAAAGAGAATCTAGCTTCAAATACCAGGACAATGCAAATAACATGGAGACCAATAGAAGTAGTTTTTAGGAAAGTGTGGTAAGCCATATTAAAAGCTGCAAAGAAACTAAGAAGAATAAAGGAATATTCTCGGAATTTTTTTCACATCCATTGTTCCTTAGTGACTCTTGGAGCTATGATTCAATTCCATAAACAAAAGTCCTCTTAAATGCTTCTAAATAAGTCGGTACCTCACCTATGTGAGGAACATCTGAAAAAAATGTGGTAAAATCTCATGAAGCCACTCCTCTTTCTTCTAGTCCATTTTCTTTTTTTTTTCTTTTTTTTAAAATGTTTTATTTATTTCTAGGAGAGAGAGACAGCGTGAGCAGGGGAGGGTCAGAGAGAGAGGGAGTCACAGACTGAAACAGGCTCCAGGCTCCGAGCTGGCAGTCAGCACAGAGCCTGACGTGGGGCTCGAACCCACAAACCGTGAGATCATGACCTAAGCGAAAGTCGGAAAGTCGGACCTTAACCGACTAAGCCACCCAGGCGCCCCTCTTCTAGTCCATTTTCAATGCAAGGAAATTGACGTGTAATTGTGAGGTATAATGTACAAGTATAGCTCTTTATTCTAGTATTTTCTTGAAAGAAATCATTAATGCTGCCTCTCTGTGAAGCAGATGCCTGGTTTCCCAAGTGCCAGAAGTTTTTGTGAACTTTATCTTCCTAAAAACTAAAAACTAAAAGTATTTCACTGGTGAGGTAAATAAGATTATGGTATGTTATCAACAATCTGTCGTCTTTGGAACCTTCAATGTGGCTGTCCTTCAAGTCCAAGCAACAGTGGTTAGCTATGCTTAAAGTACATAACACCGTGATGTTGGAATTCAGGAAATTAATAAAGAAGAACTTGAAGAGAACAGCATGAGTTGTGGTAGAAAGCATGCCAAGACTGGAGAGTACAGCTGGCTGGGAACAAAGTTTAATTTCACCTTTACTTTCTTGTCACTTATTAAGTTGCTTATAAGAGCCAGGCAAGCAACAGGAGTGAATGAAGCTGATTGGATGAAGGACCGCAGGGGATAATGAGGGCTGTGTCAAACTGGGGAGCATACTCCAGCTAACCATTGGCATGGGCATATAGACCCAGACCATCTGTTTTTTTTTTTTTTTTTTTCTGGAGGAGCTGAAAATCCAAAGTTCTATGTAAAAATGTCCAAATTTTTAATGTTCATAATTTTAATAAAGTCCAAAGATATATCTGATGACCTGATTTGGCAATAGCCTGACAATTTGTGAACTTTACTCAAACAAAATATAGTTAGGTGATGTATAGATAGATAGATAGATAGATAGATAGATAGATAGATAGATACTTAAAGTTCTCCAAGAGATTTATAAATGTATTTTATTTTGCTAGGATGGAAATAACTAAAAACCAGTAGTTGTTTTAGGTTTCTAAGTGAACCTGTATAGTATTTTATTTGTAAATCCCAAGGTTTTTTTTTTAATGTAATTTTATTCTTATTTGAAAGCCTCTCAAAAGGAGTATCTTATAATACATATGAGAAGAATGACCCAAGGGATGCCAGAATGCGAATTATTCAATTAAATTCTAAAATGTTCACTTTCTGCCAGCAGATTTGGAAACACATAAGGGGCAACAACCCAAAACCATTTTTGTGCCTTTCAAATTAATGCATTGCCTTCCCCAAGGACCCTGAAATGCATTCCCCATGTGATGATTATTTCCATCATTGTGGGAAAACAACTGTTGAATAACTTTAGAGGAAAAAATATACCTAATACTCAGATTCTCCCTGAAAAGAATTTCAGAATCCCTATGAGGTGACAGACCCATTGTCTCACTAGCACAATAGTCAGGCTGTGGATGAACCAAAGACTGCTATGAAATCAAGAATGACCTGCACATGACTTAGCATCCCTAACTTTTCTCAGTAACCTGCCATCCAGTCGGCAACTTCAGATTAATGATTTCTAAATGTTTCCTAAAACAATCATCATTCTATTCAATCCTTCATTGAATTTGTTCCAGAACTTTACCACCTAACTCAAATCACACAAGAACAAAATTTTAAAGCTGACTGGATCCTGGAGATCATTTTCTTCAATCTTTTTACTTCCATTTCATTTCCCTAAAACTATGAATACCAAACTTTAAAAGATGCATGCAGACTTGTCATAGAATTCTAAGAGTCTAGGAGTAAATTTTCATTCACTCCATTGTTTATGTTTCATTATTTTGTAAATAATAAAATATAACCTAATGTTTCAAATATCTTATAGGCCATTTTTATTCCCAGGATGGAGTCTTACTTTTTGTGATCACTTTCTATTTTATTTAGGAAACTATACTAACTGTTTGAAAATCCTAGGGGGTCATTTAGTGCCTTTTAATTAGACATGTGATCCAACATACTCCAGAGAACCCACAAATAAGGTGAGTGAGGCCAACTTACACCATCAGCAATCTTGCCTCTCTGAGAATTATCTGGCACATTCAGTATGGTTGTTTTCTGTTTATAAGAACAATGGTTCATCATACTCCAAAAGCACAAGACTGTGTAAACTCTGTCAGCTAGAGTTCATGAGGAAAGACAGGATCAGCCGCTATAGTAGTTGCTGTGTTATCCTTGACATCATGTCTTTCTATATGGATGTGGAATTCCAGCAAAGTAAAAAATAGAACTTGGGCAAATACCACATTTTATCATCCTAGCTGATGTAATTTAATGCATTGCCCCTTCCCACGGCATCGAGCTCTTGTACCGGTTCTAAGAACCCAGCTAAAGATACCTTTAGCCTTTGGTATCACCTGAAATATCATACTGACATTATATCTTTCAGACCTAAAGCATTCATGCAGTATCCACCGCCAAAAAGTAGGTCAGAATTTTACTCTTTGTAAAGGAATATAAAATAGATTGTTTTAAAATCTCCCCAGTATATAGAAAAACTAAATTTCTACCATCTAGGAATAAACTCACAGGAAGCTTACCATTATTTTTTTTGTCACATTCTTCTTAGTAAAACAATGAGCACTATATACTTCATGATTTCTGAGTTTATAAAGTGGTTTCCTAAACTATATGTGTAACCATGCACCGAAGAAAAAGTTCTCAGATACTTAGACTGAATGGATGTGGATGGCAACCTCTGCCAGCAAAACAGTGAACTTCACATAGTCCTTGTTTCTTGTTCACCAGGTACAAACATTAAAGAATGTAAAAGCATGGAAGGAAAACACAAGGAGCCTCCAGACAGACCAAACATACATCTGGTGTTTATGTGAAAGCATGCAGAGAAGGTGTTCAGTTTCAAGGACTGGTAGGCAATTACAGAGGGTTTGTTCCTTAACTGGCTCCTGGGACATTATGGGGCTCTGTTCTCCTAGTGCCATGCGTTCAACAGCTTTGAGACCAGAACATCGCGGACACTTCAGCAACCGCCGTATTCACTTTCCCAGAGCTTACAGTACACTCTCTAGACATAACTCCATATATATATGACTTCTATTTTTAGTTAATTCCTTACCTACCAAGAAATTTAGGTGAGAACACCAAAGACTCTTTGTTTTGGGGTAATTCAATGTCATTGTATAAGATTATGTGCTTAATATGTCATTTAATAGTCAGTGTTTATTACATGTGTTCAATTCTTTCCACTGCTACCTCCCTCCACTACATTATGAGCTTCCCAAGGGTAGCAGTGCCAACATATTTCTTGTTTCCTTACTACCTTAAAACATACCTCACATAGGGGAACCAGGGTGGCTCAGCTGGTTAAGTGTCCAGCTCTTGGTTTCAACTCAGGCCATGATCTCACAGTTCATGAGATCGAGCCCCAGATCAGGCTCCGCACTGAAGGCATGGAGCCTGCTTGGGATTCTTTCTCTCCCTTTCAATCTCTGACCCACTCCTGCTCTCTCTCTCTCAATAAATAAATTTAAGAAAAAAATACTTCAGGGGCACCAGAGTGGCTCAGTCAGTTAAGCATCTGACTTTGGCTCAGGTCATGATCTCACAGTTCATGAGTTTGAGCCTCACGTAGAGCTTTATGCCGATAGCTCAGAGCCTGGAGCCTTCTTCTGATTCTGTGTGTGTGTGTCTCTCTCTCTGCCCCTCCCCTGCCTGTGTGCTCTCTCTCTCTCTCTTTCTCACTTTCTCAAATAAATAAAAACATTAAAAAATTTTTTGAAAAAGAAAAAATACTTCACATATAATAAACATTTCATAATTTTAAGTACAAATAGTTACAGTCATAACGTTTCATCCTGTTGCTCTCAAAAACACATGCAAAGCACACTAAATAGAATGCCATTTTGTATATATATATATCTTTTTCTTTTTGCAGTCTTGTCCTTGAAGCCAGACCTTTGTATTTAAACCTGAGTTCTGCCACTGACAGGGTGTATAACCTTGGACAAGTTACTCAACTTCTCTGTTCCTCTGTTGCATCATCTGAAAAATGGAGAGAATATTAGTATCTACTTCAAGCAGGTGTTGTGAAGAATAAATCAGTTATTTCATGTAAAGAGGTCAGAACTTTGCCTGTCATACTGTAAGCCCTGTGTAAATAAATACAATTAACACAGAGGTAGGAGTCAAAATGCCAGGCTCCTCTGATCTCTCATGTGTTTATCCGGGTCAAAGTTACAGAATGTCCCTGGCCCATGATTCTTCATGTTTTAGGGACCTAACAATAATTCTTACCCTTTCTCATTAAGGTATTAGGAGAAAATCAACTCTGACACACTTTTATTCTCCAAAACATTTTTCTATTATAATTAATGATAAAGTATTTTAGCTTTTAAATAACTTTATTATAAACTAATGCATACTTATTATAGAAAATTCCAGACGTCTATTAAATTATATATCATCCCACCTCTCAGAGATAACTTTAACATTTTAGAATACATTCAAAGCTTTTCTATACATGTATCTTCATGTTAAAGCATTGTTTGTTGGCATGTTTTAGGTACCACTGGAGGCTGGAAGAAAATCACTGCTTAATGGTTCAGGATGAACAATTTAATGAAAACTGCAAAAAAAAATTTGGGGGGCTGGTACTTCTCTGTCTTTCTGCATAGAGCTCACCGAAGTAAAGCTAAACATCAAGACCAGTCATAAAGACCACCTCATTATTTACATTAACCAGCTACAATGCAATTGAAGAACATTTTGTTTTCAATGTAGTTAATAATCCACATGGCTTTTTGCTATACATTTTAAAAAAATAATAATTAAAACAAAAGGAATGCACACAGTAGCCATTTTCTGGTCCTATGGTAGGACCTGGCTTCCCAACTTCGCCTGGCCCCTTTCACAGGTTAGAGGTAGGACAGCAGCAGATACTTCATGGAGAGAAAATGTGCCCCAGATACTTCATGGAGAGAAAATGTGTCCCAGGTTAACGTTCATTTTTCTAGCCTTGGACAAGAGCCTGTCTTGATGGCATAATAACAACTGAACATTCACTTCATTCACTTCAGTGAACTGAACATTCACTTCAACTTGAGGATGAGCTCAAGAATATAACAGAATGTCAACTAAAGAGCTTCTCTCATAGAAGTCTTAGAAAAGCCTTGGAATATAAGCTAGAACATGGATGTGTAAGCCAGATATCCCAGCAAGCTCACAGTAGCCAAACCTACTCTGATAATCAAGGTATCTACAGAAAGTGGCACTAAGGGTAAGTGTTCCCTCATTAAAGAAGGAAGAGGAATGTGCTCTATACCAAGTATAAAAGGAATTATTATATAATGAGTCTGTGTATTCGACACTGTGGTGTTTAAATATGCCTAAATTCAAATGCATTTTGAATCTCCAGCAATACATGAGAGAGGTAATATTATTCCCATTTTACAGATAAGGAAACTGAGGCTTAGAAAATTAAATAATTTTTTGAGGCCTCACAGACAGAAAGTGTCTAAGCTGGAGTTCAAAACCACATTTAAAAAAATTAATGTTTTATTTATTGAGAGAGAGAGACAGAATGAGCAGGGGAGGGTCAGAGAGAGAGGGAGATACAGAATCTGAAGACAGGCCAGCATGGAGCCCGACGCAAGGCTCGAACCCACAAACCCTGAGATCATGACCTGAGCTGAAGTCGGCACTTAACTGACTGAGCCACCCAGGCACCCCTCAAAACCACATTTTAAAGCCCTCATTTAAAAAATGTAGACCTAACACCATTTATTAAGATGTTTATTAACCGTTTATTAACATGTTTGCAGACTGGCCAAATGTTGGTTATTATTAATCTTAACATCAGTTTTAGTCTTGTTTTTCCATGAATTCCTTAGGTCATCAGCTGAGGAATTATCCCCAAGGGTCTCTGGTTCCTCCTAGACTGCCAGCTGCTTCCCTCAAAACCAACTCTGCAGAGCACTAAAGTGAAAGGGCATGTGGATTAGAGGGACAAACCCTCTAGTCCTGGAGAGACCCTCTGCTGACTTATGTTGGGGTGAGGGATTGGGGACGGGCAGCAGCCTAGGGCTGAAGTGTGGGTGGAGGAAGCAATAACAGGGAAGAACTGGTAGAGGAAAGTTGCTAATCTCTTGCATTGGTCTTTCTCATGTTCCACCTAGAGACCATCACTGCCTACCCCTCAAGAATGATAATCAGAGCACCATGCTGATATTCTTCAAATCACAAGACAGCCCACAGGCTGGCTGCAGTGAGCTGTCAATGAAAATATCTACTGACAGAGCAGTGTCCCTTCTGCATTGTTCTGTCACCCCTTCAAGCCCCCAGAGAGGCTGAGTGATCAGAAGACTGCCTCCTCCAGGGGCTGCTTCTCTGTGAGGGCTTCTAAAATAAGCCTTGATTTTCAACCTCTCTTTCTCATTTGTTTGTATGCTTGTATTTCTCTACATTTTTCTTTTAAAAAAATATTTTATCTATTTCTGAGAGAGAGAGAGAGAGCGTGAGCAGGGGAGGGTCAGAGAGAGAGGGAGATACAGAATCGTCGGCTTGAACCCACGAACTGTGAGGTCATGACTTGAGCCGAAGTCGAACGCCCAACAGACTGAGCCACCCAAGTGCCCCCTCTACATTTTTCTTAACTGATGTAATTTATTTTGAAATAAGGAAAATAAATAGTTCCCTTTTTCTCAGAAAAAAATAAAATTAAACTTAAAGCATTTTGAGGATTTTTTTCTTAATGAAGCTATAAGGAAGTCATTAAATAGGAGGGATCAACAGTTTAGAGGTAGCTTAAGATCCTCTGAGAAGGGATTCCTCTCCTAAAACTCACTGGGGCTGCCACAGCCCTTCTCAACACAGTGCCAGTCATCAGACAATAGAGCTTAAACACACACACACACACACACACACACACACACACACACACACGCCCTGTGAACAGGAACTCACAGGCCACAATAACCAGATATCTAAGGAATATACTCATTTCAAAAGAAAGACATTCAGATAGCATTTACTAAAGTATGAGAACACACAAAGAAGTCATATGCGAACAAAAAGTAAGTATGAAAAATAGAATAATTGAGGTAAAGAACACATCAGATGGAATAAATAGAATAAGATACATCTAAAAAAGAAATTGTCAAGGAGATACAGATCAAAGTGAGGAATTCTCCCAGACAAACAGCAGGAAATGATAGACAGGAAGTGTAAAATAAAAGCTGAGATAAGGAGAGAAATAGAAAGAGCTAACATCTAGACAATAAGGAAGTAAGATGGACAGGAAGAATTGTTCAATGAAGTAGTGAAGTTCCCAAAATTAAAGAAAACGATGTGAAATTGAACAGGCTCTGTCACAGAGTGTTGGATAGGATAAAGATGGAAAAATCTATGTGGAGGAAAATCTACATGTTTAACAACAAAGCCAAAGAGAAATTCTAAATATATTTTAAGAATTATACAAAAAAGAATCACATCTACTAGCACAGTTCTCAAATTGATTTATAAATTCAACATAACCCAAGTCAAACTAAAAAAATCTTATAGAAATGTACAAGAAGAAATAAAAGGTTCACAAGTGACCTTAAAAAGAAGCTATAAAAGGAACATCTGCCATACAGACCAGAGGTCAACTGCAGAGCCAAACCAATGACACTGGATGATATTGTCACCAGACCAGAAAAAATAGCCTGATGGAACAGATTAGAGTACTCAGAGGCTGATGGATGAATATATGGGAACTTGGAGGGGACATTACAAATCAAGAGGAAAAGGATTCATGGTAAATAGGTGACAGTAGGAAAAATGGCTTACTACATGGACAAGATAAGACTCAATTCCTATCTAACAACTTATTCCAAGGTGGGCTCTAGGTATATTAAAGACTAAATGTGAAAGAAAGGTAAAATCCTAAGAATAGAAACCCATTTAGTTCACAAAGAACTCTGAGACCTAAACAAAATGTAAGGCAAAAATATTTAATAAGTTTGATACATCAAAATTTTAACTTAGCTTAATAGAAAGAGAACAGGGGTGCCTGGGTGGCTCAGTTGGTTAAGTGTCCGACTTTGGCTCAGGTCATGATCTCTCTCTCTCTCTCTCTCTCTCTCTCTCTCAGAAATAAATAAAAAAAACATTTAAAAATTTAACAGAAAGAGAACAGAATGAGAAAAGTTATTTGTGATATCTAAAACCAAAAAAGACCAATATTCAGAATATACAGGAATGCTGAGAACAAACTGAGGACTGATGGATGGGGGGGTGGAGGGGGAAGATGGGCATGGAGGAGGGCACTTGTGGGGATGAGCACTGGGTGTTATATGGAAACCAATTTGACAATAAACTATTTAAAAAAAAAGAATATACAAGAAACTCTCAAATCAGAAAGAAAAAGATAAAACCTAAATAGAAAAATGAGCAAAGGAGACCAGAGGAAGGCAATTTTCAGAAGAGAAAATAAAAAATTAGTAAGCATTTCAAGAGATGCTCAAAATTATTAGTAAATAAGAACCAATACAAATGAAAACAGTGAACTGCCACTTCATATCTATTAAACAAGCAAAAACTAGAAAGTTAGATAAAATACTGTCAGTGAAGTGTATACATGTGCAGCTATCC
Source organism: Proteles cristata cristata (assembly GCA_017311185.1). NCBI lineage: Eukaryota > Metazoa > Chordata > Mammalia > Carnivora > Hyaenidae > Proteles > Proteles cristata. The sequence goes on from JAESUZ010003200.1 coordinate 224,297, forward strand.
AGAAGAGCAATTTGGCAATATCTATGCAAAATAAGTAAACAAACATTGTTTGACCCAGAAATTCCACCTGTTAGTATACATCCCAAATGAATGCATAAGCAATTCCATAAATGATGTGTATAAGGATATTCATGTTCATGGTCCTTGTGACCTAGAGGTTGAAGGCTATCTCGATGCCCATTGCCAGGAAAGTAAATAGGGTGGTGACGCACATCTGGGATATCAGAAAACAATTATTTATAAGCAATAGATTTACCCATAGCAGTATGTATATATCTCTAAAATACTGTGCTTAGAGGGAAAAAAACTACCAATTATATATATATATATATATATATATATATATATACACACACATATATATGACCAAATATAGTATATATAAAATAAAAAAATACACACATTCAAATCAAAAATCTTCATTTCGCAAGAACACATACACCCAAAGGTACATGTTAAATGTCATAAATTCTATGGGAAGAGGGCAATGGGTATAAGGTATAATAAGGACTAAAAAAAAGAGAGAGAGAGAGGGCTTACATGTACCAATGATGACAGTGTGCCATGAAGCATTACCTCAATTCTTTCTACCCTCTGTGTGGATAATTCCACCTCTACCATCTTCCATCATTCCTGGGACTATTGGAAAGAGTCTTATTAGAGAAAATGCATGGATGGTAGGCATGGACACTGGATGGACAGTAGGCATAACACTGAGAAGCTCAACAGGAATCTGAATCTGACATCCACAAGTCTCATCATAACCAGTGGAAAGTGGTGAGGAGGAACAGAAAGCTTTCCTTGCCTATATTCCATGTCAAGGACATCTGCCATCTAGAATTCCCCTTAGTTTGCTATGTTCTGCTTCCCCCCAAGACCCATGGTAGCATATCCTCATATGGATATATCGGAACACAAAAGTGATGCAAAGCACTAGACAAATGTGAGGCATTAATACCAGGTCTCTGCCATATCACTGCTTGAAGTTAGCCATCATTTATTGCTCTTCCATGCTCTCAAGTCATAAGACTTGACTGAGGAGATAATGAGATATACCTAGGAATTGAAAAGTCCCCAAAAACATCTTACTAATTTTTACCTTACATTGTTGCTGTGAGACCAGCAACAGGAGACATCCAGGCAGGTAAACATCCCAACATAGTCAATTCAGTACAAGGGCCCGAGAGGCAATTCATCGATTTCAGAGATAAGAAATACTGAAAGAAGAGGGGCAACAGGAGGAAAAGGGGAAAGAGGAGAGAAGAGGAAGGAAAAGGAAAGAATAAAGTCTTTGCTTCGGTATTAGAGTAAGTATTGAAAGATTTCAATTTAATTAAGTTCCGTGCTTGTTGATAGAATTATATCACGATAAATAAAGTACTTGTAACGGATGTAAAAATAAAAAATAGTAGAACAAATTTTCACTGACTCTGCTACTTAGTTCTGATAAAAACTAGAGACACCATATTTTCAGTATGATATTAATATTTTCATGAGTAACATTCGCAACTTTTTTGGCATTCCTTTCCTTGCAAGAGCACTGAAGGCTTGCCTAGACCAGAGCATGGGTGTAAAGACTGTCCGTATGTTTTGCATTCACATTCAATATTTTATATTCATTCAAGAAAGCTCCATGTGATTTGAGACCTGCACCAATTACTACCAGCCAGAGAATCGTTGCTAGTAGTCTACAGTTTCAAACTTTGGGGACTCAAAGGAAGAGTGAATTCCACAGAGGTTTTTAGCTTTGGCACACTCCTCCTGCTTTACATGGCCTGCTTGTATCAGTGACAAAATATTCACATACCTTGGCAGGGATTAAAATTTTATTAGTGGTAACTCCAACCTTTAGTTGTCATATAGTGTGTGTGACTTCAATTAACTATCCCAACGTTAAATACTTCTTGTGGCCACATTTTCCACAGGCTTTCATTTTATTAATAGACAGTGCCTCCACCAACATACAGGTTACACAGTCCCTTCCTCAAATAAGTCATTCACTCTAGACAAACACTCCAGATAGTTGGGAGTTAAGTTGTAAATTTTGAGTTCCATTTTAAAGCTTTCTAAAATGTACAGTTGACTTCACTGTCATAACTGTAAGTTGCCAAGCTACAGTCTTGGATGCTGACAGCATGGACCAGATGCTTGGTCCATGACTTCGCTGGTCTTCCTAGAGGCAGTAACAGCCAGACCCAATACTGACCTATGTGTTAGTAGATATGCTCTTAACAGGGCACAGATGCTTCAAAATCACTTCCTCCCACATTCCTCCTCTCCAGACCATAGAGCAGCATGAAATGGGAAGTGCCTGGACTCTGCAGTTGGATACAAATGGGATTGAGTCCTCACTTTATCATTTATTACCCTCTGAAGTTGAGGTCCTTAGTTTACATTTCCACCTAAATTCAAGACACAATGGCCTACCTCAAAGGATTAATGCAAAGATTAAATATGACGACATAAGCTGCCACTCTGAAAACTCTTCATTAGCTGCCCTTTACCTACACAGTATCTAACTTAAGCTCCTTTGCAACATCTAAGGTCTTGCAAGACTGGGCCAGTGTCCTCCTCTTCTACCACTCTTTGCACTCCCTCTGCTCTCCAGCAATGCTGCCCACTGGACCCTTGAACACACCTTGCCTCTCTGTGCTTTTGCTTGTGCTAGCTCCTCTAACTAGAACACCTTGTTCTCTTTTGGTCATTTGGCCAACCTCAGTTAATCTGTTAAGCCTCTGTTTAAATGTCTTCTCTATTCTGGAATACCTCTCCCAAGTTCAGGCAGACTGTAATTGTCCTTCTCCAGTGCTCTAGAACACTGTGTCCATAAACCCATTAAAGTAAATATCACCCTATATTCTAATTACTTTATTGAGTATGTATCTCTACATCAGACTGCAAATTCCCTGACAGCAGAGACTGTGTCTTTCTTTCTTCTGAGGCAGTCACAAGATCCTACACATGGCAGGCACTTAATAAATGGGAATTGACTCTCCCCTCTTCATCTGTGTGGATTTCTTTATCAAAGGCCAAAGTCTCCTGCTCTCTGTCTCCATCCTTTCTTCCCATTGTCAATGCTGACTGCTACCTCCTCTGATCCTCCAATTTCTGAAAGCAGCTATATCCTGGCCCGGGAGGAACATGAAGTTTCATAGAGAGACAAGGAAGTCAGGAAATAGAGACCAGTAAAATTCCAAATTCTATATATCCTGCACTCGCTATCTTTTGTTACCCTTCTGTTACCGTATAGCAATAAGCATCAAAGGTTGAAAAGAGAAAGAGCTTGTGTGCTTATTTTCAGTTGAGTGAGGAGGGGAAGGCATAGAGAGTAGACCCCACTCACTTCCCAAGTCTGGCTTGTTGGGAAAAGAATCCAGTAGTGGCTGTTTCACAGAAAAACAGAGCGGCCTGAGCACCTAGGAACACTGACAAAGAAAAGTGACCCCTAACCCAGAGATGGAGGTCTTGTGGTTCTTGCAAAACTGCTTCAGAGACCAAAGTGTCTTCCCTTTACCATCAATCATATTTCCCAACATGTTAGCTATAGCACCTTCCCTGCTCTTCTTGCCTTTCTCCACTGATGCTGGGAGCTCAAGAACTCCTTTTTTGGCACCAAAATACCTTCTTTTCTTTTTTGATTTGAGAAAGCTGGACATTGGAGAATATGCTATATTGGGATATGCTGTAGTACAATGAAGTAAGTGTTTCAAGAAACAGCAGTATCAAGAGGTCCACATGTGCCCACCATCTCTCCCTGTTCCTAAATCCCTCAAAATTAATAAAGATAGGTCAAGGAAGAGTATACATAAAATCTCACCTAAGAAACTTGACTTATACCCATTTCTGTTCACTGCTTTCCACACTGAAAATTTTATGTCACCCACACTTAGTCCCCCATACTCCCCCATGAGGTAGTGTCATCTCCACAAAATAAACTAAGTAAATCTCAGCCCTAGAAGAAGAACATACAAAGATACTAATGACTGGGAAGTTCAAACAGTACACATTTGCCCACAAACCAGTGCCAAAGAGACTTACATAAACTCTCAGTTTATGTAAGATTCTGAAGGGCTTTTTGTTTCAGTCATGTTTCTAATACCACTCATTAGGCTTCCAGAATTTTTCTGTTTTGAAGTTAGATTTAACTAGTATCTTCCTGCCTACCTAGAGTTTCCAAATAAAATACAGAACACCCAGTTACATTTGTATCTTAGAAAAACAAAAAAAAAAATTAAGTTTAAGCATGTCCCAAATATCACATGGAATATGCTTATACTGAAAATTCATTCATTATTTATTTGGTTCTAATTTAACCAGATGTTCTGTATTTTGACACAGCCTATTTTTCCAAGAATGTAAAGGATTCTTGAGTTTATGTCTTAAGGAATTATCTGAGAGTAAAGATTCCCTACGTCCTTACTTCATGTAGAGTTCATAACCAACTCCCATCTCTGGAGTTGGTTAAAGTAGCAAGTAACAATGCAACTTATTTCATTTTCATTTTTTTCCCTACTCACTTCTGGAAGAGAGTATTGAAAGAGAATGGCCATAAAGCAATTTAAATAGAAAACAGTGGAATGGAAACAAGTTATGGGTAAACCATAGATGTTTTTCAATCCCAGCATAGTCTGGATATTAAAGTCTTATTGATTACTATCTTACTGTTCCTTCTTCCTCCTGGTTTGGTTTGAAGGTTTGGATAACAAATGAGACATCTTTAATGAACCTAAGTTAGATACTGACCTAGAATTGAACACAATTTCAATTAAATTTTATTCAATACTTAAATTTATTTAAATAAATTTAGCTCACTTTCCAATAGTTGTTTTTTTAAAAAGTTTGCTAAACCAAAATACATTTTAGATATATTCTTTTTGCCAAAACGTTTTTTAATGTTTTTTTTAAAATTTATTTCTGAGAGAGAGAGAGAGAGAGAGAGAGAGAGAGAGTGAGCAGGGAAGGGTCAGAGAGAGAGGGAGATACAGAATCTGAAGCAGGCTCCAGGCTCTGAGCTAGCCATCAGAACAGAGCCTGATGCAGGGTTCGAACCCGTGAACCGTGAGATTATGACCTGAGCTGAAGTCAGACATATAAATGATGAGCCACCCAGGCACCCCAGCAAAAACATTTTTAAAAAAAACCTGCTTAAGGAGAGTAATCAACACTCTGACATTTCCTAAGAAAAATAGATTAGAAAGCCCAGTCATAATTTTTTCAAATGGATCACACTTTTGGCCTGAACACTTACTACAGTTTGCATCTGGGACATGCAAAGAGTGCACTGAGAGTTGGAATCTTCTCTCTACACCGAGAAATAACAGTAACAGGGTAGAAGAAGAAGGAGGAGGAGAAGAAAAAGGAGGAAGAGGAAGAAAGAAAAGGAGAAAGAGATGGGGAAGGAGGAGGAAGGGGAGGGGAGGAAGAGGAAGAGGGGGGACTTTCAGGAAAGAATTGAAGGAGAAAAGAGCATAACTTTATCTTTGATGCCCAATGTATGCCAAGTCTGCAGGTCCACAGCTACTAGGGATGGCACAGAATTCAAATGCAGGCAGTCTGACTTCTGTCTAAGGAGTACCAAATCCCCAGGCTTACCAATCCCCCCAACAATGATGGCTCCAAGAACTCACTTCTTCAGTTTTCTTTTTAGGTTTACTCATTCTTTATCTCAAGAAATAATAGCATGCTAGGCACTCAGTGGCATAGAGTGAGAAACAAGACAGAGCCCAGGCTCTGTTTTACATGTCTTTGAGTGTAGAATGGGAGATAGAAAATGTGAACAAATAAACAAGACTAAATTCTAATAACTGCTCTAAAGGAAAAGAAGTTGTCCCTAGCCAGGAAATAGGAGGGACCTACTTCAGATGACACTGAAGCTCAGAGAAAACCTCTCCAGAAATAGTACATTTAAGGAAGACATTAAAAAAGCCTAGGAGGAAACTAAAGAACAAATGAGAACCAGACAGGGAAGAGCCCAAACACAGTACCAGGAGAAGAAAGGAAGCACAGGAGGGAGCCTAGGATCTGCCAGGATGGAACAAAAGCCTTTCTGACTGCAGCCCTCATAAGAGGGAGAGACTATGAGCATGGAGGAGGGCACTGGTTGGGATGAGCACTGGGTGTTATATGGAAACCAACTTGACAATAAACTATAAAAGAAAAAAAAAAGAGGGAGAGAGTATGGCATATCGGGGTATAGGCAAAGACCTCTGCATGAAGGTTATGAAGGTCGTCATGGGATAATGTAAAGTTTGAGCGGGGAAGCCTTTAAGCAAAAATGAAACTCCTGACTACCTCAAACAGAATGGATTCTGAGAAAGCCTGGGCCAAGAGAGGTATTCCAAAAGCAATTCTCTAACACCAGTTGGGTGTCCTGCAATTTAATTGAGTTTTGACACTAACTATCTCGAGTTAGTGCAGACCCCACAAGTTAAAGCCAAAGTCATTCACAAGACTGCCCCCCTACTTCAGATGTCAGCCACAAGTATTTGGGACCATCTGCACTTCTGACAAACCAGCTGTAAATCTGAAGTTTCCATAATTTACTAGAATGACTCACAGAACTCACTGAAAGCACTATACCTACAATTACAGTTTTATCGTAAAAGATTTAGAACAGGAACAATAAAATGAAGAGGTACACAAGGCAAGTTCTTGAAGGAGAGGGAAAATAGAGCTGTCATGCCTTTTCCTCATGAAATCTGGATATACTGCCAAACACATCAATGTGTTCACCAACCAAGAACTTTGGTGAATAGTTTTATTGTGTCACTAGTCACATGATTGGACTCAGTCTCTAGCCCCTCTCTGTTCTCTGGAGGTTGGAGTGGTTCTAAAAGTTCCAACCCTCTAATAACATGCTTGATCTTTCTGGTGTCGCCAGCCCCTCCTCTGAAACTAAGGGCCCACCAAGAGTCACCTCATTTAGTATAAACTCAGGTAGAGTCTAAAGGGACTCATTATGAATAACCAAAGACACTCCAATCACTCAGGAATTTTGAGGAGTTTTTGAAACTCTGTTCAAGGAATCAGAGACAAAGACCAGATATACTCTTTCTTACATCACAAGAGACAGGAAAATTAAGTGGGTGACCTGTAATATTTAGCAGTTAAAAACTAAAAGGGATCTGGCCTTGTTTTAGAGGTGAAAAAAGGTTATGGTTGAAACAGGAGGAGAAAACCCAAGAAGGAACCAGAAATGGTTCCAAGGAAAAAAACAAGGAGTTTTCTTCATCTCTTTTGCTTTACATGAAACATGCATATTCTGATACTGACACTGTATGGCCTACGAAAGGAAGAGAACCTTTTCTAATAGAGCATATTTTATCTTAATCTTAAAAATAGTAACACTGACCCTTACAGATATTTGTGCTGGGAGATTCAAATCTAGGACCTTCTTGCCAGTACCCCATAGAAATTTCCCCTCAGTCTTTCAGGAAAGTTATTCTATATTGCTGCCTCCATTCAGTGAGCAAAATTCTCTGCAACTTTTTAATTAGCTTAACATTCACAGAAGGGACAATGAATGAATATCTGTAAATTATGAACACAAAGAAGAGAAACATAAAAAACATGGGACTGACTCTTATTAAACTTACACAAAGAACAGTACTGAACATGAACATGACACAGCAACCAGGAAATGGGAGGGCCTCTGGTATTACGTCAGAGCCTGGATGGGAGGAGGGCTGGAGCTCATTAAGAAAAGGCCTGAGTACAAGGCCTAAACAATAGTGCCCTGTTTCCGGGAACTGGGGCTGGCAGGCCTATAGCTGCTTTGCACACTAATTGCCAGTGATCTCCGGACTGTCCAGGTAGAACCTGCAGTCTAAGTCTTGCATTGTCTGTAGAATAACAGGAATTCAGCTTTGTGCTGACTGAGCAGTAACATTTTATCTGGTATAGTACTCTGACTTCTGATACTAAGGGCCTTAAATAAAATGGAAGATTTTAAATTTGATGGAAAAGAGCGCCTGCCTGTCAACTATGTGAAGGGGATTATGCAACCTGTACCTACCTGTGATATCTGGGACCAGATCTGGAACTTCCAAGCCAAGCCTGATGATCTACTTATTGCCACCTATCCTAAAGCAGGTAGGAGGTAGGGGAGAGGGGAAGGTGAAAAAGAGAGAGAGGTAAGTAAGTGGGGAAAGTACATTAATAATGAAACAAACTGATATGGGTTGGAGTGGGAAATTGTTTACTGGACAGAGTGCTATGACTAAGATATATCCCTGTGGAAACTGAAACTACAGAAAAAATACACTAAAATCACTTACAAATTTTAAGAATTTAATTCTTCTTATGATGTACATATTTTTTTAATGTTTTGTTTATTTTTGAGAGAGAGATAGAGACAGAGTGTGAGCAGGGGAGGGGCAGAAAGAGAGAGAGACAGAATCTGAAGCAGGCTCCAAGCTCTGAGCTGTCAGCACAGAGTCCGATGCAGGGCTCAAATTCAGGAATGACGAGATCATGACCTGAGCCAAAGTTGGACACTTAAACCCACTGAGCCACCCAAGACCCCCTGATGTACATATTTTTTTTTACTTCCCCAGTAGAGAGTGAATTAAACAGCTAAGAACTAAAGGGCTAGATTTATTGATTTGTTTGTTCCTTACTTCAGATCCTGTAAACAAAACAAAAACTGCTTTGTGTGTGTAAGCTAAAAAGGGGATCCCAAGGCTGACTTGGGGAAGAATTACAGGAGCTTTGGTCCTATGATGCTGATTTCACCTCTGCAGCCTCCAGAAGCCCTCAAAAGTCTCTCAGTTCAGTGTCTGAAAACTACTCTTTTGATTTCCATCTTCTCTCATAGTATGTTGTAAACATACTTCCTTGTTTCAGTAATCAGTTTAAAAAAATTTGCTATAAAAGTAAGACTGTTTGAGCCCAGCCTCTGTATCATAAAATTTTTAGGATGGGCGGAGAGAAATAGTTGTCTACAGGTATTTGTGCAGATTACATATATACTAAAAATACAGTATTTAATTCACAGCCAGATTGTATATACATTTACTTTTTGCAAAAATCAAGTTCCTCATCAATAACCCCTCTTTCACACCCACCCACCCCACACAGGCACACACAGCAAAAAATCTACCCTAACATTTTCTGAGACTGTATGTTCAAACCCTTGACATTTTATCTCTAATGATCTTAATAAAAGACTGCCAGTAGATGGAAGCCTTAGACTCCTAATTTTCCAATCGGAACATGAGTCTGTTCAGGATTAAACTTTCCTAAATTTGTGAATGTAAAACAATTCACTGGTAAAAATCACATCTCACAGTCTTAATTTTGTCCAAAACTTTACTTAATCATCATTTCAGCACGTTTTTATCATTTCAGCATAATGTTTAATAATTAATCTTTTTCCATCTCCCAAATGTGAACAGTAAGATTTGGCTTATTAAAGGTTTTCATCGGATAGGGTTAATGGTGCTTGAACAATCCAAATAACACACTCAAAAAACAAAATGCTTGCCAGCTAATGTAACATTTAATCAGCACTAAAACCTTACCCATTAATAAAGGCTATATTTATTGGAGGGAAGAAGAAATAAGCATGGATTTAAAAATATGGTTTACCCCTAAATTTTTAAAAGAATAATAAATACTCAGTGAATGAGCCAAGAGAAAAATAAGTTATAAAATCACTGACCTCTAGAGGATGAATTGAGAAGTCCATTCCATTTTCCCCAAACCTCTAGCAACCTGCCCCAATGTTAGCTGACCCATGGCCATAAATTCAGAGTGAACACATAAAACCAGTACAAATAGGTCTAACTTTTTTTGACTAGATAACTAAAGAAATATTGTTCTTTATCCTGTAATAAAAGAGTTGATGCCAGAAAATATTAGAGACCAACTCATCTACGATATAAAATGTAATTTTTTCATTGCTTCCTAACCTGTGCCCTTCCTGTAGAACTAAAAGCATTTAATGACAGTATGATAAAAGAAGTCTATAATGATAGCTGGTGTCAAAGAAAATAAGATTAGCCCAGATCCAGGATTCAAAGAACCATTATCAAATTGTTCCCGAGGGATTTGTCAGGATGTCTAGTACAATAGCTCTTCATCAAAGGATGAAGATTTTATTGGTAGGCACTGTATCAATCAGAATCAGGCAGCACACAGAAACTAACTGGGCCTGGGAGACAGAGGGCCCTTCTTCCAGTGGCTTCTTGCACGTAAGACCCTGGGAAGCAAAATAAATTATCGCCTCTGCAAAATTTCTATCTGTTATAGCTACTTCTCCAGAAGAATGACCTCTATCTCACTTCCATGTTCCAATGCATTTCATCAGGGGAATCAGAATCTTAGTGGCAAAGAAGTCTAGATAATGTACTTTTTAGCATTTCAGTCCCTAAGATAAGGGGAAAATTGAGAAATGGGTGAAAATGGATATGAAGTACTAATGATCAATACCCAGCCCAGATACTAATTGTTCATTTGTTCATTCAGCCAACATATATTAAGTACTTCCTATGTGGCAGCCCCATACTATGTGCTTGGGAAAACAGTTTGAAAACCACATGGTCATTACTCTCCAAGAGGTCATAATTGGGTGAGAAAGACTTTTCATTATGCCTTTCTTATGAACAACACAGCTACATCAACAGGATAACAATCCAAATTAATGGTTGTGACAGGCAAAAAAATGAACTGCATATTTATCAATATAAGGTCCATTCCAAATTGCAGCCATTGTATAAAAGTTCATATTTTGATAACATAAGACATAAATAAAAAATCATGTTTTCTGAATTCCACTATCAACCTGGCTTTAAAATTCAGAGAGATGTTCTAACATATGATCATATTTTAAGAAACGTACTATACTAATGAAGGCTGAGTGGCTCAGTCAGTTAAGCATCCGACTTCAGCTCAGGCCACGATCTCATGGTTTGTGAGTTCGAGACCCAAGTTGAGCTCTGTGCTGACAGCTCAGAGCTTGGAGCCTGCTTTAGATTCTGTGTCTCATTCTCTCTCTGCCCCTCCCCCACTTGCAGTCTGTCTTTAAAAAATAAATAAACGTAAAATATTTTTTAAGAAATGTAGTATACTAAATGTCTATGCATCTTCATCTTACATGTGGAATAAGGAACAACATGGACTCAGGAGATAGTGGACTTAATACAAAATGAAGGTGATGTCGACAAAAGTCAAAGAGCACCTACTCATATACGAATTCCTTTCATCGAATGGGTAATCCCATCCATAAGAACTGGTGAGTATAGAATAACACACTTGTATAGTCCTAAATATACACCTGGGCTTTTTTATGATCATATTCATAGGCATTCAAGCTGAAAAAAAATCATAGAAAAGACATAAGAATTAATACAACCACTTTGAAAACCTAGAAAAAAATTAAATTCTAGCCATTCAAGCAATTATTGCTTGAATTCTGTGACTGCATTTTTTTAACTGGCTGTTGCTATACTCCAGACATTTTCTAATGGAGTTACTGATTATACACAAGTTAAGTTTTTATTCTCCATTAGAAATTAATTTTATTCCACAGGTTGAGCCAAGTAAGATAATTTCATGGTGGAAGGGTTTGAATTTTTAAGGTTCTTATCTGTTTGGTTTCTTGTTTGTTATGGTTAAAAACTGGTTTAGCTTTAAAAAAAAAAGTCATTAATAAGCTAGACATATTCTCTCATAACAGATCTAGTTACAGTGCTCTCATAGCTACCTTGAATTGTTCAACTGTTCCTAAAGTAGTAATAAAAGAAGCAGTAAGATTTTGAAGCAAATAGAAAAAAAAATAGTGGGAAGTGATCAAAAATCAATTTTGCAGGTTTGGAACAAGCTAAGCAAATGTCCTCACCACGGACTCTGAAAACACACCTTCCTATCCAGATGCTGCCACCATCCTTCCTAGAGGAAAACTGTAAGGTAAAAAGCAAAAGGAATTCACAATTTACTCAATGTACCCACTTGAACATAATTTGTATGAGCAATGACCAAGTATAAATTGAATCCTATTTTTGCTATTTCCCTCCTCCTGCCATTCCTAGATAATCTATGTAGCGAGAAATCCTAAGGACAATATGGTGTCTTATTACCATTTCCAAAGAATGAATAAAGGTCTTCCTGATCCAGGAAACTGGGAAGAGTATTTTGAGACTTTTCTGGCTGGGAAAGGTAAGAGAATTCAGTTTTATTTCTTTCCTTTCTTAAAATTCTCAAACACTCTAAAAAGAAAAAATCATTTCCTTAGAAATAGCTGGGCCTCTGCCTGTTTTACTGTGAAGAAATCATCAGTACAATACTCTCTGTCTCTTTAGGAAATCTTTCAGTGGAATATTTGCCTGTTGAGCTTCTGTGTTTCATTACCCTGTTTTTTATCTCTCCTTGCAGTGTGCTGGGGATCTTGGCATGACCACGTGAAAGGATGGTGGAAAGCCAAAGATCAACACCGCATTCTCTACCTCTTCTATGAGGACCTGAAGAAGGTGAAGGGCAGTGCTATATATGTTCCCATTGAACAATAAGACATTTAAGTCATAATGTACGAACCCGACCAGGGACTCATAGATTGAAACAGGGAATAGAAAATGCTGCACTTCATTGGTTACTGTTGTCCATGAGTCAAAGAACATATGGGATATCAGGATTTTATGTATCACATAGTTTCATCTACAATTTCCTGGTACTCTGGAATATGGTACACTGTTTCCATATAGGCAAAATACAAGTGATACCTGTTTTTTCCTCTTTCATATCTTTTTAAAAATTCCATTTAGAAAGGAAATGGCACATTTTGTGTTTTTTCACCAGTATTTGAGAAACATCATAATTTTAAGAATGGGTTAAGAATTTAGAGTGTAAGGGAAAATACTAATGATTTAGATTTAAAATTCATGAATTCAAGTTCTGGCTTTACCACCTACTGGCAATTATTCTTGGTGAGGACACTTAACATCTTAGAGACTTACTTAGTTTTCCTAAATGCAAAAACTAGACAGTAATATATACTCTTCCAATATCTACTATGAGGACTAAATAAGATGAGCTTCATGGGAGTTTACTATAAATGGCAATACGCCCAATATTAGCTATGACTTAAATATAGACATTGATGAAAATTATAGACTCTGTTCTTCAACTATCACTGAAAGCCTTGGTACTCAAAAGGTGGTTCACAGACTAGCTGCACAGGGCTCTCAGAGCCCACATTAGGCCTACTAAGTCAGAATGTGCACCTTATAAGTTGCCTTCTAAGATCCCTAGGGGATTTGTGGGCACATTCACTTAGATGTATGTCTCCTGGGTTCAATCACTGCTAGGCTTTATCTGGCTGTTTCTATAGAATATCAAAAGAGTGGAAAAGAATCACTTTTCTATTTTTTAGTCGAGATATAATAGACATTTAAAATTATTTTTATGTGTACAGCATGATTTAATATTTTATATGTTTTGACATGAGTACCACCATAAGTCTAGTTAACATCCATCACCACACGTAGTTACAGAATTTTTTCTTGTGACAAATTTTAAGATCTATTTTCTTAGCAACTTTCAAATAGACAACATTGTATTATTAACTATAGTCACCATGCTGTACATTACATCCCCGGGACTTAATTATTTTATAGCTGGAAGTTTGTACCTTTCGCCCAACCCTACTCCCCACCTCTGGCAACATCAATCTTTTCTCTATAAGTTTGGTGGTGGTTGTTTAGATTCCACTCTACAATTTCTTCAAACAGAAAAGGTCAGATATGTGCTCTATTTTAGTGTAGAGAGTTATCTACAGAATTCTAGATTTAGATACTCAGTTAAGAAATATAATGGCAGGAAGCACCTGGGTGGCTCAGTTGGTTAAGCGTCCGACTTTGGCTCAGGTCATGATCTCATGGTTTGTGGGTTCGAGCCCCACGTCAGGCTCTGTGCTATTTCAGATTCTGTGTCTCCCTCTTTCTCTGACCTCCCCCTGTTCATGCTTCTCTCTCTCTCTCAGAAATAAATTTAAAAAAAAAGAAAAGAAATATAATGGCAGGGAGTCATATAAAGGAAGACTTTGCTCTTTCATGAGTAGATATGACAAACTGAGGAAGCCGCAGAAGGAAAGAATACTCCGCTGTTAAATACAGAGTAGGAAAACTCCATGTAGGTGATGCTCGTCCATATATTATATGTATCATTATAGGGTCAAAATAAGGATAGGTTGTCAGGAATAATGCCCTCTTAATGGGATATACCCTAATGTATTATGATGCCAGGAAGAAACTTTATTGAATAGGTAGTCAAACCTCAGAAGCCCCGCGTCGGGCTCTGTGCTGACTGCCAGCTCAGAGCCTGGAGCCTGTTTCAGTCTGTGACACCCTCTCTCTCTGACCCTCCCCTGCTCACGCTGTCTCTCTCTCTCTCCTAGAAATAAATAAAACATTAAAAAAAAAAAACTATAAAAAAAAATTTATTTAAATCTAAGTTAGTTAACATATAGTGTAATAGTGGTTTCAGGAGAAGAATTTAGTGATTCATCACTTACATTTAATACTCAGTGTTCATACCAACAAGTGCCCTCCTTAAGACCCATCACCCATTTAGTCCATCCCCAACCCAACACTCTGCCAGCAACCCTCAGATTGTTCTCTGTATTTAAGACTCTTATGGTTTGCCTCCCTCTCTGTTTTTATCTTATTTTTCCTTTCCTTCCCCTATATTCATCTCCTTTGTTTCTTAAATTCCACATATGAGTAAAATTGTATGATTTTTATCTTTCTCTAACTTACTTCACTTAGCATAATACATTCTAGTTCCATCCATATCTTGCAAATGGCAAGATTTCACTCTTTCTGATTACCAAGTAGTATTTCATTGTGTGTATATATATATATATACATAATGTGTATATATGTACAATATATATATAGCATATCTTCTTTATCCATTCATCAGTTGATGGACATTTGGGCTCTTTCCATAATTTGGCTATTGTTGATAGTGCTGCTATAATCATTGGGGATTCCTAGTCTATGTGAAGCCAGTTAAATTAAGCACTTTCGACATCCAAGCTTTTAAAGCAAAAGACACAGATGTCAGGCTATATCTTTCTACTTTCTTTCCCCTACCACTCCTCCTAGAGATAGGGACTTCTCACAGCCACAGATCCGCAGGGTAGTGTATCCCTCCAATGAAGAAACATTGGAACTCTGAAGGACACATAAAAACCTGAACATGCTGGGTAGTAGAGTTATTAGTCATGGGTGTCTCTTGGGTACTTCATGGGTACAAAATAGTCATCTCTCATTCTCCTGCCACCACTTACTGTCACCACTGAAATGGTCTGGGGACATTTCTATCAATGTCAGAAACAGGAGATAGCCTCCTTAAATTGTCTGCCCCTATACTTCCACAATACCTTTGTTCTTATCATCCGTCTATGGACTCTCCCTGTTGGATATTTAATTGACCAATTGACCAATTGACCCCCGCCCCAATAATTAACTTGCATAGGACACTTGGGCATAACTTAGTGAAACACTCTCCATGCACTGCATGTCATTGTATGGTGAATGTTTCACTAACACTATTCAGTTTTTGCTTCTATGTTAGAACAAGAAAAGCTTAATACTTCCAGTTAGTAAAAAAAGAGAGTATTATGGGCCATCATGTTAAAATGAGTCATTCATGGATAGTTGACCATTTATGATATAAGATTTTTAAATTTTATCTCATGGCATGTTACTGATTACTGTTACTAATTCATTTCAATATTCTTTTTAAACCAGTTATTTTATGTAAAATCTTCACTTTTCTTTTGACTCTCATAGAATCCAAAGCATGAAATTCAGAAGCTGGCAGAATTTATTGGAAAGAACCTAGATTATGAAGTTCTAGATAAAATTCTCCATCACACTTCATTTGATGTTATGAAGCAGAATCCAATGGCAAACTATACAACAATTCCTACTGAAATCATGAACCACTCTGTTTCTCCATTTATGAGAAAAGGTTTTTATATTTTCTTTTGATCATAATCTTAAAAGAATTGTCCAATCTTTCACAGCCTTGGGGGAATTTTCTTTTCTGTGGCTAAGAAAAAAAAGATCTATAACAAATGATTCTGGGAAAAGCAGTATTTGGGAAACAATGAATGAAATGGAAACAATGTTTAGACAATTATAGAGTAAGATGTGGTGTCTAAATCCCATCTGTCTCCAGAGATCTGGCTGATCACTTACAAACATACAGAATGAAATCAGATGAGGCAAAGAATCCATTTTATAATAGACTTACAAGGGCTTTATGCTATCAGTTAGATGCATTTATTCAAAAATACTTACTAAGTGGCTACTATGTACCAGGCAGTACTCTAGATAATGTCCAGAGCAGTGAAAAAACAAAGCAAACCAAACAAAAAAACACAGAATTTTCTTCCCTCATGAACATTATATTCTAGCCACAAACAAAATAAACAGCAATACGGAGGATAATAGATGATGGTAAGCACTACAGGAGAAAAACGGCAATCTGTGAAAAGGTAATAGTGATTGCAATTGGAGGATTTGGGGGATACTTTTTTGTTTTCTTCCTCAAAACTATACCTTGAATTCTCTCACATACAAGTCCTTCCAGGTGGGTCTATAGTATGAAAGCTATAGCACCTACCACACTTTGATATGCAAAGAGGACAGGAGAAAAAGACAAGAAATTCCCCCAAGCCTGCTGTTTTAATTGTTGTAGTTTCATTTGCCCCATCAATGTGACTCCGTGGGTAATGGGCTCTCCCATTACTGAATCAGATAAGAAATTCTTCTTCCCTTCAGAATGAAATTGACAAGTTAGCAACAGAAATGTTTTGTTCAATATTGCCTCCCCTCACCCTCCCAGGAAGGTAGAATAGAAATATTCACACAGAAACAGGAGAATAGAGAAATACAAATTGACTCTCTCCTACGTGATTGTTTCAGGGACAGTTGGAGACTGGAAAAATCACTTTACTGTGGCTCAGAATGAGAGATTTGATGAAGACTACAAGAAGAAAATGGCTGATACCAGTCTAACTTTCCACTTCCAATTCTCGTAAAAAAGAAAACAACCAAAAATTGTTTAGTTTATTACCTAACTTACTGGGTAATAATCAATAAAATTTTATTGCTCAGACCACATGATACTGGGGAAGATTCTCAGACTAGTTGTTTATTATGTTTGCTTTTGTTCACTCTAAAAGTGAGGCGGTAAAGCTGGCAGAGACGGGGACAAGGTGGAGAGTGGAAGCAGGATGGCCGTGTGGAAGGAAGGAGGTTCAATCATTACTAGTTACAATCACGGCATCATTGCTAATTATCATTCTATGTAAGTTTTCTACAGATCATGTGTTTGTTAAAATTAAAATTCTTCATTCCTTATATAAGAAAACACTAAAATTTTCATAGTAAGTGTTCTTTCAGGCTTATTTCTCAATGTAGCACTAAAATATGTAGATAATGACTATTTCTCTCAGAAAGTTCTTGGTAGCCAAGTAGCCATCATATAACTCTGTTCCCCATAAAACTTTCCAATTCACTTCAGTGTTCTTTCTATAATACACCTATCCCTATCAGTTACTACATCCTATATACTTAACTCTCTTTCTCACCTCAGCCAGCGCTATCATTCAGTCTTTGAGTCATATCTTGACTCACCTCTTTCCAGTGAATCCACAATCATATGCTAATCCACCAACAATCTTTGTCAATTTTCCCTGTACGAAGTCTCATTTGTATAGCCACCCTTCTGGTTCAGAAACCTTTTACCTCTTGCCCATACTAGTGTAAGCTTCCTAACTCATTTCTCTCTTCCTCACAAATCTATTAGGGTTACTTTCCTAAAACAGGATTTTGGGACTGTGTTTTTCCTCGGCTCTAAATACTTCAATGAATTTTCAGTGCCTGAAAGATAAATCCCATGCTTTTTAACCATCATTCAAAGGCAGCTATAACATATGATATGGTTGATCTCATCTTCCAAACCACTTTTCCAGCTTAATTTCATCTTCTAAACCACCTCCTTACTTTGGCAAATTAGCTTACTCACTGAGCCTTGATCATATCTTGTAGGTTCTTATCCTACTAGTTTAATTTTCACCATGCCTCTATCTGAAAGTTCCTTTTCTTTCTTTCTACCTATCCAAACATATAACATGCTTCAATAACCAGTGCAAAGTGGTTCATTCATCCTGCAAATACTGAAAACTGAAGAGATCATTTGTTCTTCTGAAGTTCTCTACACTTAGTGTAATTCTTTTGTGATTAAGATTAAAGTATATTACATCTCTTATATGTATATATTGTCTCCTTTGTGCTTACTAAAATTTTCACTTTTTTTCCAAGATAGAAACATCACTGTATACTTCATTGCACATCAAACAAAATATAACAAGCACAAAAATATGTAACTGAAAGAATATCTTAGTCAAGGAAATTCGAAAAAACTAACTTAATATTTTAAGTAGTACCTATAAAAACTATCATCTTTAGCTGCTGTCTAATATACTAGCTACTACCCACATGTGCCTGTTTAAATTAATTAAAAATAAATAAAATCCAGTTCCTCATTTCCACCAGTTAAGTTTCAAGTGCTCAGTAGCCACACATACCTAGTAGCTATTACTTGGACATTAGAAAATATTTCTATCATCAAGGAAAGTTCTAATGAAACTTTTTATTTTTACAACATTTTATTTTTACAACAGTTCTTTGAATGTGGCATTATTATCCCACAGAGAAAACCAAAACTTAGAGATGTTAGTTAAGTTACTCAAATAAGAAGTGTTGGAATTTAGTTTCAAACACAGCTCCAATGGTTCCAAAACCTGCATTTTTAACTGCTCAAAATAGAGTCTCTCCCTTCCTGCTCCTGCCACAGTCTCATCACAAGTTCATCATGATCACTGCTAACTAAAGGATGCCCAACCCAGACCCAGACCTAAAAATAACCAGACTGTCAAGATGTCAGCCATTCCCCAACATGATCAAGTGGAGCTTAACAAGAGTCTATTGAATATCTAAAATAGACCCACTGTCAGCTTGCTCTGAAGCAGAGTCCTAAGCCAACAATAGCTTCCCACTTGGCACCCCTAACAAGTATCCAATCTGAAGTCTGTTTTTTATACCTTTATATCTATAAAGTTCTCCTCTGAAGTCTGTTTTTTATACCTTTATATCTATAAAGTTCTCCCTGAAACTGGTTACAATTTCTGCAGGCCCTGATCTGAATGCAGTGCTTTCTGTGGCTGTGTTCAGTTCTCCCCCACATACCACCACTACCCCAGGACACCAAAATCCATGCCCTGCCCTGCTGCCCCACAAAGACAACTCAGGAGAAGGGGCATGTACTCAGCCCATGCCTCTTGGACTTTTGACCTTGCACTCAAGTTGCTACCTCTTCTTTTCTTCTCCCTTTCAGTCTTTCAAAACCATTGATTAGCATAATATATTCTAGATCTAGTCAAAATTATTTCCATTTCAGCATAAAATTACAATAATGCATTTAGTCTTTGCAATCCTTCTGATACATAGAATCTATCAAATACAGTGTGTACATTCTGTGTTTTAACATGTAAGCAATAACCTTTAACTCCTGTGGAACAAGTCTAGGTTTGAACAAAGAAATTAAGAAAGCTTGATTTGGTGTGAAATTTATTTATTTTAAAACTATATTTATATTGATACTTTACTAACAGACAGGAGACAAGTAGCATTATGGTTCATTCACACCAAATTGTCTCTAACATTGCTAAGAATGTGTTTTTAAAAAATATTTTATATAGAATTATAATACTGATTTTTGCACTATTCTACTTCTTACATCTCTATACATGAAGTTTGATTTTCCTTACTATTTTCTTTTTTTAATGTTTTATTTATTTTTGAGAGACAGTGTGTAGGTGGGGGGACAGGCAGAGAGAGAGGGGGACAGAGGATGTGAAGCAGGCTCTGCACTGACAGGCTGACAGCAGTGAGCGCTATGAGGGGCTTAGACTCATGAACCATGAGATCATGACCTGACCTGAAGTCAGACACTCAACCAACTGAGCCACTCAGGCACCCCAAAAACACCACAACAAAACAGGAAATTAGAAAGTAAATGGTTTCTGACCCCCAGACTCAGAGCACTAATGAAAAAGGCAATATAGTTTAAATACCAGATTGAAGGACCCTGAGAACAAAGTAATGCCACAGCTTACCATAGTACCATAGAGACTACAGTATGGAAGGCACCAATGTGAGCAAGAGATTACAAATTCTTAATAATGAATAAAAAACTTAACTGGGAAAGTATACAACAGGACTAGAGAAATCATACCCCAGAAAAGGCTTGAGAAGTCCTCAGAGTTTCCAGCGAGGCTGATTGACAGAGGTCTTCCGTTATACAAAGCAAATCTATAAAACTGGAAAAAGTGACTTTTTCCTTCAAATACCCAAATCTCAACATGAGATCACAAGGCATAAAAAGAAATAGAGAAACATAGCCAATCAAAATAACAAAATGTATCTCCAGAAATAAGTCCTAAATAGATATCTCTGAAGTATTTGACAAAGAATCCAATATAATCATCTTAAATATGCTTAATACACTAAAAAAACACAAAACACAAAACACAGACAGACAACTAAATAAAATCAGGAAAAAAAATGTATGAGTAAAATAAGAATATCAACAAAGATATAGAAACAACAAGAAAGAAATAACTTGGGGGCACCTGGGTGGCTCAATCAGTTAAGCATCCAACTCTCAATTTCAGCTCAGGTCATGATCCCAGGATCATGGGATCAAGCCCCATGTCAGACTCCATGCTGACCATGGAGCCTTCTTCTCAGGTTTCTCTTTCTCTCTCTTTCTCTCCCTCCCTCCCTATGCCTCTCTCCTTACTTCACATCTTCCAGAAACCCTTCCTTATCTCTGCTGCACCAACAGAATATACGTGATTTCTAGTGCCCCTGCAGATACTACTGTTAAACAATGAAGAATTTGGAAAGAAGTTTGTGTCCTGAGTCTGTCAGCCACCTTGAATCAGAAAGCTGCTCAGCATTTTAACACACTAACATCACTCTTGGTTTAAAAAACACTTATATTTTACTTTTAAAATAGTTGATGTCATGTACCTTCTGCAATGCTCTCTTACATTCCCTTCTCATGCTAGGTGCAGTCCTTCTGCAATGCTCTCTTACATTCCCTTCTCATGCTAGGTGCAGTCAGGCTTCTGTCCCCAGCAGTCTGTCAAAAGTATTATTGTCAAGGACCTTTTTAGTGGACCTTCTTGCCACTAAATTCAATGGATACTTTTAAGTCCAAATCTCTTGATTTCTCTGCAGCATGTAACAATGTAACTATCATCGCTTTCTTGAAATGATCTCATCCCTTAGCTTCTCTAATACCAAACATTCCAGATTTTTCCTTCTACATTTCCTATAGTACTTTCTCGTTTGCTCTCATCCTCTTCCTCAATGACTTAAATTCTTCCTCTTTTTCCCCTCCACTCACTCCCTGGATTATCTCACCTATTCAATTTTCTCTATGTGCTGATGTCACTTGGATATGCATATTCAGACTAAATCTTATTCTTAAGCACATCAAACATTGTACATTTCCAGTGGACATGTCCATTGGACATTTCATTGGCACTTCAAGTTCAACACACAAAACCAAATTTACCACCTCCCTCCATTGTCTATTTTGTTTCGTCTCTTATTTCATCAGTAGCCCATCATGCTTCCAACTGCCAAGGCCAGACACCCATGTCTCATCCTAAACTTCTCCCCTCATTCCCCAAAACATATCACCAACACATTAGCAGACTTGATATTTATTAAATTCTCCTGCTTCCTTCCATCTCCAGTGACGGATATTGCTGGCATTTCTGGTTTCATACCTAGCCACTATGCCAATTCAGGTATCTACTCCTTCACCATGCAGCCCATGTTCTTCAGGGTAAATTGCTCTCATTCTTTACTCCAGTAGTTAGCTAAATATAATCCCATTCCCCTGGATGGTGATTAGCTTAGGAATTGACATGGAATGCACTCTGGCCAATAAAAGCCATGAAGAGGTTTGCAGAGAATTTTGATTTGCAGGAAATTTCTCACTAGTCTGGGAATGCTTCAAGAATTGACCCTTGCGCTTCCTTTGCACATTTCATGTGTAGGATATGAGGTTTTAACATGCTGCAGCAATTTTGCTACTAGACTCTAAGAATAAAGTAATGAAATAAAGAAAAGCAAGGCCATGATGTGTAACAACATGGATGGACCTTGAGGGTGTTATGCTGAGTGAAATAAGTCAGGCAGAGAAGGACAGATACCATATGTTTGCACGTATAGGTGGATTAGGAGGAACTTAACTGAGGACCATGGGGGAGAAGAAGGGGGGAAATGGTGGGGGAAAGGGAGAGAGGCAAACCATGAGAGACTCTTGAATGCTGAGAAACAAACTGAGGACTGATGGATGTGGGGGGGAGGGGGGAGATGGGCATGGAGGAGGGCACTTGTGGGGATGAGCACTGGGTGTTATATGGAAACCAATTTGACAATAAACTATTTGTAAAAAAATAAAAATAAATAAATAAATAAATAATGTTAAAAAAAAAGAAAAGAAAAGCAAGGCTAGTAAATTCATTTCTTTCCTGGCCAGACCACGGATCATCTCTGTGACAAGGCCAATGATATAGATCTAGAGAATTATGGTCTAGAAAGCAACCTAAATATTCTACTGTAAAGTATAAGACCAGCATCATTTACAAGTAATACAATGCCATCTAAACAAGTCAGATCAATTCAAGAATAAACACCCAACAAGATAAATTCAACTACATAGTCAAACTAAGGAGAGATAAAAGTTAAACTGAATTGCTCTAAACTTACTGTACAATCAAAACAAATGTCTTTCAACGTGTGTCTTGCCCAGGTGAGTAAAATGGTGTTTATTTATAGTATGATTTATAATAAAAAACAGAACAAAACTTACTTACATTTCTTTTCTTATGGTCAAACAGACCTCAACTATGTATAAGTAGGTCAATGACCATCAGTATGTATCTATGACTTACATAAATAAACTATATCATCTTTACACAAAGAATGTGGTGACTTATGTAGAACAACAACCTGAATAATAGGTTCTTATGAGAATAATTTAGTATAGATTTTAGTTTAGGTTAGGACAAAATCATTGACCAAAAGATTGAAAACACAGTTTGGGTACTTCAATGAGCACCCCAGAACCAGAGGAGACTGAATTTGAAAAGTGACTATTAAAAAGTCTTTGTATCAACTCTGTGTATCAATTCTATGTACCTAACATGCATAGAGTTTTTACCAGTAGACTGGAATCACCATTGCTTCTGGAACTGTATTCATTACTGAATTTTAGTGGACTGTATTCAGCCTTTACTGATACAGTCACACAGACTGAAGTAGTACAGAATGAGGTAAGGCAAGGGACCTATTGCCTTTTATAACACATTATATGCCACATTTGATGTGTCCTTTATAGTGTTGGACTGAAATGTATACATACAAGTGTTCAAACAAGACACTCCCCAAATGCCTCCCATGTTCTGAAGGCAATGAAGGAAGTGAACTAGCTTGCAACCATCTAGAAGACATTCAGATATTCACATTGAAGGTCACTATCTTTTCTTTAAATTCCAACCATCTCACCCCCCTTCCCTCAAAAAAGCTTGCATTGTTTATACCATTTTGTTTTTAACTATTGCTCCAGTTCTTCAGCAATGTTTTTTTTTTTTTGCCTGAGTTTTAAAATCATATAAAATGTCTAAATACCACACACAATTTTATCTTTTTAAGTTTATTTACTTTGATAGAGAGACAGCATGAGTCGGAGAGGACAAAGAAAGAGGGAGACAGACAATCCCAAGCAGGATCTGTGCTGACAGAGGGGCTCAAACTCATGAAACCATGACATCATGACCTGAGCCAAAACCAAGAGTCAGATGCTTAACTGACTGAGCCACTCAGGTGCCCCACAAGCACAATATTAGAGAAGAAGGTGTCTCAATAATTACCAAAGTCTATTCTTAGGAATGCATAAAGTACTTGATGAACATGGACAAATATTTATTGAGAATCTACTGTCTGCATTGCATAGTGTGAGGCTATCCCAGGTGTGAAGAAACATCAAACAAGACAGACTTCATGCTTTCATGGCCCCAAGTAGGGAGTTTTTTTTTATCTTATTAGGAATCATTATAATTACGAATGAAACCAATATTTTTAAAGTATATAGGACCTAACATGGATGCAGCTTGTTTTATACTAAAGTCATACATTTAGAATCATGACAATAAATTTTCCTACCTCTTTATAAAAACAAGCTGTGATTAAAACAGACCAATAATATTTTAAAAGTTTGAATCCCTTGCTCCTAACATTAGAAGTTCCAAAGTAATAAAACTTGAAATCCTTGCTTTTTCCTTTTATTTTGAGCCAGTGCACCTGAATGTACTTAATCTTAGCTCAGAGACCCATAAAACTCTAGATACAAGAACTTTTGCTTGCCTAGCGCACAACAACCTTCAGAAGAGCAATCAAGGAAAAGGAGTGATACTAAACTAACTAAACTAAATTAAACTAACTTTGTGTCTGAATCACTTTATTATCCCATGGCTTTGGGCAATTTACTTAATCTTCTCTGAGCTTATTTCCTCGCCTGGGTGACTCAGTTAAGCGTCAGACTTTGGCTCAGTTCATGATCCCACGGATTGTGGGTTGGAGCCCTCATTTCCCCCATTCTTCTCCCCCATGGTCCTCTGTTAAGTTCCTCCCAATCCTCCTATACGTGCAAACATATGATATAGAGTATGAGGAGTATGAGGAGTCAGCCCACGTTGTGTGAGCACGAGCCCCACTTCTCTCTTTTTCTCTCCCTGCCCGTTGCTCACTTGCACCTCTCACTCTCCAAAAAAAAAAAAAAAAAAAAAAGAGTACACTTATGATGAGCACTGAGTAATATTTAGAATTGGTGTGTATATTGGGGCACCTGGTTGACTCAACCGGTTGAGCGTCCAACTTTGGCTCAGGTCATGATCTGTAAGTTTGAACCCTGTGTTGGGCTCTGTGCTGACAGCTCTGAGTCTGGAGACTGCTTTGGATTCTGTGTCTCTCTCTCTGCCCCTCCCTGGGTCATACTCTGTCTCTCTCTCAAAAATAAATATTAAAAAATATTTTTATCCCCACAAGTGCCCTCCTCCATGCACTTGTGGGGATGAGCATGGGGTGTTATATGGAAACCAACTTGACAATAAACTATTTTTAAAAAAGTAAAAATAAACATTAAAAAGTAACTTTATTTTTTTTGTCATTTTGTCACTTTTTTGTTTTTTTGTTATTTTTTTTTTTTTTTACAAATAGCTTATTGTCATGTTGGTTTCCATATAACAACCAGTGTTCATCCCCACAAGTGCCCTCCTCCATGCCCATCTCCCCACTCCTCCCCCACACCCATCAGTCCTCAATTTGTTCTCAGCATTCAAGAGTCTCTCATCGTTTGCCTCTCTCCCTTTCCCCCATCATTTCCCCCCTTCTTCTCCCCCATGGTCCTCTGTTAAGTTCCTCCTAATCCTCTTATACGTGCAAACATATGATATTTGTCTTTCTCTACCTGACTTATTTTGCTCAGCATAACATCCTCAAGGTCCACCCATGTTGCTCCACATGGCCAGATTTCATTCTTTCTCATTGCCATGTAGTATTCCATCATATAGATAAACCACATCTTCTTGATCCATTCATCCGTGGATGGACACTTAGGCTCTTTCCATGTTTTGGCTATTGTTGAGAGTGCTGATATAAACATTGGGGTACATGTGCTCCTATGTATCAGCATTTCTGTATCCCTTGGGTAAATTCCTAGCAGTGCTATTGCTGGGAATTCTATTGTTAATTTTTTGAGGAACCTCCGCACTGTTTTCCAGAGGGGCTGCACCAGCTTATATTCTCACCAACAATGTAGGAGGGTGCCCGTTTCTCCACATCCTCGCCAGCATCTAGAGTTCTCTGATTTGCTCATTTTAGCCACTCTGACTGGTGTGAGGTGGTATCTGAGTGTGGTTTTGATTTGTATTTCCCTGATGAGGAGGGATGCTGAACATCGTTTCATGTGTCTGTTGGCCATCTGGATGTCGTCTTTAGAGAAGTGTCTGTTTACATCTTCTGCCCATTTCTTCACTGGGTTGTTTGTTTTTTGGGTGTGGAGTTTGGTGAGTTCCTTATAGATTTTGGGTATTAACCTTTTATCTGATATGTCATTTGCGACTATCTTTTCCCATTTCGTTGGTTGCCTATTAGTTTTGTGGATTGTTTCCTTTGCTGTGCAGAAGCTTTCAGTCTTGATGAGGTCCCAATAGTTTATTTTTGCTCTTGATTCCCTTGCTTTTGGGGATGTGTCAGGTAAGAAGTTGCTGCGGTGGAGGTCTTTAAAAAATAAACATGACAGTTGTTAACGGATATGTCTGCAGTTGTAGTTCACAATAAAGTGCAAGTGTGAGCATAAAAAAAAATAACAAAAAATATTTTTAATAAAAAAATTAAAAAATAAAAAATTGGTGAGTACATTGTATACTTGAAACTAATACAACACCGTAATTATACTGGAATTAAATGAATAATAAATAACTTCTCTAGTTGGAAAAAAGAATCCTTGATTCTGGTCCTGGTTCTGCTAAGGGCCATTTTATGGCTGTCAATCAATTAAATTCTGGCCTTAGTTTTTTATGCCTATTTATAAATAAGCGGGCAAGATTCATACTTTAAGAAATATAACTGAAGCTCTAGTGAGCCAAGAACTAATTTTCTGAACTAACTCTTGTTAATGTACTAACAGAAATGATCAGGCATCTCTCAGAACCCTAAATAACAGGTGTATTCCAATGATGCTTTTCTGGAAATAATGCCCCACCTTTGTCATGTAAGCCATATAAGGAAGGAACAGTGGAGTCATGGCAAAATGGTAAAGAATATATATATACTTAAGGAGGGCCTTTCAACATTCAAATTGTATTATGTGAACAGTGCTGGTTGACACAAAGCAGTCTCCAACTGGCATACAATGTGCCCAGGAACACAGCATGTATTATTAAGAAACAATGAAAAGTGTCCCTATTTTCATGGTGATTTTTATTTTCTTTTTGAGATTTTCCTGTATTTTCTAGATGTTACCTTTGCAACTGAAAAGAAACACATCATTAAACTGGTCATAGTCTCATTACACTAATATACATCTTAAAAACATGAACTAATCAGCAATCCAAAGAATGTAAAATATCAAAGAAAATTTTTCTAAAATTTAAATATGTATTCACTATGGACTTCAGACTATCAAGAGACCTCAGAGTACTCACAATCAATTCATAAATATTCTTTAGTTCACTTAAAAAAGTATGAAAGATGATGGGTCATCTTTCATCTGACTTAGGCCCAAGTCATGATATCATGGTTCATGAGTCTAAGCCCCACATCGGGCTCACAGCTGACAGCACGGAGCCTGCTTTGGATCCTCTGTCCCTTCTCTTTCTGCCCCTCCCCAACTTATGCTCTCTCTCTCTCTAAAATAAATAAACCTTTAAAAAAAAGTATGGAAGACGATAAATATATTTTGGAGATTTCAGTGCTCACTGTAATTAGTGGAATAAAAAATAAAATAATTGTTTCCTTCAGAGGAATAAGAGCAGAACCTGACAGATGATCAAGGACACTATGCCAATCTATGTCATCTTAGAGAATAAAATTCTTGCACAAATGATATCCAGAAAGACAATGGCCGTCAGCTGGAACTGAGTGAGATATTTGGATGCTAGGCAGCCTGGGGACACTGTTAAGGATACATTGTCCCTCGTCTCCCTAAGGATTCCATGCTGTCCTACCTTACCTACAATTTATGGACAGTGTTACTCGACCCAGTGGTAAGACAGAACAGGATGAGGGATGGAGGATCAAAAGGAAGAAAAGAAAGGTCCTTTTTTGGTGTCAAATGTGGGAAAGACAGCATTCTAATATAACAACAGTTCTTCTGTAGTTATTCACAGAGTTCATATTTCTTGCTGTGTTTCTCTAAACAACTTCTACAGAATTGGAGTGGATACAATATCAGGTTAACCTACTATTTTATTGTAAGTGATTTCCTTTGGGTTATTAATCAAAATAGGGTTTATCATAAATTTCTCTTAAGTCTGGAAAATTCTGTGCATTAAGATGAAGTCATATGGGTCTTTAAAAGCAGTGTATACTTGAGGACTACATGTAATATATATATATATACGCACAAACACACACAGACACACACATTTATATATGGTACATGTGTGCATGTAAGCCCCTAAGCCCACTGTAGAGAAAGCACATCAAATGAAAACATGCACGTTTTTCCTCTCATCCCAGGACTTAGTGAGTCAGGAATGCTAAAGGGGGAAAAAAGTCCCAGCAATTTTTTTCAATAACTTATAGAGATGATGCTGTTTACCTTCAGTTATAAGGAACAAAATTTGAAAAGAGTAGGAAATTAGAGGATTGAAAAAGAATGGGATGACTTAGGACAAGAAGGAAGTTAGCTATAAGCTCATAATTAGGGCACCGCAGGAAGTCTCCATGAATGGCAAGTAGAAATGAGTGTCAGTGGAGCAGAAAGGGAGATTAAACCAGCTGATCTCTAAGGTAGCATCCAACCTGGAGAGCTAAGCACCAAAGGTCTACATTAAAAGAACATGGCCAACAGCAGAATTAATCTGAAAGAGCTCCCATAAGCCAAAAATGGAGCAATTTGAAGAACAGAAAGAATAACAGCTGCAATGGGTTGACACTCATCAACTATTTTTATTTTTCTTTTTTATAAATTTTTAAATGTTTATTTATTTTTAGATAGAGAGAAAGAGCAGGGAAGGGGCAAACAGAGGGGGAGAAAGAGAGAATCCCAAGCCGGCTCTGCACTGATAGTGCAGAGCCCAATGTAGGGCTGGAACCCACAAATGGTGAGATCACAACCTGAACTGAAAACAAGAGTCAGATGCTTCATCAACTGAGCCACCCAGGCACCCTTCATCAACTATTTGTATATCCTTGAATGTTAAATAGTTATAAGAGGAAAAACACCTAACTGGGCAATTTGGAAGAATTATTTTGAAGTCCATTGCTTAGAAAAATAGTAAGTAAAGTGCAAATCAAAGATTTATCCTCAGGGTAATGAAATAGTTAAAGAGAGGAAATTACTCCTTGAAAATTATTCCCGCTAATAAGTTGAAGAATGACAGAATCAGAATATTGCCATTTTGCAACTAATGATCTAGGCAGTGATCATCAGTGACTGCTCACATCACAAGACAACAGATTTTATATATCTCCTGGTAGAAGTACATAGCATCCCTTATCAAGTACTCCTTACACACACACACATGCACACACACAAACCAGAGTCTAACCAAGTCTTCAAATTTACTAGCAATTTATAAGAAACAGAATGGGAAAAAAATATGGTAAATGCGCGGCAATCAGAAAATTCCAACTGTAAGAAACTGTTTAGGATAAATGACTCCATTTCTCTAATAATTGAAAAGAAAAAGAAAGAGATGGCGGGGGGGTGGGGGGAGTTAGGTTAAAAGAGACTTAAGAGACATATAAATCCAGAGGGAGAGGCCATGATGGTGGAGCAGCATGAAACTTCTTTTTGGATCTTTCATCTCTAAGATGCAGCCAAATCAACACTGAACCATCTTGCACACCTAGAAAACTGATTTGAGGATTAACACAACAATCTGCACAACTCGAACCACAAAAGTCAGCAGCTAAATGGTACAGAGAGGTAAACTCGGGGAGAGAGAAACCGACAAGAGTAGGGAGCTGTTTTTGCCTGTGGAGAAAGGACAGAGACAGGAAGCAGAGTACAGGAAAAGCGTTGCCACCCCACTCCCCAGAGAGCAGCTGTAGAGAAAGAGAATGAGTGGACTGAACTAAAAAGGGAGAAAGGAAAAAGGGACTGCAGGAACTGAACAAAAAAGGAGAAAAAGGAGAGGGTTTAAATTCCATTAAGAGGCTATAAATAGAGGAGAACAGAGTTTGAAACTCTGCGGCTTGATACCTGGAGGAGCTCTGGTGGGAAAAGAGAATCTGAGGAGCAGACAGCAAGGTCCAAGGGGTCCTGAGGCCACATTTCCTGCTGGGAGGACATTTGGTATAGGCAGTGTGGCCTCCTCACAAGCAAAGGTCACAGCAGACCACAGAGAACAGCCACATTCACTGGCGTTCACAAGGACATTAAGGGTTCACTGAAGCCTGGCACCAGATGGATGTTGTGATTTACCATAATCCCTGAAATGTTGCTGCTACACGATTGCCTGAACTTTTTCTGGGATGACTGGCATATGGCTGCAGTCTCTGTGCATCTGCAGCAGCACAGTTGTGCAAACATTCCTGGGGAGGCGGGCATCTGGCCATTGCTCAGCAAGACTCTCTCCCAGAGGGTCTGAGCAGGTCAAAGCTGCAGGGCCCTTAGAAGTGAGGGGTTTGGAAACACAGCCCCATCTGAGATAAAACTCTGGAGGCTGGTGCCACCTGACAGGCTGACAGCTTGGTCATGGACAGCGTAGAAGCAGGGAATTGATGGAAACCTGAAACAAAGGAGGAGTGCTTGATTGCCAGTCTGTGAGAGCACAGAGTTCTGACACTAGAGACTGGGTAGCTGGGTGATGACATTTTTACCCCTCCACGCATGCGCATGCACACCTACACTCTCCATAATGCTCCACCTTAGTGACCTACGCAGCACCATCTAGTGGAGAATGGAGCCACTACACAAAGACCTGCCCAACTGGGCCACGGTGCTCTAGTGGAACATCACAAATCTCTCTGCCTGCTTAGTTTACAGACTATAAAGTGCTTCATAGTCTGACTTCTAGGGGAACTGAATTTAATTTCACTCGTATTTCATTTTGTTCACTGGTCCATCTATTGAGTTTTTTTCTTTTTCTTTTCTTATTCTTGAATACAGAAAGAGAAAAAAATTTACTTCTATTTTCCATTTGTATAAAAATACTTTTCTTTAATTTTTTCTACATTGTTTACTTTCTAATAATTTTTTAAAATTCTATTTTACTTTCATCATTTCATTTTATTCTATTTTATTGTATTCATTTTTTAAAATTTTAAAATGTTTTTTACTTATTTCTGAGAGAGAGAGAGAGACAGTATGAACAGGGGAGGGTCAGAGAGAGAGAGATACAGAATCTGAAACAGGCTCCAGGCTCTGAGCTAGCTGTCAGCACAAAGCCTGATGCGGGGCTCAAACCCACGAACTGTGAGATCACGAGCTGAGCCGAAGTCAGACGTATAACCGACTGAGCCACCCAGGAGCCCCTATTGTATTCATTTTTAAAATTTTCAAACATTTTCCTTTTTTATCCTTTTTTCTTTCTTTTCCTTCTCTTTTTTCTCTATTCTATCAAGCGTCCTTCAATAACCATACCAAAACACACCTAGGAGCTAGCATCCTTTATTTGACTTTTTGTGTTGTCTTAAATTTTTATTTATTTTAATTTTATTAAATAATTTTCTTCCTTCAAAATGATAAAATGGATAAATTCATCCCAAAAGAAAGGACAAGAAGAAATGACAG
The DNA here is from genome assembly GCA_017311185.1 of Proteles cristata cristata. Classification (NCBI taxonomy): domain Eukaryota; kingdom Metazoa; phylum Chordata; class Mammalia; order Carnivora; family Hyaenidae; genus Proteles; species Proteles cristata. The sequence continues at coordinate 255,914 of JAESUZ010003200.1, forward strand.
CCAGGGCCTTAATCAACATAGATACAAGCAAGATGTCTGAACCAAACTTTAGAATCACAATACTAAGAATACCCACTGCAGTTGAAAAAAGCATAGAATCCCTTTCTGCGGAGATAAAAGAAGTAAAAGCTAGTCAGAACAAAATTTAAAATGCTATAACTGAGTTGCAATCTTGAATGGATGCCATGGCAGCAAAGATGGATGAAGCAGAGCAGCGAATTAGCGATATAAAGGACAAACTTATGAAGAATAATGAAGCAGAAAAAAAGAGGGTAGGTAAAATAAAATAACACAGTTTAAGAATAAGATAAATCAGTGACTTGTTAAAAAGGAACAATATCAGAATCGTAGGGGTCCCAGAAGATGAAGAGAGAGGAATAGTGAGCAAATCATAAGGGAAAACTTTCCTACCCTGGGGAAAGACACAGACATTAAAACCCAGGAAGCACAGAGAACTCCCATTAGAGTGATCAAAACCAACCATCAACAAGGCATATCATAGTCAGATTCTCAAAATACTCAGGTAAGGAAAGAATCATGAAAGCAGCAAGGGAACAAAATTTCTTAAACTACAAGGGAAGAGAGATAAATTTCACAGCAGATCTATCTAAAGAAACTTGGCAGACCAAAAAGGAGTGGCAGGATATATTCAATGTGCTGAATTGGAAAAATATGCAGCCACGAATTTTTATCCATCAAGGCTCGCATTCAAATAGAAGGAGAGGTAAAGACTGTCCCAGACAAAAACTAAAGTGGTTCATGATCACTAAACCAGTGTTACAAGAAATTTTAAGGGGGACTCTGAGGGGAGAAAAGATGAATAAAACAAAAAAGACCAAAAGCAACAAAGACTAAAAGGATCAAAAAACACCATACAGGCAACATAATGGCAATAAATTAATAATTTTCAATACTCACTCTAAATGTCAATGGATTAAATGCTTCAATCAAAAGATACAGGGTAAGAGAATGGATAAGAAAACAAGATCCATCTATATGCTGTTGACAAGAGACCCATTTTTTGACCTAAAGACACCTTCAGATTGAAAGTAAGGGGATAGTGTACCATCTATCATGTTAATGGTCACCAAAAGAAAACCAGAGTAGCCATACTTATATCAGATGATCTAGACTTTGAAATAAAGACTGTAACAAGAGATGAAGAAGGGCATTATATCAAAATTAAAGGGTGTATCCACCAAGAAGAACTAACAAGTGTAAACATTTATTCTCCAAACATGGAACCAACCAAATATATAAATCAATCACAAACATACAGAAACTCATTGATAATAACACCATAATAGTAGGGAACTTCAACCCCACTTACAGCAATGGACAGAGCATCTAAACAGAAAATCAACATGGAAACAATGGCTCTTAATGACACTGGACCAAATGCACTTAACAAACAGATATGTTCAGAACATTCCATCCCAAAGCAGCAGAATACACATTCTTCTCAAGTGCACATGGAACATTCTCCAGAATAGGCCATATACTGGGGCACAAATCAGCCACAAGTACAAAAAAAATCAAGATCATATCGTGCATATTTTCAGATCACAACACTATGAAACTCGAAATCAACCACAAGAAAAAATGTGGAAAGGTAACAAATACTTGAAGACTAAAGAACATCCTAGTAAAGAATGAATGGGATAACCAAGAAGTAAAAGAAGAAATTAAAAAGTACATGGAAGCCAATAAAATGATAACACCACAACCCAAAACCGCTGGGACACAGCAAAGACAGTCATAAGGAGGAAGTATATAGCAGTCCAGACCTTCCTAAAGAAGGAAGAAATGTCTCAGATACACAATCTAACCTTACACCTTAAAAAGCAAGAAAAAGAAGAGCTAATAAAGCCCCAAAGCAGCAGAATACAGGAAATAATAAAGATCAGAGCAGAAATCAATGCTATCAAAGTAAAACAAACAAACAAAAAACAGTAGAACATATCAATGAAACCAGGAGCTGGTTCTTTCAAAGAGTTAACAAAATTGATAAACTACTGACCAGTTTGATCAAAAAGAAAAAGGAAAGGACCCAAATAAATAAAATAAAAAATGAAAGGGGAGAGATCACAACAAACACAGCAGAAATACAAACAATACTAAGAGTATATTATGAGCAGTTATATGCCAATAGAATGGGCAATGTGGAAAAATGGACAAATTCCTAGAAACATATACACTACTAAAACTGAAACAAGAAGAAATAGAAAATTTGAGCAGACCCATATCCACCAAAGAAATTGAATTAGTAATCAAAAATCTCCCAAGAAAACAAGAGTCCTGGGCTAGATGGCTTTCCAGGGTAATTCTACCAAAGATTTTAAGAAGGGTTAACACCTATTCTTTTGGGGTTTGGGGTTTTTAAAATATTTTTTTTAATGTTTTTATTTATTTTTGAGAGAGAGAGAGAGCATGAGCAGGGGAGGGTCAGAGAGAGAGGGAGACACAGAATCCAAAGCAGGCTCCAGGCTCTAGCTAGCTGTCAACACAGAGCCCGACTTGGGGCTCAAACCCACGAATCGTGAGACATGACCTGAGCTGAAGTCGGATGCTTAACCAACTGAGCCACCGAGGCACCCCAACACCTATTCTTTTGAAGCTGTTCCAAAAAAAAAAAAAAAGTGAAGGAAAATTTCCAAAGTCATTCTATGAAGCCAGCATTACCTTAATTCCCAAACCAGACAACGACCCTACTAAAAAGGGGAATTACAGACAAATTTCCCTGATGAACATGCATGCAGAAATCCTCAACAAGATACTAGCCAACTAGATCCAACAATACGGTAAAAGAATTTTTCACCATGACCAAGTGGGAATTATACCTGGAATTTGAGGGCTGGTTCAATATCCACAAAACAATCAATGTGATATATCACATCAATTTAAAAAGGACAAGAACCATATGATCCTCTCAATAGATGCAGAGAAAGCACTTGACAAAATACAGCATCCTTTCTTGATAAAAACCTTTAAGAAAGTAGGGATAGAAGAATCATACCTTGAGATTATAAAAGCCATATATGAAAGACCCAACACTAATATCATCCTCAACGGGGAAAAACTGAAAGCTTTCCCCCTAAGGTCAGGAACACATCAGGGATGTCCACTCTTGCAACTGTTATTCAACATGGTATTAGAAGTCTTAGCCTCAGAAATCAGACAACAAAAGGAATAAATTTATCCAAATTAGCCAGGAGGAGACCAAATGTTCATTACAAACGTTCATCTACAAACATTCATAGAAAACATGATACTCTATGCAAAACCCAAAAGATTCCACCAAAACACTGCTAGAACTGATCCATGAATTCAGCAAAGTGGCAGGGTATAAAATCAACGTACAGAAATTGGTTGGATTCCTATACACCAATAATGAAGCAACAGAAAGAAATTAAGGAATCAATCCCATTCACAATTGCACCCAAACCCATAAAATACCTAGGGATGAACATAACCAAAGAGGTGAAAAATCTATACACTGATTTTTGGCACAAAAACAGACACTCATATCAATGGAACAGAATAGGACCCACAAATGTATGGCCAACTCATCTTTGAGGAAGCAGGAAAGAATATCCAATGGAATAAAGACAGTCTTTCAGCAAATAGTGCTGGGAGAACTGGACAGCGACGTGTAGAAAAATGAACCTGGACCACTTTCTTACACCATACACAAAAATAAACTCAAAATGGATGAAAGAACTAACGATATGACAGGAAGCCATCAAAATCCTAGAGGAGAAAGCAGGCAAAAACCTCTTTGACCTCGGCTGCAGGAATTTCTTACTCAACATGTCTCCAGAAGCTAGGGAAACAAAAACAAAATGAACTATTGAAACCTCATCAAAACAAAAAGCTTCTGCACAGCGAAGGAAACAATCAACAAAACTAAAAGGCAACTGATGGAATGGGAGAAGATATTTTCAAATGACATATCAGATAAAGGGTTGGTGTTAAAAATCTATAAAAAAAAAACCTTATAAAACTCAACACCCAAAAAATAAATAATCCAGTGAAGAAATGGGTAAAAGACATGAATAGACATTTCTCCAAAGAAGATATCCAGATGACTAACAGACACATGAAAAAATGCTCAACATCACTCATCATCAGAGAAATATAAATTAAAACTACAATGAAATACCACCTCACACCAGTCATAATGGCTAACAGTAACAACTCAGGGAACAACAGGAAGAGGAAATGTTGGCAAGGATGTGGAGAAAGAGGATCTCTTTCGCACTGCTAGTGGGAATGCAAACTGGTGCAGCCACTCTGGAAAACAGTACAGAGGCTCCTCAAAAAAAAAAAAAAAAAAATAGAACTACCTTATGACACAGCAATTGTACTACTATGTATTTACCCAAGAGATACAGGTGTGCTGTTTCAAAGGGGCACATGCACCCCAATGTTTATAGCAGCACTATCGACAATAGCCAAAGTATAGAAAGAACCCAAATGTCCACTGACAGATGATTGGATGAAAAAGAGGTGGTGTATATATACAATGGAGTATATTTCAGCAATCAAAAAGAATGAAATAGTCGGGGCGCCTGGGTGGCTTAGTCGGTTAAGCGTCCGACTTTCGCTTAGGTCATGATCTCGCGGTTCGTGGGTTCGAGCCCCGCGTCGGGCTCTGTGCTGACTGCCAGCTCGGAGTCTGGAGCCTGTTTCAGTCTGTGACTCCCTCTCTCTCTGACCCTCCCCTGCTCACGCTGTCTCTCTCTCTCTCTCCTAGAAATAAATAAAAAAAAATATTTAAAAAAAAAAAGAATGAAATAGTGCCATTTGCAACTACATTGAGAGAATTAGAGGGTATTATGCAAAGCAAAAGTAGCCAGAGAAAGACATCATATTTCACTCGTATGAGGAATTAAAGGTACAAAACAGATGAACATAATGGAAAGGAAGCAAAAATAACATGAAAACAAGGAGGGAGACAAAACGTAAGAGTCTCTGAAATACAGAGAACAAACAGGGTTTCTGGAGGGGTTGTGGGTGGGGGGATGTCTAAATGGGTAAAGGGGCATTAGGGAAGACACTTGTGATGACTACTGGGTGTTATACAGAGGGGATGAATCACTGGAATCTACTGAAAACATTATAGCACTATACGCTAACTAACTTGGATGTAAATTAATGATGATGATGATGTAATAATAAAAGACATTAAGATACCTTCTTCAAAATTAAAAAGAGAGACATATAAATCCAGTTGCAATGTATAAGTCAATATTCTAAATCAAACAAACTCTAAAAAGACTTTTGTTAAGGGAATCTGGAAAATGTGAACATTAATTGGATATGCAATGAATTAATAATTCTGTTTTTGTATCATAATAGTACTGGTCTAGTTTTAAAAAATGTCTTTTATAGATACATTCAGAAATATTATAAATTAAATTATATCCTCCCTGGGATTTATTTCAAAATAATGTAAGAGAATTAAGGATGTAGTAAATGTGAGTAAAAGTGAAATAAGACTGGCCATGCACTGTCAGTTATTGAAGACTGATTATGTATATCCACTAGGGGTTAAACATATACTTGAGAGGGAATGAGAAAGACAGAGATAAAAGGATGTGGCCATCTCCTAGGCCATGCTACCACAGTGGAACGGAGGCCCCAAATAAACAAAACCATAACTTTTGGGGCCTCACTTAAAGGACTTAAATGCAGTCAGAATGTCTTCAGAGAGTACACTAAATAGGAGAGAGATGAAGGAAGGGAACACAACATGAACATGAGCATTTTCTGAAATATAGTGGACTGAGGAAAATCATATTTTTAATTTCACCATACCAAAATTTTATTTTCATAACAAAGACACAATGATGTTTTTAAAATGGGTATTATTATTACTATTATTGGATTACAGAGGGTTGATAAAGGGTATCAGTATTAAAGCCTATGGCTAACATCACACGTAATGGTTACAGAACTGAATGCGGCTTCCCTTAGGTCAGATCAAGGCAAGAATGCACACTCCAAAACTCCTTGTGCGATAGGGAAGCACCAACAAACAACCCATTAGATCCTACATACGGTGTCGCCCATCATCTCTGTTCCCCCATCTTGGTCCCGAGAGAGGGCATCCCTCTGGCTTCCCATATCAGCACGGGTTCAAAGCCCCCTTGGGCGGAGCTCACCTGGGGAACTCCTCACAGCCTTCGGAGCCAAAAAACGCCTGCTTCCGGGGAGGCTCCATCCTTGGCTCCAGCTCGGGAGAGAGCTCACAGGGCACCATGCTGGAGGGCATCTGCCTAAGAATCCCCTTGAAAGCAGCTGTCTATCGACAGGCATCTGAAGCTTTCCCTAAATAGTAAGGTAACCGGCCTTTTGGGGGTACCTGCTCCTCAATACAGTACTTCCATCATCCTTACAGCATTTTAAGGTATGGAAAATGAGGTTCTAAGGAGTAATTTCCAATTCTCACAGCTACTAAATAGCAGTGGCAGGATTCAAACCTACGAGGGTTTGTGGCACCTAACACCAGGGTTTGTCCCCCCGCCAGAACGTGAAGAAACCTCCCCCACCCCTGGTTAGACAGTAGAGGCAGGAAGGGAATCCGGGCGGAGCCGGCAGAGGGCGGGGCAGAACGCGCGCGGAGACCCGCCTCCCGGAGGAGAAACGGAAGCGGAAGTGCCACCGAGCGGTAGCCATGGAGACGCGGGGGTGGGGCAGCAACGGAGAAGCGCGACCTTTAACCTACAGCCGAGGGTACGTCAGAGGCGACCGCAGACGGAAGTGCTGAGGCGGAGGCGGCCGGGTTGCGGGGCTGCCGGGCAGCAGGGAAGCGGGGCTGCGTGGCCACTGCGGGCCGGCTGCCATGGAGGTAACGCTGCCCGGGCGACGAGACCGGGACCGGGGTCCGCCACCTCCCCGCCGGGCCTTCCCGCGCCGCGGTTTGGGACACGGGGATGGGCGCAGAGTGGAGGGCTTGGCAGCCTTCCCTTCGCGCCCCGCAACCCTGCGCTGCCGCGGTCTCTGCCCCCACTGCCTAAACTCAGTCCCTCTCGTTTACCTGGCCCCTTAGAGCCAGGTTTTATATGCTTTGCCACAGCGACAGACCCCATCTTTCCTAATTCTCTTTCTCACGTAGGAGTTTCCTACACGTGATTCCACGGAAAGGCTTTTACCTATAAAGGTTCCAGCGTTCTGAGATGAGGAATAGAGTTCTGACACCTGGGTTTGATTTTTGTTTTGCAGGATCCTGTTCAAGAGGGGGTGGTTTCACCAGCCACCTCTGGGACCGGGAAGTCTAAGGTGAAAAGAATACAGTACTTGACTGGCTGATTCACTAAAGAGTGGAAGGGTGATGAATGGAAAACTTTGGCGTGGGTCGGAGGGTGACCTATTTGAAAGAAATCCTTCTCCAAGGGATCTCGATTTTAATTCACACAGTAACCAGTCTGTTACCTTTTTTTTCCCCCTAAGTTTCCTGGTATGAAAGGAATTGACTGTTTACTTCCTGCTCCTGTTTAGCACTGCTGATTCTGCAATTTTTCAAACATTAAAGTAATCTATGAAGATTTAAATAATCAAGGGGAAAGAGGAGTGACATTAAGAAGGAGTCAAGGGACTCTATTCTGTAGGCTCCTCCTACAATGTGAAAAAAAAGGTTGAATTAGGTAATTTTTATGGCCCGGTACAACGCCATGATTTTCAAAACATAGTGGTTTATAGCTTTCATACTTCCCTGAACAGTTACTTCATTTAAGCTTCATGGTAACCATGAGACAAGTACTTTTGTTATCCCAATTTTACAGATGAGAAAACTGAGCCCAAGGATTAAGTAATTTTCCTGATTTCTTAAAAAAGTCTAAGTGCACCCTGATTTGACCTGTTGCTGTAATTATGCTTACATATTAGACCTATTTCAGCCTTGAATAGAATAACTTTACTACTCCAAGGAACTTTAAGTAAAATTAGACCCAGTCCCCTAATTTTACAATGAAGTCAAAACCAAGAAAGTGTCTCAACCTAAACGAGAATATCTGTAAGAGGATAAATGCTGGAGGTTTTTTTGTTTTTTTTGTGTGTGTTTTTTTACATTTCATAGCAGTCACTCAACTGGTATTTACTGAGTTGAAGTTGTAGTTGCTACTTTTTAAAAATATGGTTTGGTTGACATGAAGATTTAATCAGTAGGATGTTTTTAGGAAGATACTATATTTCTTTTTTTGTGGTCTAATAGAAACATAAGTTATAACAAATTGGTGACGTTATTACGTCTTTCAGCTGGAAACCCTGCCCAAGGAAGATCTTATCAAGTTTGCCAAAAAGCAGATGATGCTAATACAGAAAGCAAAAGCCCGATGTGCAGGTATTGAGTTGAAAATACTCATCTTTACCACAATCTCATTGAATCATGATTACAAATAATAAGTTTTTAGTTGTATATTGGCTTATTTTGTTTACCAGTGAATCCAATAAAATCTTAGTGTGAAATCTCTTATTGTTTAACATTTATTTAACTTGTGATTAACCATTTATTTACCTGTGATTTTTTTTTTACCATTACACATCTCTAAACTGTAGTTATATTTGAACTATTAAAATAATTCAAATAAAAAGATAAAATAATAAAAGTCAAGGAAGAGGATCTTAAAAATTTTGTTAAAATTAAGCATATTTTTTTTAACTTCGTTTGGATTGTATATTGATTTAGATAAAGCATTTCTTTTAGTCAGTTGAAATGTCAGAGATTGTGAGCCCAAAGAAGTAAAAAGAGGCCTCAAGTAAAGTAATAAAAGATTTCCGTTCCTGGAATGTTGAAGTTTGTTTGTTTGTTGAAGTTGATTGATTGCCTGTTCACCTTTATATTCCTAAAGAATGTAGATATTAGTATTCTTTTCAATTAGTGTGGCAGGGCGATGAATTTCCAATGATTTAACAAATGTTAATTGCTACAAGCCAAGATTTATTTTCTACTAAAAAAGGTCATGTTGTGTTTAGGGAAATTGGATCAGTTTGTGAAAAAGAGAGTAATATATTTGGAAAGGTGTTCTAGGCTCAGACCTGGACGTGAGTTGATGAAATAGGTTAGTATTTATGCTTACTACGAGGTTAATTGTTGCTTTAAGATTATACAGTAAGAAGTTATTTGTATCTAAAATAATATTATGTCTCAGATTTGCTTCAAAAATATCACAATGGGTAAGAAAAAAGGAAAAATACAGGTCAGGATGAAACAAGAGTCCATGTAATAATTGCTAAATTAAGGTGGCGGGTGTATTAATCATACTGTCCTGTCTACTGATTTGTCTGTTTTCCATAAGAAAGGAAAATAAAAGGTAATACTTGATGAAATTGGTACTTTCTCAAAATATCTGCTACTTTATTCTAACTTAACTTAAAGTGTTTTTTTTTTCTTAAAGAATGTACTTACCACTTTAGACAATAATTATTCATTTCTGAACTGGAGTTTTTTTTAAATAATTATTTAGAATTGGAGAGAGAAATTGCAGAATTCAAATCAAAACCTGTTGCTGGAGGAACTGATAATATTATTAAGGTAATGCAAAAGTTGCAAATAATGCTTTAATTTTTATCTATTTACTTAGAAGAAATGTCTAATAAATCAAATTTCCTTTAAAGCTATCAGTGTGCCAGAGCCCTGTCTGGCTTTCTGCCCCTGTTTTTCTACCTTCTCTGTGCCCTTGGTTAAATTTTTTACCTTTCTGGTTGACTGTAAAAAGAGAAAGTGAAATGACCTCTGCATCCCTTTCTGTGTGAAATGACTATTACTCTCTTTTCCTTTCCATCGCGCATAATCTGTAATTAAGGCATTGCCTTAATCTCAGCCTTGCTTTTCACTGTCCCCGGCAGAAAACCCACGCTTAGGAATTTGATGGTGATTTTTAGGCTGATGGATACATAGAATCTATAAATAACTGAGTATGACTACTGACCCAGGTCTCACGGTTGAATCTCTAGCTGTTTGGGAAAAGTTTTAAATATTCACCCATTTCTCTTGTCTTTTCTTTGTATTCAGCATAGCCAAATCCCCTGTACTGGGCAATTAGTGACAGCACTGTTTTTCAGGCCTTTTAACTTTAGAGACTCTTCAGTTTTCCTGTTTCCTTTATCCTGTGTCAGCCCCCAGTGACTATAGTTCCTTCAGAATAATGCTGCAGTGTATCAGTACATTTTCTCTCTATTTCCACGGCTGTATGGTATATGCCTCCTGTCACACCTGACTTATTTTGATACCTCCCTAACCCAGCTTTCTCTTCTCTTTTTGTTTTACATGCTCTTGCCAGATCATGGGATATTGTTTTTATCTTCTTGTTTATCTATTGAAGAACCTGAATTGCTTATTCTTACTTACAGGCCCTTAATGCTAATTAAATGCACCTTCCCTACCCATTTGGTCTAATCTTTAGCGTTTCTTTTGTTTCTCAAGTTCTGTAATATTTTTTTCCATGCTTTTATAAATGTGTAATCTGATTCTTGCTATCTCTTCTTTGACTATAAGTTTATAAGCTGTCTTATTTTCTTGTTAGGGGGCTCCCAGTTTCTGAGCAGTGTACAATTGAAGGACTCCCAGTTACTGTAAAAGAGTTTTAAATCCAAATGCATGTCACACAGTATTGCTTTGTTCTTTACTTAGCTAAGACGGTATATGAATCATGCATGGTGTGCACAAATACCGTATGAGTTTACTTAAGTACGTACTGATTTACTTAAGTATTAGTGAATTCATCGTAGTTTTTATTGTTTATTTGGTCATTTTATATTAATTGGTGATAGCAGAAGTACAACTACTTGATACTTATCTAAGAGTACTGACTCTGGAGCCAGACACCCTGATTCAGATCTTTGGGTCCCTACTCTGCCACTTACTACCTATTTGACCATGGCTAAGTTTCTTTCCTTTTAGTTCCTTCATCCCTAGACTAGAAAAAAATAATACCTACTTTTCATAGAGATGTATTTTGAGTTAATACATGCATAGCACTTAAAACTGCATCTGTCACCTAAGTTCCCAATAATTTGTTATTGCCATATATTTTTTGTTGGCGGGTTTTTAATATACACACTAAAGGGGTTTTTGTATTTGAAAAAAGAACCACAGAGGCTTCTTTCTAACTTGGTATCAGTTAACTCTTAGCGCTTGAACTACGTGTCACACAGTTGCATTCCAGAATATCTAAATATCAGCCCTTATTGCCTCCTTATCCCCAATGAGGATATTCTCCCTTTCTATTAAAACTACTAAAGAGGAGATTAGGAAATTTCTCTAAGTTAATGAGCTTTACCTTTCACGTTAATTTAATACTAAAGCATGTTATCCTCACCACTCAAGTTTCAGAAAGTAAGTTTGGTAAAATTCATGAGAACAAAACCTTTGGTTTTGAATTCTAATGAGAGAATTATTTTGGGGAGTAATTAAAAGAGATATGCATCACTTATTCAGCTGCTCTCAGTAATTTTTCTGTTAGAAAAATCCTGTACTGCAATATAATACATCCTCTACACCTCTGGAAAACTTCTTATTGAATTTTATCTCTTTATTGGGAAAAGTCCACGGGAAAAACATGTGACTCTACATACAGAATTTTGTTTTTCCTATAACGTTAAAAATGTACGATGTTTTACAAGTTTTAATTGTAATTAAAATTTTCTGGTAGTCATCTCATTTCTAGTAGTCATCTTCTAGTACATTGGGATACATCTAACATTTTATTCAAAGCTGATGTATTTGACTTTTCATTTTTAGAAGAGGAATAATCATATTTTCCAGGTCAAAATTTGAGGTGTATGGTATATGAAGGTGTATGAACTTTCTGCTGCTTCCAAATGCAAGGGGGAGGTGAAATTGCATTTTAAGATAATGAAATTTCTAGTACATGTCACTCTTGTTATTATCTCTTTGCTGGAATCAAACCTGTGTTTCCTAAGAATTAACTGTCCATTCTGTGCCTCTAATCTTCAAGATTTTTTATAGCGGTCTTCAGTTAATACCTCTGTATATCTACTAATATATTTACCAATCAGAAATTTATATTGCACTATTTTATGTAATGTGAAAAGGCTAATTTTAAAACTAAAATTATTTTGACCAAAGTAATCTGTGCACATAATTTACAGATAATGCTAATAACTAAATAACTTATTAAAGCACTAATAACTTCTGGAAATTATTTCTATATTTCTAAACAATATGGTTACACTGCTATTCCTTGATTTACCCATTTTAGACTGCAACAAGTTAGCTATTGCAGTTATAGCATATGAAAATTTTGCTATATTTTACAATAACTCCTTTCCATTGGTCAGATAGATCAGACCATCTTTACTGCTTTTTAAAAATTTTTTAAAAAATGTTTTATTTATTTCTGAGAGAGAGAGAGAGAGAGAGACAGCATGAACAGGGGAGGGTCAGAAAGAGACGGAGACACAGAATCTGAAATAGACTTCAGGCTCTGAGCTGTCAGCACCGAGCCTGACGGAGGGCTCGAACCAACAAACCATGAGATCATGACCTGAGCTGAAGTTGGACGCTTAATCGACTGAGCCACCCAGGCGCCCCAGTCTTTCCTGTTTTTTCCTGGACCCTCTCCTTCTAAAGCATTCTGTCCCGCACTAATTTATTCTGGTTCTTCTCTAGGTCTGCCATGCAGTTTCCTAGAATTGACCTTATGCCAATTCCTGTGAACTTCTACACTGCTTTCCTATATTGGCCCTGTTTGCTGGGTGACACATTATTCACTTTTGTGGTTAACCTCATCGTCATAGAGTATGCCCTTCTGTAGCATCCTAAGAAGGGATGTATGGGAGGAAAATGTCATCCCGTATTTTAAAATGGCTTTATTCTACCTGTGTTTGAGTAATAGCTTCAACTTGGTATAGAACTCTAAATTTTCTACATCTGTTTTGTTTTTTTTCTTTATTTATGTAAGTTCAGAGGTAGACAGATCTAGGGTGATAGTAGACTAATATTTAGTATTTTTAACAGTTATATGAATTTTAACATTTAGGATTAACTTTATCTGGATTTGTGATGCATTGGATTTGTGATTTTACTGTTTGTAAAGTCTTTGGATATTTGTATCATGTTATGCAAATTTTGTAGAGTAACTTGGAATTTGCTTCTTGTTTTTTTGGAACAAAGTCCATATGTAATTGGAATAATCTGTTCTTTGAAAATTTAAGAGAATTCACCTGTAAAACTATCTCTTCTGTTATCTTTAGTGAACAATTTTTAAACCAGTTTTTAAACCACTAGTTTGATTTTTAAGTTCTTATGGTATGAGGCTTTTTAATTTTTTCTTGAGTTAATAAAGCTGTATTTTTCTAGCAATTTTTATTCCTTTCATTTCAGTTTTTAATGCTATTGCCAAATAATTGTTTGTAATATTCTCTTTAGCTATTTAATTTCTGGTTTATATGTAGGTATGTTTCCTTTTGATTTTTATTGTTGTGCCTTCTGTTTTCTCTTGATCAGTATTACTAGAGGTTGTACTTACTCATGTTGAACTAGTTTTCATTTCATTTACTTTCTATCCTGTTTAATTTCCTCTCTCTGAGGAAGATGGGACATGGGTGATTTCTTGCCTGTTATTCTTACCCTCCCTATTCAGATTGTCAACCAATCCCCAGTTTTTGAATCCCACACATTATATTTCCCTCAACAATATATAGGGCCTCCAATTTCTGAGCATTTAATTTTCTAGAGTATTTGCCAGCTTCTCATACATGTTTTCCTGTGAAGACACTGTAAGTTATACTTTTCTTCCTCTTTCTAATTCCATTGCTACTCTACTTTTCAGCTTTCTAAAAATATGGTGGAATTTCCCATAATCCTCATTTATTTTCCTCTGTTCTCTTTGTTCTTATGTATAGACCTTTTTAAGTCTTTTATTCTTTCTTTAGTGTGGTTTGGAAATGGTGAAGAAAAAATTACACATGTGGTCAATCCACCATTTTTAACCCCTGGCAAACAATTCACCCTGTTCCAAAATAGGCATTAACTGAACGTCTGGATGCTATTCTTCTGGAAAAAGCAGAGAGTGAGCAACAGTGTCTTTGTCTGAAGAAGGAAAATCTTAAAATGAAGCAAGAGATTGAGGTAAGGCAACAATTTAATGTTTGGTTTTTTTATTTATTAAGTATAATAATAAATTTTAAAGGTAAAACCTTAACAAGCATGTGATCTGATGACTTTAATAACTTACAATAAATTAGTATCTAAAAAGAAAAAATAATTGAAATCACCATCTACATAGAGGTAGAACCAGCATTTAGTTGTAGCATTTCTTAATCCTCCTTATTGCTATGTTATTCTTTAATGAAAATTATTAAAAATTACTTATTTTATGAAAAAGTACTTGTTTAAGTAAGTAGATTTGCACATATACTCTAAATATCATTGTTCAGTTCTGGAATAGTCAATTGTCTGTTGGGTCTGGGCTAATTTTCTCCAAAAGTCACTTATTATTCTACTCAGGAGATGCTTATTAAAGCCTTGTGACATAATGCAACTTCCAAAATGTATCCCTTTTTAAAAGGAAATTAAATTCAAAGATTTCTTAAGTTTTAGTTATTACTCTGAGTAACACATTTAGTACTGTGACATGCAGTGTCATACTTAAGGTAGTGGCAGGCTGAGCAGAATTCTTGGAATCTCATTATCATATTTCTGTATGTACATTTTTGCTCACTTCCTTTTCTCTTGAGTTAGCCTGTGGCTAATATTTTTCCTGAAGGCAGGCATTTCTTTTGTCTTACTTAAATATTTCTGTGTGCTGTTTTTTATAATAGGATTCTCTTACTAAGATGGGGGACATGCACAAAGAGTTTGAACAATCTCAGAGAAACTATGTGAAAGAAATTGAAAATCTGAAAAATGAATTAATGGCAGCACATTCCAAACACAGTGAAGATAAAGCTAGATTGCAAAAGGAACTGGAAGAAGCAACAAAAAAACAATTAGAATTTTCTGAGCAACTTAAATTTCAGAGTGACTGTGAAGATAATGTTAAAAAACTACAAGAGGAGATTCAGAACATCAGGCCAGTCTTCGAGGAGCAAATTTTATATCTGCAAAAGCAATTAAGCACTGCCACAAATGAAAAGGAGCAAGAAATTACACATCTCCAAGAAGTCATTGAGGCTAATTCCCAGCATTACCAAAAAGATGTTAAGAGTTTGCAAGAAGAGCTTTTGCAATTGAAAGCTGCACACCAAGAAGAGGTGAAAGATTTGATGTGCCAGATCGAAGCATCTGCAAAAGAACGTGAAGCAGAAAAAAGTAATTTAAATCAGCTAAAGGAGAATTTAGTCAGACAATGTGAGGCAAGTGAGAAGAACATTCAGGAAAAATCTGAATGTGAGTTACAAAACTTAGAGAATGCGCCAGATGCAGACCATGAAAATCGAATGTGTCCTATGCTCTTACAAGAAGAAGCTTTTGTAGAACAAGTAGTAAACGAAAAAATCAAACACTTAGAAAACACCTTAAAAGAACTGGAGTCTCAACATAGTATCTTAAAAGATGAGGTAACTTACATGAATAATCTTAAATTAAAACTTGAGCTTGATGCACAACATATAAAGGATGAGTTTTTTCATGAACGAGAAGACTTGGAGTTTAAAATTAATGAATTATTGCTAGCTAAAGAAGAACAGAGCTGTGTAATTGAAAAATTAAAATCTGAACTAGAAGATTCAAACAAACAATTTTGCTATACTGTAGAACAATATAACAAAGAAGTACAGAGTCTTAAGGAACAGCATCAAAAAGAAATATCAGAACTAACTGAGACACTTTTGTCAGGTTCAGAAAAAGAAAAATTAACACTAATGTTTGAAATACAGGGTCTTAAGGAGCAGTGTGAAAACCTACAGCAAGAGAAGCAGGAAGCAATTATAAATTATGAGAGTCTGAGGGAGATTATGGAGATCTTACAAACAGAACTGGGGGAATCAGCTGGGAAGATAAGTCAAGAGTTTGAATCAATGAAGCAACAGCAAGCATCTGATGTTAATGAACTTCAGCAGAAACTCAGAACTGCTTTTAATGAAAAAGATGCTCTTCTTGAAACTGTGAATCATCTCCAGAGAGAAAATGAAAAGTTGTCCCAACAAGAATTAGTGCCAGAACTTGAAAATACCATAAAAAGTCTTCAAGAAAAGAATGAAGTGTGTTTAGTTAGTCTCAGTCAGAGAGATACCATGTTACAAGAACTTGAAGCAAAGATAAGGTCCCTCACTGAGGAAAAAAATGATATCATAAGTAAAATAAAAACTTCTTCTGAAGAGATGGAGAATCTCCATAAAAAATGTGAAAGGGAAGAAAGACTGATCATAGAACTTAGGGGAAAAGTGGAGCAAACTAGCCACTACAACAGTGAACTGGAACAAAAGGTAAACAAATTAACAGGAGAACTTGAAGAAACTTTAAAAGAAAATGATCAAAATAACCAAAAAGTAGAGAAACTTATGATTCAATTAAAAGCTGTCTCTGAGGACCAAGAAGCACTGTCATCTGAAGTAAAGTCTCTTTATGAGGAAAATAATAGATTAAGTTCAGAAAATAACCAATTGAATGGGGATTTGGAAGCTCTCCTGTCCCAGAAAGAAGGAGATGTTAAGCTTAAAGAACACATTTCTGAATTAGAAAAGAAACTTCAGTTAACAGTTGCAGAACGAGATAATTTAAGCACACTGTTTGAAAACGAGCAGGTTCAGAAGTCATTTGTCAAAACTCAGTTGTATGGTTTTCTGAAGCGGATGGAGTCAAAAGTTTCAGAAGAAAATGAAGAGCAAGATGTTGTAAATATCCTGCGAGCTGTAGGTGAATCCTTAGCTAAAATAAATGAGGAAAAACACAACTTGATATTTCAATATGATGAAAGGATGACAGAGTTAGAAAAAAAGATTAAGTGCCTTCAAAATGAGAATGTAGTTCAGCATAAAGAACTTCAGTCTCTACTAAGAGACCATGAACAAGAGAAAGTTCTCTTAAGGAAAGAATTAGAAGAAACCCTGTCACATAAAGAGGCCCTGCAGTCTGATCTTCTAGAAATGAAGAATGCTAATGAAAAAACAAGGCTTGAAAATCAGAATCTGTTAAGTCAAATTGAAGAAGCCTCTAAAAATTTACATAGCAAAAATGAAATCCAGAATGAAAGAGAACAGTCTTTTGTAAGAGAGCTTGAAAACCTGAGGCTATCCCTGGAACAAAAGGAAGCTGAACTGCAGGACATGAGAGCCGAGTTCTTGTTATTAAAGGTACTATTATTTCAGTTTTATTAGTTTAAATAAATTCTTAGTTCTAGTACTAGACTCTAGAAAATACATTAAGTTTTTATGGTATTAAGTCAGAAGTAAATTGTTTTCTGAAAAGTACATTTAAACATTTTCATGTTATGTATTCTGTATCCATATTGGTCACATTTTGGGTTTAGATCATTTTAGAATCTTGATCTTGCATAAGATTAAATGATTAAGGGGTTAAATGTCTTGGTCAAAAATTGCATAACTAGTCAACGCCAAAACTACAACATGAAAAAACTTGAATTTCATTCTTGTGTGATATACATACTACCTTTCTGAAAGAACACTGTTGAGCAGAAAATTGGGCTATTGTGTTATTTAACTTTAGCCAAAATTTTAGAGTTTTCTCCAAAAATTTGTGAAAGTATGATAAACTATAATCATTTAATCTTTTCTTTATTGCATTATGTGTTTGGTGTGTGTCAGGTTGTTCATCTTGGCCTTGGATACTACTGTTTTTTTACAGTAAATGCTATATGTATAAGGTCAGTATTACTTGGTCCATCAAGGTAAGAAAAAGACTGCTCATCAAATTGCTTTTTGTGTGAATTTTCTTTAACGAGGATTTTCTCATGCTTGATATGATGACCAATTAGTTTATCATGGGGAATGAAGTGATTTTCTTTTTGTTTTTCCTGTAAAATCTAGGATTCCTTAGAGAAATCACCTGTAGAAAATGATCAACCTTCTTTAGTAAAAGAGTTGGAAGAAAAAATAGGTAAGCGTGGTTTTGCATATGTTGTTGCAAAGAATTACATAGATTCTTCTAGTGTTAGAATATATTGAGAAATGTAGTAGGTGATTAATGAGTTGTGAAATCATAATAACTAGCTGTCTCTTTCTAATGCCCCCATTTTTGCTTCTCTGCCATCTGTTTGCTTTCCTTTCCAAAATTACCACTTTCTTGTTTCATTGTTTAATCCAAAGGACTGATAT
This sequence comes from Proteles cristata cristata, assembly GCA_017311185.1. Lineage (NCBI taxonomy): Eukaryota > Metazoa > Chordata > Mammalia > Carnivora > Hyaenidae > Proteles > Proteles cristata. The sequence continues at coordinate 274,154 of JAESUZ010003200.1, forward strand.
GATTCCACTTATAAATGGTTCCATGATGGTTTGGGGATTTTTCATTCATTTAACAAAGTTTATTCGAATGCCCAGCTAGATAGGCACTGGTATTAGCAAGTGATTAAGATACAGACTATGTCTTCAAAGAGCCAAGTGCCGGAAGGGGCTATGCTTGCAGTAGTTTTAGGTGTTGACAAGGTATATATAATGCTGGAAGTACAGGAAGGCATGATTAGCTGTCTTGTCTACAGGTAGGAAAAACATCACAGAATAGGCTATACTTTTGTTGTGTACTGAAAATGAGAAAATTGACAGGAGAAGAAAAGTATTCTGGCAGGAGGGAACAGCAGGTGCATGAATATTAACATATATAACATCAAGGAGCATACCAAGAAGTTCCTGGAGAGGCAGGGATCCGACCACACAAGCACTAGAACGTGTGCAGAGAAGTTGGGACTCTGTCCTATACATATTTCCATCATAGTAACACTATGGAGTAGCTATTTTATTCTCATTTTATTTTATTTTATTTTTTTAAATGTTTTATTTATTTCTAGGAGAGAGAGACAGCGTGAGCAGGGAAGGGTCAGAGAGAGAGGGAGTCACAGACTGAAACAGGCTCCAGGCTCCGAGCTGGCAGTCAACACAGAGCCCAACACAGGGCTCGAACCCACAAACCGCGAGATCATGACCTAAGCGAAAGTCGGAAAGTCGGACGCGTAACCAACTAAGCCACCCAGGCGCCCCTATTTTATTCTCATTTTAAACAAAGAAACAAATATGTAGAAGTATTAAGTAATGTGCCCATAAATCTTCAACTTAATGTCTCATTAGTCTGGTAAGGGAGAGGTAGCAAAGGAAGTTGGAAGATTTGAAAATGAATCCTCGTTTTCTTCTAGTGGATGACTGGGGCAAGTAGGGTTAGATGAGATTAGGAACTCAGTTTGAGACAAATTAAATAACAGCTCAGATGGTAATGTCTAGTGGACTGCTAAATTATGCAAATCTGGAGTTAGGGAGAGAGAGCTAGATGAGTGATAAATTATAGTTCACAGAATAGTTAAAAGCCGTGAGGTGGAGATCACCAAGGAAGTGAATGTAGAAAAAATATGAAGACCAGAGACCATTCTCTGTCATTTAAAAATCTGAAAGATGAGAACAGCACAGGAGATTGGGAAGGAGCAGCCAGTGAGTTAGGAAAATTCAGAACATAAACATAAAATGTGTTGGAAATTAAGATCAGTGAAATGCAAGTTAACAGAAATGTTTAAAGAAGGAAAAATATATTTAACCATGGCAAGTGCTGCAATAGGTCAAGTAACATCAGTTCAAAGAACTAATCATTGGATTAAGCAACATAAAGGTCATTTGTAACTTGATAACCTTTTCCGTGAAATGCTAAAGCCAGAGCCTGAATAAAATGAGTTCAAGAAAAAAATGGAGGAAGAGAAATTTGAGAGCGTGTATACACAACTCTTACTAAGGGTTTTACTTATAAAAGAGATTAAACAGTATCCAGAGGGGAAGTATGGTGGTTTGCCTTTGTGTATCTGTGTGTGTGTGTGTGTGTGTGTGTGTGTGTGTGTGTGTGATGTTTCAGCAATCTTTTTGTGACCTTTCCCATCCTCTTTGGTGCTTCCACTATTTGTTCTTGACTTTAATGTCTTGATATTTTCCTTTTGCATGTTATGAAAAAATCCATTAGAGGGGCACCTGGGTGGCTCAAGTCAGTTGGGTGGTCAGCTCAGGTCAGGATCTCACATGTTCATGAGTTCGAGCCCTGCATCATGTTCCATGCTGACAGTATAGAGCCTGCCTGGGATTCTCTTTCTCTCCCTCTCTCTCTGCCCCTCCCTACTCTCTCAGAATAAATAAATAAACTTAAAAAAAAAAGAAAAGAAAAAGTCCATTAGAGAGGGGGATACGCTGCACAGGAAAGAGGCAGCATTACTGTACTGATGCCTGAGTAGGTGAGGGGTGTAGGATGAGTTGCAAGAGCGGAACAATTGGCCAGTGCTACACCCACAGACAAAACAATCGCCTGTAACAATCAGAGAGGGACAGAGTCTGTGAGCACAGGTGCATCTGAGTTAATGAGCAAGGACAGAAATTCAGATAACTTAAGCAGAAATATCAAGAAGTAAGATCTGGAACACAAGAGTTGAAATAGAGGAAATGGCTAAGATGTTAAGGAAGAGATAAGGATTGGAGTGTGTCTACAGACAGAAGTATTTAACTGTATCTGATATTTCCCCACATGATCCTGATTGCAAATTGCCGCCTAAAATCCTACCATAGTTGAGTTTCTAGGAAATCTTCTAGAAGATCTTATAGAGGAGTACTAATAGCCTCTCCAATTCCTAGACACTTATGAAATGAGTAGGCTATTTTGACAGTTGAAAGGAAATGGACATTTTTTACATTGTTTCCCTTGCTTAGGTAATGACTAAGCTTTCACTTAAAAAATAGATATTAATATTTTTGCTACTTATTTTATTACTTTTAATTACAGATTACAAATTTTGTGTTCCAGATTAAAGGTCAATTTCTAAGGCTAAAACAAGTAAATTAGATTTTTTTCCTTTTGAGTTCATGTATAATCCTTTCATTTTGTGTTTTTAGGATATCTGGAAAAAGAGTCCAAAGAGAAAGAGGAAAAAATAAGTAAGATAAAACTAGTTGCTGTGAAGGCAAAGAAAGAACTAGATTCTAGCAAAAAAGAGGTAAGGTGATTTAAAAATGCAAGATTCAAGAATCTTACATACTAAAAAGTATAATTTTTCTGTCCATAAAAAAATTTTTTAGGGGCGCCTGGCTGGTTCAGTCAATAGAGCACATGACTCTTGATCTCACCATCATGAGTTCAAGCCCCATGTTGGGTGTAGCGATTGCTTAAAAATAGAATCTTAAAAAAAGAAAACAAAAACAACTTTTTAATCATATATTTAAAATAGGTCCAAACTCTACGGGAAGAGCTTGAATCTGTTCGATCAGAAAAGGATCAGTTGTCTACTTCCATGAGAGATCTCATTCAAGGAGCAGAAAGTTATAAGGTAAAAGTAGTTATTTTAATAGCAAGTTTTATTTGTAAGTTCTAAGTTAAGGAATGTTCTAGAAATGTAAAACTTGCTCATTAGACAGTCACTTTGTATTTTTTAGTAATTTTTTTCTATTTTTTTGTGTAATGTCATAACATCCTAGTATCAAGATTTTAAGTGTCTGAGATTTAAAGTACCTTCAAACTATTGTTTTTTAAAACCAAAATTCTGTCTTGGGATTTTTTAATAAAATCAGTAACAAAAAAGATGACTATTATTACTGTTATTATATTCTGGCCAAGTGAATAAACTTGAAGATCAAACAACAGGTTTAAAAGGAAAGTGAAAGCATTATTTGGTAATGTGCTGACCTAACATGAGAATCTATTATATAAAAAAAATTAAAATTAAAATAAGAAAGTGGAACAAAATCACTAATGTAAATAAATACCATTACATTCTTGTATGTACACATTCAGCAAATATTTATATAGTCAGACTAAGTACTGAGTACTAGGGGATGCAGTCAACCAAATAGACTAAATTCCTGCCCTCCAAGGACTTAAAATCCAATGGCAATAATAGACAGGTAAACAAAAATAAGAAACTTAGTGTGTATAGCAATAAAAGAGGATGGTATGGACAAGAGAGTGAGCCAAGTAGGATTCCCTGGAAGCCAAAAAATAAAATTTCTGGAAGAACTTTAATGAGAAAATTTGGTACTTCATGAAGAGAACTGCAAAACATATATATGGCAACTATTATTATTTGATATACTAGTTTTCAGATTGGCTTACATGTTTTGAAACAATTTCACTAAAAATTTATTTTTTTTGCTTAGGTAATCTTGACAATTATTTTAAGTTTCAAACAAAATAAGCTCACAAGAATAGTTAATATTTTTTAAAGTAAAAAAAGAAAACAGACATCTTTCTGTATCAGGTGCTGAAATTTATTATAAAACCATAATAATGTGATATGGTTCTGATATAAAAATAAGATACTAATGTAACAGAAGACAGAGACCTCTGTATAACAACAAACACTTATAGGCCAGGCTCTTTTCTAAACACTTTACATATCTTATCACACTTAATTCTCAAAAAACAAACAAATAAAACCCAAATATATTATTAACATTGCCACTGCCACAGAACAAGTAACAGAATAAAACCAAGTTTGGATTCAGGTGGTCTGGTTCCAGATCTGTTCTATCACCAGGTAAGCTGTATTATATACTAGCCCAGTAAGATTTTAAAACATTGAAACCAACAAAGAAAGAATTAAGTAACTACTGCAGAATAAGTTACTTAGATTTTTACTTTACTCCTACATGCCAAAATAAATTCTAGGTTAGTTTAGAGAGTTTTGTCAAAAGTGAAAAGAATTTTTTAAAACCTAGTATAAAACATTTAATCATATGACCCCTGGATATGAGATATGTTTATAAACTTAAAAGCAATTGAATTTACAAAGAAAAAGATAGACTGTACTATATAAAATATAAAATTAACATGAAAATATGACAAGGGATTAATAACCTTAATATATGAAGGTATTTGATGCATCCATTTTTTAAAACATTTGAAATTTAAATATAGGCTTATTTGTCTTTTATGAGCCATTAGCAGCATGCTTCTTTACATTTTAATCTAATTTATTAATTTTCTCCATGGGTAGACCAGGTATGCCAATTTCTTTGTTTAAAATATAAGGTGACTGGGTGGCTCAGTCGGTTAAGCACCTGACTTCGGCTCAGGTCATGATCTCATGGTTCATGAGTTTGAGCCATGCGTAGGGCTCTGTGCTGACAGCTCAGAACCTGGAGCCTGCTTCGGATTCTGTGTCTCATTTTCTTTCTGCCCCGTCCCTACTTATGCTGTGTGTCTCTCTCTCAAACAATATATAAACATTAAAAAAAATGTTTTTTAATATAGATTTCAGGGGCACTTGGGTGTCTCAGTCGGTCGAGTATACAACTCTAGATTTTGGCTCAGGTCATGATCCCAGTGTCATGGGATCAAGCACTGTGTCAGGTTTTGTGCTGAGTGTGGGGCCTTCTTAAGATTCTTTCTTCGTCTGCCCCTCTCCCCTGCTTGTGCAGGTCCATACTGTCTCTCAAGAAACAATAAAAATAATATGTATAGATTTCAAAGGACTTAGAAAAAAGGATATCAAAGGATTGGGAGACAAGTAGAAAAGGTATAACTGCATAATGAGAATGCTCATAGGAAAAGAAAGACATGTCTTTCAAGAATCGTTAAAAGTTTAGGGCGCTTGGGTGGCTTAGTAGGTTAAGCATCCAACACTGGATTTCAATTCAGGTCATGATCTCACAGTTCGTGGGTTTGAGCCCTACGTCAGTCTACATGCTATTAGCACAGACCCAGCTTGGGATTCTCATTCTCTCTCTCTCTCTCTCTCTCTCTCTCTCTCTCTGCCCCTTCCCCATTCACACACGTGTTTCTCTCAATAAACTCTTTTAAAAATTGTAAAAGTTCCTTAGAGAAGGAAAATGATATAGGTCAGATTCAGAAAACAATACTGAAGAACAAAATGGGAAGATTAACCTGACTTCAGGACTTACTATATAAAACTACAGCAATCAAGACAATGTGGTATTAGAAGAATATAGAAATAGATCAGTAGGAGAGAATAGAGAGCCCAGAAATAGACCTATATAAATATAGTCAACTGATCTTTGACAATGGAGGAAAGATAATATTTTCAATAAGTAGTACTAAAACAACTAGACATCCACATGTAAAAAAAAAAAAAGTTGAATCTAGATACAAACCTCATACCCTTCACAAAAATTATCTCAAAGTGGATCACAAGCCTACATGTAAAATAGAAAACTATGAAACTCCTAGAAGATAACTAGAGAAAACTTAAGTGAATTTGGGTGTGACAGTGATTTTTAGATAGAACACCAAAGGCATGATCCATGGAAGAATTGGTAAAGCTATATATATTTGTTTAAATTACAAATATCTGTTCTGTAGAAGGTAATGTCAAGAGAATGAGAAGGCATAGATTGGGAGAAAATATTTACAAAGGACGTATATCTGATAAAGGACTGTTATCCCAAAATATGCAAAGAACTACTAAAACTCAACAGTAAGAACGCAAAAACTTAGCAGATACCACACCAAAGAAAATAAATGAATGAAAATAAGCATATGAAAAAATACTTCACACCATATGTCATCAGGGAAGTGTAAATTAAAACCATGATATAACCACTGCACACTTATTAGAATGGCCAAAATCTGAAACACCGACACCACCAAATGCTGAAAAAGACATGAGCAATAGGAGCTCTCATCAGCAAATCTGGTGGGGGTGCAAAGTAGTACAGCCTTTTTAGAAGTTTGGCAATTTCTTAAAAAACTAAACATACTCTTAACCATATAATCTAGTAACCATTGGTGTTTACCCAATGGAGTAGGAAAGTTATATCCACAGAAAAACCTGCACATAGGTGTTTATAGCAGCTTTGTTTATAATTGCCAAATTTTGGGAACAACCAAGGTGGCCTTCAGTAGATAAATGAATACATTGGTACATCCATACAATGGAATGTTTCAGCACTGAAAAGAAATGAGCTATGAAGCCATGAAAAGGCATGGAGGAAACTTAAATGCATACTACCAGCAACCAAAAGAAGCCAGTCTGAAAAGTTTACATAATTTATGAGTCTGACTATATGACATTCTGGAAAGGCAAAAGACAGTTAAAAACAAAAAATCAGTGGTTCTCATGAGTGGCTCTCATGGGTCTTGGGGAGGAAGGGATGAATAGGTGGAATAGAGGATTTTTAGGTTGTGAAACTACTCTGTATGATACTGATTAATGGTGGATGTATGTCATTATAAATTTGTCCAAAGCTAGAGAAGGTACACCACCAGAAGTGAACCCTAAAGTAAACTCTGGACTTTGGATGGTGATGTGTCAGTGTAGGGTCATCAATTGTAGCAAATGTGCAATGGGGTGGGACTTACTGATAATATAGAAGGTTCTGGATTTGGCAGTGGAGGAGTAATAGGAAATCTCTGTACTTTCCTCTCAGTTTTGGTGTGAACCTAAAACTGCTCCTAAAAAATGAAGTCTATTAAAACATTTTTATTTTTTATTAAAAAAATTTTTTTAACGTTTATTTATTGAGAGACAGAGCATGAGCAGAAGAGGGGCAGAGAGAGAGAGGGAGATACAGAATCCGAAGCAGGCTCCAGGCTTGGCGCTGTCAGCACAGAGCTGGACGCGGGGCTCGAACTCACAAGCTGTGAGATCATGACTTGAGCCAAAGTTGGCTGCTTAACCAACTGAGCTGCGCAAACGCCTCTAAAACACTTTTTAAAATACATTTTAGGGGTGCCTGGTTGGCTCAGTTAAGCATCTGACTCTGAATTTAGGCTCAGGTCATGATCTCAGTGAGTTCAAGCCCCACATAGGGCTCTGTGCTGACGGTGTGGAGCCTGCTTAGGATGCTCTGTCTCTCTTCCCCCCCCTCCCCAGCTTACTCGCTCGTGCTCTCTCTCTCTCCGCCCCTCCCCAGCTTACTCGCTCTCTCTCTGAGTAAGTAAACCTTAAAAAAAAATACATTTTATAGTTGTACAGTTTTCTCAGTCTTTGAATAAGCTAGGGATTCCATTTATGATGAAACAATAGGATGTAAGATTAAATCGGTACTAATATGATTAAGAATGATGACCACTTTTTATAAAAATAGACATAACTGAGTTCTGTTAGGTTCCTCAGGGAATATCAGTATTGGGATGCTGAGGAATTTTATAGACTTGTGAATCTGGCTAGTGTTTTTTTTCAATGTTCCTATCACTTATAATAATCATTTTTATCAGTTTTTTAATTTTTAAGAGAAAGAGAGTGTGTACATGCACACATGAGCAGGAGGAGGAGGAGAGATAGAATATCCCAAGCAGACTCCATGTTCAGTGTAGAGCCTGATGCAGGGCTTCATCTCATGACCATGAGATCATGACCTGAGCCAAAATCAAGAATTGGACACTTAACTGAGTTCCCCAGGCAGCTCTTAGTTGTTTCATATATCTTTTTTAAAGATAGGAAGATGCAACAGTCTGTAGTGATGATAATTTGTAATTATTCATTCTCTTAGAAGCAGTATTGGCATATTCATTGAAGAAATTAGACCATTGCATGCATGGCATTTATTTTTTGTTCCAGTGCTCCCACTAGGAATAATATGATTATAGTCAGAATTTCCTGTGGCAAGCCAGTATTTACTTAAGTCAGCTTTGTTATAGGAATCCCATTTTTGTAACTCTTGAAAACTATTAGAGTCATAGCAAGTAAAAACAAAGAAGAACAAAAACAAGATAGAATTTAAGAAGATAAAGATCTCTGATATATAAAGTTAGAAGAATCTGCACAAATAGCATGGAATCTTCTCTCTGTGGAGGACAAATGATTTCCCAACCCCAAATTCATTTAAGCCAGGAAATAGCATAACCCTCAGGCAAATAAACATGGACAAACATATATATTATTTTATATAATATATATATTAATATAATATATATAAATATATATATAAAATAATATATATAATATATAATATATATAAATATATAAAAAATATATAATATATATAAATATATATAATATATAAAAATATATATAACATATATAAACATATAAAAAATATATATATATTTTATAACATATATATGTTATATATATATAAAAGCCAGCTTCTAGTTCCCAAATCCTGCTTTTTGCTGATTATTAGATAGGTAGACCGTAAAATTGAAACTTAGATTCCAACATTCAGCTACCAGTGTGGATAATAGTTGATTACGTGTAAGTCCGAATTAGAAACAAAATTAGACTTGGCCAAGAATCATATTTGGCAAGCAAGAGCCAGAAAGAGCCTATAATTGTCACACATGAAACCCCAGAGCAGTCTGGGAAGGGGAGCTAAGGATTCAGAGATCCTGGTCTGGATGAAGGCCACTTTTTAGGCTTTCCAAAATAAACTTTAAAAGAAAACTTAGATTTTGTTAGTTATTCTGTACACAAATTCACTTATGTGGAGAACAGTCAGTAGTTTTCTAGGAACAAAGGCAAAAACAGTATTTAATAGAAAGAAGAAAAAAACACTAAATGCAGTCTTGCAACAGTGAATCTCATTTACATATTTTGGAGAATAACCTGATTTGCCAGTATGTTGCAAAAATGTCAGCCCAGGCATTTTGTTCTTGAGTAGGGACCAACCAAAAATATCAAAGAAAATTCCACTGGTTTTAGAGTCCAGAAAATGTTAAATGTCTTGCCACAGAAAATGAGAGACTAATTTTATAAAATATCTTCCCATGTCCTTATAGTTATAACTTATACCTTATATTAGGCCAGGCCTCATCACAATTCCCTCATCACAATTCTTTAGGGGAGTTAATAGGCCATCAGGTTAAACTTTTTCTTCTCCCTCTTTAAATCTTGTTTATGTTCTAGAAGTTTATTGATGACTAGAATGTATTTAACTTGCTGATACTGTACAAGTGTAAGATCCTTTTGCCCTCTAATAGTTCCATCCCATACTAAAGTCTTCTGAACTATGTTAATTTTATAATACAGTGCCAATTAGATGTTCTGTCAAATGTTGAACTTCGATAAGTTTTAAACTTTTCATGATGGACTCAAATGTTACATCAAGAAGGCTTGGTAATACAGTCTGATTGGTCAAAAGTGTAATTGTCTAAAGTTACATCATTTTGTCTTTTACTCAAGAATCTTTTATTAGAATATGATAAACAGTCAGAACAGTTGGATGTGGAAAAAGAACGTGCTAATAATTTTGAACATCACATAGAAGAACTAACAAGACATTTAAGGAATTCAACTTTTCAGGTAAAAAAAATTTGGAGGTATAATTGACATGCAGCATTATATTAGTTTAGTTTCAGGTGTACATCATTATTTGTATATATTGTGAAGTCTAGTTAACACCTGTCCATATGTAGTTACAGAATTTTTTTCCTTGCAATTAGAACTTTTAAGATTTACTCTCTTAGCAACTTTCAAATATTCAATACACCGTTATTAACTATAGCACCATGCTATACATTTCATGACTTATTTATTGTATAACTGGAATTTTATACCCTTTGACTTCACTCATTTCACCCATACCCTACTTTGTGCCTCTGGCAACCACGTATTCTATGAGTTTAGTTGTTGTTGTTTTTTTAATTCCACATATATAAGAGATCATATGGTATTTATCTTTCTCTGACTTATTTTACTTAGCATAATGCTCTCAAGGTCCATTCATGTTGCCACAGATGGCAAGATTTCATACTTCTGTATGGCCGAATAATATTCCATTATATATATACACACACTACATTTTCTTTATCCATTCATTGTCAGTGCATACTTAGGCTATTTCCCTATCCTGGCCATTGTAAGTCATGCTGCAGTGAACATGGTTGTGCATATATCTTTGTGAGTTAGTGTTTCTGTTTTCTTCAGATAAATACCCAGAAGTGGAATTACTGGATCATATGGTAGTTCTGTTTTTAATTTCTTGAGAACTTCCATAAGGTTTTCCACAGTGGCTGCACCAATTTACATTCCCATCAACAGTGCACAAGGGTTCCCTTTTCTTCACATCCTTGCCAACACTTGCTGTTTCTGTTTTCTTGATGATAGCCATTCTAACAGGTATGAGATGATATTTAATTGTGGTTTTGATTTGCATTTCTTTGATGACCTGTGATGTTGAACATCTCATCTGTATGTCTTTGGAAAAATGCCTGTATAGATATTTTGCCCATTTTTAAATCAAATCGTTTGGTTTTTTGCTACTGAGTTATATGAGTTCTTTATTTAGGCTAGTAACCCATTACCAGATATAAGGTTTGCAAATATTTTCTCCCATTCAGTAGAGAATTTGCCTTATTATTCTCTTGATGGTTTCATTTGCTGTAAAGAAGCTTTTGAATTTGATGCAGCCCCATTTGTTGATTTTTTGTTGTTGTTGCATTTGCTTTTGGTATCAGGTTCGAAATATATTGACAAGACCAGCGTCAAGTTGCCAATGTCTAAGAGCCTTATGATTTCAGGTCTTACATTCAAATCTTTAAATCATTTTGAATTAATTTTTGTGTAAGATGAAGGTAGTAGTCCAGTTTCAGTCTTATGCATGTGGACATCCAAATTGTCCAACACCATTTATTAAAGAGACTGTACTTTTCTCATTGTATATTCTTGGCTCCTTTGTCATAAGTGAGTTGACCATATAATCATGGGTTTATCTCTGGGCTCTTTATTCTGTTTCATTGCTCTGTGTGTCTGTTGTGCCAATAACATACCGTTTTGAGTACTATAGTTTTGTAATATAGTATGAAATCGGGGAGCACAATAGCACCAGTTTCATTCTTCTTTTTCAAGGCTATTTGGGCTCTTTTCAGGTTCTGTACAAACTTTGGAATTGTTCTAGTTCTCTGAAAAATGCCATTGGATTTTTGTTAGGGATTGCTTTGAATCTATAGATTACTTTGGTCAAGATAACAATATTTGGAATTTTGAAAAATATTAATTCTTCCAATCTAAACATAGAATATGTTTTCATTTATTTGTGTCATCTTCAGTTTCTTTCATCAGTGTCTTAAAGTTTTAAGGATACAGGTCTTTACTAGGTACTTATTTTTTCTTTTTGATGCAGTTTTGAGTGGAATTGTTTATTCTTAATTCTTCTTTCTGATAGTTTATCATTAGTGTACAACAGATTTCTGTATATATTCTGTAGCTCTACTGAATTCATTTATTTTAACAGTTTTTGGGTGGAGTCTTTAGGGTTTTCTATACATAGTATCCTGTCATCTGCAAATAGTGACAGTTTTACTTCTTCCTTTCTAATTCGGATGCCTTTTCTTTTTCTTGCTTATTGCTGTGGCTGGGACTTCCAATACTATGTTAAATAAAAATGTCAAGCGTGGAAATCTTGTCTTGTTCCTGATTTTAGAGGAAGAGCTTTTCACCATTGAGTATGATGTAGTTGTGGGCTTGTCATATACGGACGGCCTTTATTATGTTGAGGTACATTCCTTCCACACCCACTTGGTTGAGAGGACTTTTCAGGTAATTTTAAATTGAGTAAATGCAAACATGAAAATTGTAATATATTCAATTTCAATATTTTTTGCATAATAATTTTTAATTAAAATTAATAGAAACTTATTTATTTTCCTTTTCCCACTGTTGGGGGAAGACTATAACAAAATAGCTGGCAACTTTCCTGTCTTATCTACTGCTCTGATCTCAGATTCCTGAGGTGGTTTTGGTTTTGTTTCTTTTTTGTTAACAATAATAGTGTTTTATTTGTAAAAAACAAAACAAAACAAACAATAATAGTGTTTTAAACTTAATTCTCAATTTTACATTATGTGGAATTGTTTTTGAAGTCTTCATTTTTCAAATTGTGCCAATAATCTCATAATGTACCATTTTATTATTCCTCTCTTGTACATATTTTCTGCAAGTTTACAGTAGTGGACATTTGTCATTCTAGTGTGAAAAATTAAATTCTGATAATGAAGATCTCCTGGCTCGTATAGAGACACTACAATCTAATGCAAAGTTATTAGAAGTACAGATATTAGAAGTCCAAAAAGCCAAAGCAGTGGCAGATAAAGAGTTAGAAGCCGAAAAACTTCAGAAAGAACAGAAGATAAAGGTACAAACAGTCCTGTGGGATTAATTTGTTATATAGAGATATTTTTATTATGTTACTTAAGTGAAGGAAAGACTGGGTACAACAGAGTTCATTAATTCCTTAATGTTTGTCAACTATGAATTTGAGAATCCCAAGATATGATTTTGGAGTGCACATTTTTTAAATATTAAAAGATTTTCGAGCTTTTTATATCTTAGTATGTCACATTCATTTTATAGACCCTTACAAATACCTTTTTAATGCTGGTTGGTTTGGGGGATGGGGTGATGTTACTTTTATTTTTAATTTCAGGAGCATGCCAGTTCTGTAAATGAACTTGAAGAACTTCGGCTGCAACTTCAGAAGGAAAAGAAACAGCTTCAGAAAACTATGCAAGAATTAGAACTGGTTAGAAAGGTAAAATAAACTACTGAATTCCAAACTGAGGTCAATATTCCCAGTGTTAAACTATTCTAATAGTTTAGAAAGGAAATATTTCAAAAACAAGATTTTTGAAATACTAAAATAATCTTGTGTAAATTGTTAGCCCTAAAAAATTGCAAGTTTAACTTATTTCTCTCAGTCCTGTTTTTTCAGAAGAATCTCAGCTCACAAATGATTAGATTTTGGTTTGATACTTCATTTTTTGTACAGAATTGTTCTATGACACATGAAGATGTAATGTCAACAATGGGAATTTGTATTATACTTAAAACTTTGGCTAATTTTTCTCTAGTTCTTCAAAGATGAGGCTAAAAAGAAAGGTACTCTAAGAGCTGCTTAAAATGTTAATATTTTAGGAGCACCTGAGTGGCTCAGTTGGTCGGCATCTGACTGTTGATCATGATCTCATGGTTTGGGAGATTGAGCCCCACTGAGAGCACAGAACCTGTTTGGGATTCTCTTTCTACCCTTCCCCCACTGCCCCTCCCTGGCTCTCTCTCTCAAAATAAATTAATTAATTAAAAATATTTTTTCAATGTTAATATTTTATAAATAAGAGCATGATGGGTAGAACTATCAGTTGTGGTTAACAAGAATTATGATGAAAGTCAGTGAAATTGAGAAAGTTGGATTAAACTGTTAGAAAATATTTTATAAAATTACAAATTAGGAAGTACCAACATCTAGATTATTCATATGATGTGTAAACTTTCTATGTTACAGAAAAGCATAATAGAATATGTTTATTCCTATGGCATAATTCATAATTATGCAATTAGCAATTTTACAAATAAAATCAACTGATCTACTATTATGTGGACCTTTTATTTCTGGTATGTGCAGGATGCCCAGCAAACCACTTTGATGAATATGGAAATAGCTGATTATGAACGTTTGATGAAAGAACTAAATCAAAAGTTAGCTAATAAAAACATCAAGATAGAAGATTTGGAGCAAGAAATAAAAATTCAGAAGCAGAAACAAGAAACCCTGCAGGAAGAAATGAGTGAGTAAAACAAAATTAACTTTAACTTACAATAATTTCATCATAACAGAATACAGGGCAGCAATATTAGTTGTTCATTTCACCAGTCTTTGACTGCCAACCATATCTTTCACACAGTGCTCACTATTCTTAAGGACCAGTAGAGTTGTAAAACCATGTTTTCTTCGGATGTGTACAGTCTACATTGGTGAATAATGCATTCACTTACTTAAACATTTCTTAGGTACCTGCTGTGTGATACAAAGATAGGAAATGGTCTTGTCCACAATTTGCTGGTTGTCAGCAGAGTAGGAACATTAAAATAGCAGTGAATACTTTTCTTTAAGGTGATTACATTCCATTCTTTCCGTAAAATGATTTCTCATGTAAGCATCTAAAGCTCTAAATATTCCCAGGCACTCCTTCAGCCATATCTCATAAGTCGGTATGTTAAACTTTTTATTTTTATTCAGCTCAAGATTTTTTAAAATTTCCTTTGCATTTCTTCTTTGACTCATAGGTTATTTAAAAGTCTGTTATTTAATTCATTTGAAGGAATTTCAGATATCTTTCTGTTAATGATTTCTAACTGAATTCCTTTGTAGTTAAAAAAACATATTCTGAGGGCACCTGTGTGGCTCAGTCGGTTTAGCGTCTGACTTTGGCTCAGGTCATGAACTAATGGTTCGTGGGTTCAAGCCCCACGTCGGGCTCTGTGCTGACAGCTCAGAGTCTGGAGCCTGTTTCAGATTCTGTGTCTCCCTTTCTCTCTGACCCTCCATTGCTCACGCTCTCATGCTCGCTCGCTCTCTCTCTCTCTCTCTCTCTCTCTCTCTCTGTCTCAGAAATAAATAAAACATTAAAAAAACATTCGGTATGATTTCAGTCCTTTTAAGTTTATTGAGTTTTGTTTTTAGGGTTCAAAATAAGATTTCTTTTGGTGAATGCTCTGTAAGCACTTGAAAACAGTGTGTTCAGCTGTATAAGTTGTTGGATAGAGTGTTCTAACTAATGTGAATTAAATCAAGTTAGATGACTAAGTTTTCTATATTTTTAATGGTTTTCTGACTATTCCTCTATCAAGTACTGAGAGAGGGATATTGAATTTCCTGAACATAACTCTGGATTTCTTTCTCTTTTCCCTTCTGTTAGTTTTGGCTTCATGTATTTAGAAACTCTGGAATTAGCTACATATACATTTAGAATCGTTACTTGTTCTTGGTAATTTAATTCTTCTATTATTGTGAAATGTGTTTTGTTAACACTAGTAATATTTCTTTTTCTAAAGTCCACTTTTTTTTTAAATTTTTCATAGCATTTATTCAGTTTTGAGAGACAGAGAATGAGTGGGAGGGGCAGAGAGAGAGGGAGACATGGAATCCGAAACAGGCTCTGAGCCATCAGCACAGAGCCTGATGTGGGGCCCGAACCCACAAACCTTGAGATCATGACCCGAGCTGAAGTCGGATGCTCAACCAACTGAGCCACCCAGGCACCCCTAAAGTCCACTTTGATATTAATATAACCACTCCAGGTTTCTTTTGTTTATTGTTAACACAACATATCTTTTCCTATCCTTTGGCTTTCAAACTAAGTCTATAAAGTATTTTTTTTAAATAGCATATAGTTGAGTTTTCCTTTTCTCTCCAAGCTGACACCCTCTGCCATTTAATTGGAATGTGTAAGTCATTTATTTTTAACTAATTATTTCTATGAGTAGGCTACCTTGCTTATTATTTTCTATTACTCTTGTAATTCGTTTCCTTTTTCCTCTTTTATCTGCCTTCTTTTGAACTGAGTAATTTATATGATTCCATTTATCTCCTTTATTAGCTATACCTTTGTTAGTTTTTAGTGGTTGATTTAGGGTTTATAGTATACGTCATGAACTTATTACAAATTACACTTAAGTAAATTATACCACTTCATATATAGTATAAGAATCTTACAGTACTGTTTATTCCCCTCTTTTCGTCTTTGCTTTATTTTTGTCACATGCTTTATTTCACGTTTTCCACATGTGTTAGAAATGTAATAATTGTGTTATTTTTGTTTAAAAATAGTTCTCTTTTAAAGAGAGATCAGCAAACCAGGGCCCACAGTCCACTGCCTGTTAATATAAAGGTTTTATTGAAACACTGCCATGTTCATTTGTGTGTATCATCTGTTGCTACTTTCATGCTACAACAGCACAGTTGAGTAGTCGTAACAGATACTGTATCCCCTGCAAGACTATAGTATTTATTATCTCACCATTGAAAACATTTTCCAATCCCTATTTTAAAGAAATAAAAAACTAGAGAATTTTCTTAAAATATTTGCCCACATGTTTACCATCTCTGTTGCTCTTCATTTCTTCATGTTTATTCAGATTTCATCAAGTATGACTTTCCTTTTGCCTGAAGAACTCCCTTTAACATATTTTGTAACGTGGGCTATAGGTATTGAATTCTGTCATGTTTTCACCTGAAAAAAATTACCTTCATTTTTGAAAGATAGTTCTGTGCTGGGTATAGAATTTTATGATGTGCCTTGTTAATGTTTTCTTTCTCTGTTTATATCCTTCTTGTGGTTTATTGAATTTCTTTGTTGTATGTAAATTTTCTAGTTTTCTTCAAGTTGATCATATTTTTGGCCAATATTTACTTTATTATTTTTTGTTTAAATCCTGCTCTCTTTTTCCCTGTGAGACTCCAATTACACACATTAGACCATTTGATATATTACCATAGATTAATGATGATTTGTTTGTTTTTTCATATCTCTTCTTTTTTCACTTTCTAAGCTTTTTGGATAGTTTCTATTATTAAGTAGAATATAGCTTCTATTCTAGTTGTTTCTGTTATTAAATAATTTTTAAATTCTCTCATCTTCAGAGTCTAATGTGTTATCATCATCCAGCGATATTTTCACTTGAGATATTATATTTTTAATCTCTAGAAATACCATTTGTGGGGTTTTTTTTCTTCTTTTCCATTTATCTCTTCACTGTGTTTTCCTTTAAATCCTTAAGCATAGTCTGTAATTTCTTGTTCTAATTCTATTGATTGATTTTTTTCTCCTGTTATGAGTAATAATTTCCTACTGCTTTGCATGGAAAATAACCTTCTAATTGGATGTGAATTTTACATTGTTGAATGCCAGAATTTTTTATTCACTTATAAAGTTAGACCGGCAGGCATTTATAGATCAGTTTTATTCTGTTGTGGCCTGTTTTTCATTTTTTTTTTTTTAGAAGTGTAGAGTATCCTTTCCTATAGATTTAGTTCAGCCACTTTACTAAAGTAGGGATCTTCTGATGTCTACTGAGTGCCCATATATGAAACAAAGTCACTTTACTCTGGCTGGTTGGAACAATTTATAGCCCTTTGTGAGCTTTGGGAATTGTTCCAGTTATAGCTCTCTATTCACCATTCTTTCCCCAGCCATTATTCTTTGAATCTCAGCAAGACCATTGCTCCGTTTGGGGAGTTCCTTTCTGTACCACAGTCTAGAAATTGCCTCCTGACAGAAAGCTGGGACTGTAATATGACTTACCTTGTATATCTTCTCTCAGGGATCACAGCTCTATAGTGTTTATTGTCTAATGTCAGAAAACATAATTTTTTTTTCATATATTTTGTTCAGTTTTCTAATTGTTTTACCATGGGAAGGTAAGTCTAAGACTTGTTACTCCCTCACAATAAGAGGCAGAAGTTCCATAAAATGATTTGAGGTGACTGCAAAGATACTACTGTACAAGATTTCAGATATGTAAATGATGAGGAAATGAGGTAAAAGGAAATATTGAGTTCTAGGACGATACAGTAAAGTCAGATATAAGATCAAGACATAAAGTGTATGTTCTGTGTGCTTTTGGCATCACTAAGGTCTGTATAAATTGGCTTTGAGTTTCCCAGTAGCCTTGAAAGACAGGAGCATTATCAGGTACAAGATTTACAATAGCCACAATATTAGAACAAATGTGATACTTGCAAGAAACATAGCTTTTCCTGGTACTAAGATGTGTGACATCTTATTTAATCTAACTTAAATATTACATAGTATTGGAGACATTTTTGGAGAGCCCAGGCACAGATGTAAAGAATCAGAATCTTAAAGGGTGGGGCAGTAAAATCTGTGTTTTCAAGGAGTGCCTGGGTTGTTCAGTAGGTTGAGTGACTTCAGCTCAGTTCATGATCTCGTGGTTTGTGGGTTAGAGCCCCATATTGGACCCTGTGCTGATAGCTCAGAGCCTGCTTCTGATTCTGTCTGTCTGTCTGTCTGTCTCTCTTCCCCTCGTCTGTTTGCCCTCTCTCTCTTTCTCTTAAAAATAAAAATAACGTTAAAAATTTTTTTTAATAAAATGAAATCTGTTTTCAAGAGTCTCATATCTGATTTTGAAGTTAATGCTACCTTATGACTGAAACATCCAGAAAAAGGAAAAAGTAAAACCACCAAATCAATAAATAATATTTAGTAAGGTCTGTGCATATAAGAACAGTTCCCAAACTGGGAGTTTGCAAATTCAGAGACTGATAACCCAGGGGTATTACCTTGCAGTATTGGTTTATAAATGAAAATGAGTGAATTTTGCCTTTACAATGATTATTTATTACAATGGGGGTTTGTAGATGACAAGTTCACTTGTTTTGCAGAATAAGCTAAATAAGTTTCACTTGTGTGACTTGAGGTTTTGTCTGCTTAGGGAATTTTTAAGCCCAGTATCCTTTTTATATTTACTTTTAACAGAAACCACTAATAATCTGTATTTGTATTCTTAATGGCATCTCCACAGTAAATAAAGTAGCAAATCTCCCATGAATGTTTCATAATGGGTACTTATTTAATCTGTAGCCAAATCACAGCTGAATAAAGGTGATTCTATGAATAAACAAAGCAATGAAACTACATATGCAGAATTTTGATATCTGCCTGCATCCAGGGGAAAATCTTAGAATATTCAGATAATTGAAAGGACTGTAAAGTTTCCAGACAATTATACACGTATCTTTCATGTACATACAATAATTTCCAACTGTGTTCTGTGTGCAAATTGAATGGCAGAGCTCTAGATTATATTCCAGCAATACAAACATTTGGCTTTGTGAATGAGTGATTATGTGTATATTTGGTCATCATCCAGGCTGAAAGAGAAGATTGATACCTTAGAAAAACCAAAAAAAAAAATTTATTCAATAAATAAGTACAGAAATAAGTGGTACAGGCAGTTAGTGCTGAGAGTTCAGGGGGCAGAGAGATTCTATAAACTAAAACAATTACAAGTTGGGGCTCAAGGTGGGTAAGGTTTGGAGAGAAAAGGCAGACAGAGAAAGAGTATTCTTTTATGCAGCCATAATATAAAGCAAAAGCTAAAAGAAATAACATAATTTTGGAAATCTTGATCAGTTGGAGTGAAAGACTTGACCTGCCAGGGAGAACTGAAGTATGATTAGGAAGACAATTTTTTTTTTTAAATATTTTTATTTATTTCTGGGAGAGAGAGAGAGACAGCGTGAGCAGGGGAGGGTCAGAAAGAGAGGGAGTCACAGACTGAAACAGGCTCCAGTCTCTGAGCTGGCAGTCAGCACAGAGCCCGACGTGGGGCTCGAACCCACGAACCGCGAGATCATGACCTAAGCGAAAGTCGGACGCTTAACCGACTAAGCCACCCAGGAGCCCCTAGGAAGACATTTTTGATCCAGTTCATGAAGTACCTGAAGAATGTATTAGGGCCCTTTTTAAAGACCGTGGGGGAAGATTAGTCTGCCAACATACTGGGTTAATTGGAATGGTGTAGAATCTGTCAAAAGCCACCAGGCTCATGGCAGCAAAGGCCTTGGAAGGCTGGACTAAGGAGATGTGGTAGAGTAGGTAAAAGGTAAAGCATCCAGACAGCATTCTGTTGGGGGAAAAAAAGCTGCCTAATAAATTAGCAACACACAACTTAATCTGAAACCCCTCTAACATTTGGCCCCAGACTGACTTTTCAACTTAATTCTCACTACTCTCTCACATTTTCCTGAGACATGATCTGTGCTTTTCTGTAACTGTAAATCTCATCTCTAAAGATGCCATCACCCTTTTACACCATCACCCTCCCACCGTCGTGCCCGTGCCCACTTTTGGGAATCCTTCCTAATCTTCAATATTTTCTGTTCTGTGAAATTTTTCTTGTCTGGGGCGCCTGGGAGGCTCAGTCGGTTGAGCGTTAGACTTCAGCTCAGATCATGAACTCACAGTTCATGGGTTTGAGCCCTGCATCAGCCTGTGCTGACAGCTCAGAGCCTGGAACCTGCTTTGGATTCTGTGCCTCCCTCTTTCTCTGACACTCCCCTGCTCACACTCTGTCTCTCTAAGAAATAAACATTTAAAAATTAAAAAAATTTTTTTCCTTGTCCTGTGCAAACTTTATATAACCTTTAGCTTCTGTGGATCTCTGTAGCATTTTGTATTTCTTTCATACACTTATATTTTGCTTTATGTTATCATGTGAAATGCTATCTCCGATTTCATTTTTAGACGTTTGAGCTCAGGAACTTGCTGTATCTTATCATAATTCCTGGAGCACTTAACAAAGGTTTCATATATAATTTATGCTTTAGAAAATAGTTGCCAACTACAGCAACAGAAGTTGCCAACTGAGCAAATAGTTGCCAGAAGTTAACTCAGTTAGATTTATCATAAAGTTATAATTAAGATATATTCTTAGAGTATATGTGTTCATATTTACCAAATAATACAACTATATAAAGTTAATCATTGATTATAAGATACTTTAGTAGCACAATTACATAGTGCCCATGTAATTGGCTTAGATCAGGTGTCCAGCATACTTTTTCTTAAAGGACCAGGAAGTCAGCCTCCATGGCTTCACGAGCTACAGGGCCTCTATCATACACTCTTCATCTCTTTCACAATAGGCCGTGGCCAGCTTTGGCCTGCTGGCTGTAGTTGGGCACCTGTGATCTAGACAGTAAATCCACTTGTTCCTATTTGATGTTTGTTTGTTTTTTAACCTGTTAGCTTAAGAGTTTTTTGGTTTTTTTATCATGTTTTAATTTGTTTCTTAGTGAATTGTCACTGATAGTCCCATTCTCCAAAATAATTAGTATCACAAAAACAGATAACCACGTATGTGCCTCTGCTGTGATATAATTGGAAATACATAGCACCTCTTTTGAGGTACTTCTTTTTTTTTTAAGTTTTATTTATTTTTGAGACAGAGAGACAGAGCATGAGAGGGGAAGGGGCAGAAAGACAGGGAGATATAGAATCTGAAGCAGGCTCCAGGCTCTGAGCTCAGCACAGAGCCTGATGTGGGGCTTGAACCCATGAATGTGAGATCATGACGTGAGCTGAAGTCAGAGGCTTAACCAACTGAGCCACCCAGTTGCCCTTTTGCCCCTTGAGGTACTTCTTAAAAGTAAAGTTTTATCTTTCAAGTGTACACCAAGTATATAACTTTACTTAGAGATGTATACTGAAATATTTACAGATAAGTGGATTTCTTGTGAAGAACAAAACAACAACAACAAAAAAACCCAAAACCCCAACAGAAAACACCCAAAAAGCAGTGAGAGCATAAGGAATAGGTGACGGTATAGGTTAGTGGTTGGCAAACTTTTTCAAGGGCCACACTGTAATTATTTTAGGCTTTGCCAATCACATCATATCTCTATCACCATTAGTAAAATTGTCATTGTTGTACTAAAGCAACTGTGAATAACATGTAAATAAACAAGCTTGACTGTATTCTAATAAAACTCTACAAAACAGGCAGCAGACAGATTTTAGCCTGTGGACCAGATTCCTATTCTTGGTGAAATAAAATTGGCTATATATTGGTAAATGTTACAGCTGAGAGATGGGTGCAGGGAGTTTATTGCACAGTTGTCACTACTGTCATGTATATTTGAAATGTTCCATAATAAAAGGCTAAGACAAGTTTCTTTTAAAGATAGGTTAATATGAAGAAAAGGTTGTCATTTGTTTACTTAAAGTCCTTCATAAAAATTGTTCAATCTCTTCTGAAATTGTTTCCTTTGCTAGCTTCACTACAGTCTTCAGTGCAACAACAGGAGGAAAAAAATGCCAAAATCAAGCAGTTGCTTGTGAAAACCAAAAAAGACCTGGCAGATTCAAAGCAAGCAGTATGTTAATTTCCTATTTTCATATTTGTTTCATATTTCAGTTTATGTATCTATGAAGCCCTTTTTTTAAATATAACCAAAATTCTTATTCTTTAGGAAACTGATCACTTAATACTTCAAGCATCTTTAAAGGGTGAGCTGGAAGCAAGCCAGCAGCAAATAGAAGTCTATAAAGTAAGATTCTTTTTACTTTTGAGGATTTGCGAAAGAAGTAAGGTACCATGTAAGGATTTCTCTAAATATCCCTATGTACATATTTTTATATAGCCACACACGTTTTCTCCCCCAGTATCCTTCCTCAACATAGAAAAAGTAGAAGCAGTAAGGCATAGAAGTATGACATATAACTGGAAGTATCCCATTTAGCATAAGCGAGATTCTGTTCATGTATTTGAAAATCCTTAATGCACTAAGAATAGTACAACGTAAAATCAACATGGCCCCAGACCTGCGTCTGACCTTTCTAAATGAGGGTGTAGTCACAACAGTCAGCATCTAAAATGGTTTTGTATGCTTAGGTTGTATATGTATATATGTATACTTCCATTGTTATTTTTATATATTTATAACTATTATATAATACCTTGATGTATGCCATGAAACTGAACTGTAACAAGTAGTCTGGAATTTTTAAATTTTTTATGATTTATTTTTAAGGAAAACTGAATTTATGGCGAAAATATTCTATTGTCTTTACCCTTTCAATAATAATAGATTCTTTTAAATTCTAAAATTTAGTTTTATCTGTTATACATACTCTTGATCCAAAACTCAAGTTTATTTAAAGGAAAGTCTGTTTAATTAGTGAAGATCCAATTTGCTAGAGCTTAATTGAAAGATTTTTATCCCAGATTCAGCTGGCTGAAATAACCTCTGAAAAACGTAAAGCTCATGAACAGCTGAAGACTTCTGCGGACCAGCACCAGCGCACACTGAGTGCATACCAGCAAAAAGTGACAGCCCTTCAGGAAGAATGCCGCACTGCCAAGGTATCTGCTTCACATGGAAGCAGCCGACAGGGGTTATCATCACCTAGCAAGCAGTTCACGGGAGGGCTGTGGTCTTGCCTTTTAGTGTTCGCTGTTATTTAAGAGCACTTACCAGAGGAAAACCCTGTGCAGTTCATCTGACCCTCACCCCAACCCCACCCCGGTCCTGTCACTTGCATAACCTTTTTTTTTTTTTTTTAAAAGGAAGATATGGGTACGTGTTTCCATTGTAACCTTGTTTTGCAATTTCTGTATGTAAGAGTTATTTTCTTTAAATTTTATAATTTAAAAAGTGTATAGTTCTTTCTGGGGGCCAAATGATTATAAAATACTATTCTTATAGAATGGCTCTGAGGGCCTACTTTCTTCAGCATATAAAACAGACTCAGTACAGCAGCTTTGTGAGAGGTGCAGCTGTCATGTAAGCAATTTTGGCAGAAGGGTGATGGGAGATCACCTTGGGAAAGTGAAAGACCTAGAATTTCACTTTTCCCTCTCTCTCTAGAAATCTGAAATTCAAGTAGCTTAATTCCTTTGAATTAATTTTTCTTGTATTTATGAAAAGAGGGACTATCTTAAGTAAAAATCTTTCTAAATTTCCAAAGGCAAAAATAGCACCATTACAAAATTTATGGGTATTCAATAAATCTACCATGGAGGAAAATATGTAGAAACATCTTCTGTCAAACAAAGTTATATCATTCAAAGGCTTTTAAAAAGTGTAAAGCCAACAGAAGCACACTTTTTAGGATAAGTTAACCGAAGGGCTGAAGATCAGCCATTTTATTCATTTTCTAAAACCGGTTTTCATCATAAATCATTAATCTGAAAGAAAATAAGAGGATTCTGTTACAATGGAAAATTCAATAGAAAAATTATTCTCTCTCTTTTAAATGTCATAGGCAGAACAAGCTGCTATAGCCTCTGAATTTGAGAACTACAAAGTCCGAGTTCACAATGTTCTAAAACAACAGAAAAATAAATCTGTGTCTCAGACTGAAACCGAGGGAGCTAAACAAGAAAGGTAAAGTCAAAATTGAAAGAAACATGCAGGTTTCCCTTCCTCCCCCTGAGATAGGTCCTCCATCTAGTAGGTTGAAAATCCGACTGATTTCATTTGACTGTGGAATTTTACATGCAATGTGGGCATGTAACAAAGGCAGGGCGTCTTGACTTCACTGTCTCCAGGCAGCAGCAGTGTGTAATATGGGTAGTGAAACCAGGAGATAGTCTTTGAGGTATAGACTAACAGTGTCATCTTGTTTTAGTAGGAGCTGGTCATAGTAGAAATACAGACATTAAAGTTATATTATGATTAGTTTCTCCCATTTTGAAAATTTAGAAATAGATAAAAATGCTTCCTTGGTATACCCACCATTAATTAAGCTCAGTGCCTGAGTGGCTAAGTTGGTTGAGTGTCCAACTTTGGCTCAGGTCATGATCTTGTGGTCCATGCATTCAAGCCCATGTCAGGCTCTGTGCTGACAGCTCAGGGCCTGGAGCCTGCTTCAGATACTGTGTCTCCCTCTCTTTCTGACCCTCCCCTACTCACTCCCTCTCCCTCTCCCTCTCTCTCTCCCTCTCTCTGAAAAAATAAATATTTAAAATTTAATTAAGCTAAATAGAAATTGCTTGAGAACATTTTATTTATTTCTAAAAGTTTTAAATTAAGTACTAAATTCTAATCTGGAATTAAATTTTTCTTTTTAAATTTATGACCATGTTAATTATTTGTTTTCATAGTATATTTTTAATGCATCTTTAAAACTAGCATAAGATCGTTTTTGTAAATTATTTGAAGATACACTAGGAATATGAAACAAGGCATTCTACAACAAGTGTGTTTTATAAGTAGAGGGTCAGTGTTCAAAGCAATTTTACATCTCCCTCTTACTGTTCTAGGACTAAATATTCTGCAGCGTTTGTATGTTTACACTTGTGCTTTTTATTTAATTATCTATTAAATATGGGAACTGTAGACTAAAAAATGAGATATTTTCTCTGTCAGTAACCCATCTTCAAATTTCAAAGCAGAAATTGAATATTGACACATTTAATATGAAAATGTCAACCTCTGCAAGAGTCTTTTTTGAAAATTTTTGTGTTGCTCTTTTTATTTAATGTTTATTTTGAGAGAAAAAGCATGAGTGGGGGAGGAGCAGAAAGAGAGGAGGAGAGAGAGAATCTCAAGGAGGCTCTGCACTGTCAGTGTAGAACCCTGCATGGGGCTTGATCTCATGAACCATGAGATCATGACCTGAGCCAAAATCAAGAGTTGGACTCTTAACCAACTGAGCACCCAGAAACCCCTAGAGCCTTTTTTGATTGTGCTGGAATTTTTTATTCAATTATTTTAATGTAAATATTTTACATTCCTTCTATTTTCTTATGCATTAAATGCTTTTTTTTTTTTAAGGAAACTAAGCTTATATTTGCATGATTTTTTTTTAAATTAAAACCATAGTGCTATAACAAAATAGGCCATTTTTAATACCATTCAATGGTCTCTTCTCCATTTGAATATGAAATTTATAAATTCAGAGACTTTTTTGTAAATCTGCAGTTGCCTAAGATAAATTCTGACTATGATGAATTCTATAACTGAATTCTTCCAGTTATACTTTGCTTAGAATTGTCCATAATAATAACAAGAATATGACATTAAAAGATGAAATAATTAAAGTAAAATTTATCTGAAACCACAAAATCAGATTTACCTCTTTCAAAATTTTTTGTAAAACTGTTTCTGTTTTAGAGAACACCTGGAAATGCTGATTGATCAACTAAAAATCAAGTTACAGGACACCCAAAATAACTTACAGATCAACGTATCCGAACTTCAGACATTACAGTCTGAACATGATACTCTGCTAGAAAGGCACAACAAGATGCTGCAGGAAACTGTGTCCAAAGAGGCAGAACTCCGTGAAAAGTAAGATTGCTAGTGGCACCAAAAGTGTCTATACCAGGAAGCGGCGAAATATTTCCTTGCTAGAACTCTTCAAGTGTTACTTGCTGAGATAAGTTAAAAATAGGAAACAGATACTTCTAAAAGCTTGGTAACTTTATATTTCTATCTTAAAGCCCTCCTTTTTTATTGTTTTTATGCTTCACTTTTTAAAAAAAACAGTTAACTTTATCTGTTCATCCAGTATTCTGTCTATTCTATGGCCTTTATGGCCAGAATGTTTCTTAAAAAAGAAAAAAAAAATTTCCAACTCAGGTGTCAAATTACAAGCATTTTTCTTTTTCTCTAGAGGAAAACATTCAGACAGCTACTGGCTGAAAAAGAATATACAACTTACCTCTGCAACTGTCTTCACCTTGTTGTTATATGATTACTCTGTTAATCAGTACTTTGAGTACACATCAGGGGTATTGGCAGTTGGAGTAGGTTATTGTGAACAAGGAACTTCGGATTCCTATAATCAAGAAATTGGGTGGTAATATTTGTTGTATCTTAGACTAAGGAAAAGAGTTCTTCACTGAGCATCATTCATTAAGGATGTTGGAATACTTTATGTATCTACCTAATCTATGATAATCTTGACACCTTCATTTTTTTGGCTTTCTAGTCTTTTAGCAGTGTAATTTAAAGTTAAACATGTAAATCAAAGTTTCAGGGAAGATCTACCAATTTTCTAGCTACCTTTCAACAGAGTTTACCATGAGATTAGCTTAAATATAGTGATGCTTGCTTACTATTTACATTAGAAATTTACCACACTTATTATTTACTCTTGAAAAGTTATTGCAAAATATATTGCTAACACAAATAAAAGTGCCAATGAAGACTCTAAAGTTCAATAAATATTTTTTGAGCACCTACTATATGCTAGGCACTCTTAGTGCTAGAAACTTCACAGCATTTCAGGTATTTTTAGAGGTGTTACTCTGATTCTTGATACATATTAAGAGTGATACTGTTACTATCTGTGTCCTAGTATGAAGAAAGAGCCTTTTCTTTATAAATCCTCTTCTTTTTTAATATTCATACTTTCTCTATATGAGATTGTTAAAACTAAGCTGAGCAGCTAATACCTACATTCCCCAGAGGATCCAGCAACTATAAACACACCAGTAACAGCTGGAACAGATCTTCCATCAGCACTGTTGTTCCAGGTCCGGATTGGTGTTCAGGTTTCTAGCTTTTAAGTAGGTAAAGTGAATAATGTCACTGATGTCACCTGCAAACTACCAACCTCACCCTGGCTATAAAATGTAACACTTCTCGTCCTTAGAAACCTGTGTGACTGTTGATGGCTCTTCCTTTACTTCCCTAGTAGATACTATTTGAACAAAGGCGTATGAAGAAACCAGTCTTGGGGGTAACATACTCTAGCATTTTCTGAACTCATTGATCAGTATAAATTTGGCAATTAAGAAACCTTTTCCCAAGCATATGATATTTTTATTGTATGTCACCCGTTAGCCACTGAATTTTGTTTTAAAACCTAGTACAGTGTGCATATGGGTAGCACATAGAAAAAAGATCTTGGAAAGCTACATGCTGAACCATTAACAATGTCTATGCCTGAAATTGAGATTTTACACTGCGGGGGGGTGGGAGGGTGGGAGTGAATAAAAGAAAACTGTCACTTTTTCTGTAATTGGTTCTATATTGTTTGAATTTTTATGAGAATACTTGTGGCTCCCTTCCATTAAAAGAAAACTTTTATTTATTTATTTATTTATTTATTTTATAAAGCCAAACATAAAACACCAAGACTACAAGTGACCCATTAAACATAGCGGTTCCCAAACTATAGTTGCACCAGCTAGCATCAGGCTGACTACATAAAATTTGCATGGAAAACTGCTAAAAGTAGGCAATTTCTAGGACCACCTCCAGACATTTTGATTCAGTGGCTCTAGGATGAGAACTAGATGTCTGTATTTTTAACAAGGAACCTGATGATTCTACTGTGCAGCAGGAGCCAAAAAAAACCTGTAGTAAACCAAATCTGCATGCTTCAGAATTTTGCATTACTTGGCTCAAAAATGGCTCAGAAAACCTTCCATAAGGCTTTCCCTAAGGCTTTATTTTTGAATCAGAAGAATTTTTTTTTCTCTTTCCAAGGTAATACAGTAAAGGTACAGTAATCCTATTACCACATAAGATAACTTGAAAAGGGGACTAATTTAAAGTATAATTATTTTATGCTCTAGATTTAGCCCTATTTTCTGATAAATGATGAAGGAAATTCCTCATCTGAACCATTAATATGGTTACTCAAACAAGTTTCCTCATCTGAACTATAGAACACAGAAATTATTTTAACTAGATGGCTGCCAATGTCCACAGATGGTTAGCATGACTAGTACCATTATAGATGCTTTTAGAAGTTAATTCATACATTTGGTAAATATCTCAGGGCTATTGTCAAATAGAACCCAGTTGAGAAAAGCTGAGTCAGGATGTCAAGTTGAAAGATCTCCTATGAAGTAAGTTCCTCTCACCCTTCAGGTTGTGTTCAATACAATCTGAGAACATGATGCTAAAGTCTGAACATGCACAGACTGTTAGTCAACTGACATCCCAAAATGAGGTCCTTCGCAGCAGCTTCCGCGATCAAGTGCGCCATTTGCAGGAAGAGCACAGAAAGACAATGGAAACTCTACAGCAGCAACTTTCCAAGGTGGAAGCTCAGCTTTTCCAACTTAAGAGTGAGCCAACCACAAGAAGTATGTGTGTATGCATGAAAGCATCAGTTGTTCATGTTCTCACGTATTTATGTCACTTATACATTCTTCACAATGAATTTTGGATTTGCTTACTGAGAAGATATTTGAACTATTTGAACCCTTATTGATTATATTTGTAGCTACCTCCATCACCTCTTACAGTACTTTGTGTTTGTTACCCTCCGTGTAACACTGTTTCCTGTTCTCTGACTCAGACATACCCTGCAGTCTCATGATACATGTCCAAATTCCAGTATTCACTAAATCTGGTGTTTTCCACTGTTGGTCACCAAATATATCTGTTTTGTGATTACTCATATGAGAGTGAGAGGTTAAGCTTCTAGGCAGACTTAAACATTAGGGCAGCACTGAACTTGTAGAATTGATTGACCAATATGGCTTCTTCCCTTTAAAATTTCTGCTTAATTGTATTGGGTACCTGAGTGGCTCAGTCAATTAAGTGTCTAACTCTTGATTTCGGCTCATTTATGATCTCATGGTTCATGGGATTGAGCATAGAGCCTGCTTGGAATTCTCTCTCCCTCTCTCTGCCCCTCCCCTGCTTTTGTGCATATGCCAGTTCTCTCTCTCTCTCTCTCAAAATAAATAAACCTTAAAAAAAAGAGGCAACTTCATGGACTAGAAAATAAATGAAATTGGAAGTTAATAGATCTGGGTTAGAATTCTGGTCCCTAACCCTGCTATGACGCCTTGGACAAAGCCATTTAATTTCTTTGACCTTTGGGTTTCTTGGGATTAATAAGGTAATGTGTTTGACAGTGCCTTACAGATCTTACAGTACTATGCAAGTGTTCCTTATCAGCAAACAGGAAAGCTTGGCTTGGGGAGTGTGATAGGTTAGCTCCCTGCTTTGGATCCTAGGCTTTTTGGCTGAACACCAAAGATATGAGGGAGCAGTGGTAGGAACTAGAAGAGGTGAGGTTGTAAGACAGTGATCCACAAGAATATCTGTTTAGCAAAGTTCAGCAAGTGTGTTGTGTCAGAAAGTATGCAGCTATCTGAAATAACTAATCCTCAAAAACAATCTAGTTTTAGAATTTCTGCTAGTATTTTGCAACAATATAGCTCTATTACCCTATCTGATAGTATATCTTATCTAGGTGGTAGCAATTAATTTATAGCTTCTGTTGAAATTATTTAAATGGTTAAAAGTTCAATAACTTATTTTAATAAATTTTTAGTACTGGCTTAGAAAGTCTTTATGTGCCAATTACTTGTCTCCTGGTTCTTCAAATTCCCTATCATACCTACATCCCTACAATCATTTTAATGTTATTGTGTATCTCTATGAATCTGAATCCGTGGTCTCAAACAATCTCACACTTTTTAAAAACACATTTAATAGGCCCAGCTTCTTCCCACCAACCTTTGAAGAACCTTCGAGAAAGAAGAAGCACAGACCTTCCCCTACCGGACATGTACACCATAACCCGGGAGGAGGGAGAAGGGATGGAGACCACTGACACAGAGTCTGTATCTTCCTCTGGCACTCACACACAGTCATTAGAGCAACTGCTCAATTCCCCTGAAACTAAACTTGGTAGGTCTCTCTCTTTCGGTATGTTTTTCTTATTTAGCTCTGTTGTCCCATCTAATAAATCCTAACCCTTAAGTTATACATGCTTTTTTGAGCTACTCTGGAAAATTTCTTTCAGTGTTCCACCCCAAATGGAAGACTCTTCTATAGAATGAAGTAATTGTTTGTTTTTTGTTTTCTTTTTTTTTTTTTTTAATGCTAGTTCTGCCCTAAGCTTGAGCCAGAAATAGATGGCTGTAAGCTCGGTAGTGGTATTAGAAAGTAAGATGAACTATTCTCTCACCCTTCTAAGAAACTGACAGCTTTCATTTATTCTTCTGGGTGACTTAGTAGTGCTACATGTATTTAAATATGGTAAATTTTCAGTAGATGTTAGTCTTACCTGTCATGAACATTAATGTTCATAAGTCACGGAGACTCTATCCTCTTCCTGAAGTTTCAGATCTAGGGTAAGGACTGTTTGTGTCTGTGGTCACTGATTGTAGGGTAGGTGGAAACGGTAGTCACCCCTCCAGGCAAGGCTAGTAGTGATGAGATGGAGACATCATGACAGAGTGGCAGTGGACTGTAGAATCAGATCTGCCAAAATTACTTGTCAACTTCGAGCCTGTTCCCTTCTCTATAAAATTTGCATAATGATACCTATCCACCTCATAAAATTCTTATAAGCGTCCGTGATATAAATGATTGGTAAATGTTATTACTCCCCTTGTTTATAAGTCAAATGACATAAACTCTTGGGACATAAACGAATGTGAGTGGTGAAACTGATAGAACAGTCTACAAATTCTAGAATTGGGGTTCATAGAACTTGAATCAAATTAGATTACTTGCTTTACAACAGAGATTCTGCCTTGTTACATTCATCATGTAACTGAGATATGTTGAATAGAAGAGTGACAGAGAGTGGACCTGAGTAATACTGCAAATTAAAATATCTCTACTTAGATATATTTCTTACTTAGAATCTTCATCTATAATCTCGGATTTTGAGAATTAATTATTAGAACAACATCTTGCAGAGCCTCCTTTATGGCATGCTGAATTTACCAAAGAAGAATTGGTTCAAAAACTCAGTTCCACCACAAAAAGTGCTGATCACTTAAATGGCCTGCTTCGGGAAACAGAAGCAACCAATGCAATTCTTATGGAACAAATTAAGGTAAGGTCAAACACTGCCACCCAGAAAATATTCTCTGTACTGGGTCGGTTTTCTTGATCTCCCCTTCCCCCTCACTCTCTCAGATGAGACTTAATCTATCACATCCATCTTGATTCTTTATGATACTACATTCCTGAAACTGAGAAATGTTACTTGCTTTGGTATATACTATAGAAAGACTACTTTAATTCCTGCTTTTTCTAAGAAACCATAATAGATTTAGAAATAGATTAGAGTAGGTTTACAAGCCGGTGTTCCACATATGCTTATGCAAAACTCAAATAGGTATGGGCCCTTAAGTTCTAAAGATAAACTGTGGACACTTCTCATTCAGATCTTTCAGCTGATATTTATGGCACTAAACTACTTATCACAAGGGTGGATGGAGATAGGAAAGTAGTATAGGAATCTTTCCTATTTAAAAGGGACACTAGAAACATGTGGTAACAGGTAGATTGTGGAGCAGTTGAGGATTACACAATGCACCCAGGCTCACTGCTATATCACTTCTCCAAAAATAGTCCTATTACTTATTGCACAGTTCTTGTGAGCCAGGCCCTGGGCTTTACATAGATCATTGCACTTAATCCTCACATCACTGATGAGAGAAATGATTGGAGCTGATAAATGGGGAGCAACATTGCAGCTCTTACGTATCTGGAGAGCACATGCTTCTGCCCTGTACATGCTTGTCCAAATAGGCTATCCTCCCTCTGTGTAGAGCCTCAGCTGTCCTTGTTCAGTTAACTGTTTAATGCTCAGTTATTACATTATTTGTAGCAAATTGTATATATTATGACATTCACTTCTAAATGTCATAGTATGCATCTGTATAAAATAACATTTTCCTATCTATTCAAAATATCACATCTAACAAATTGCTAAATAGCCCAGTGAGCCTAAGTGACTATTCAAATGTTATAGTTCCACAAATTTACATTCCTGAGTGATTTCTTAGACCTTATTGTCACTTTTTTGAATGACCATAGATTTTAGGACCGAGTTGGTTAACTTTCCTGGACTAACATAAAATGATGAAGTATAACTATTTTTGTTTGTTTCAACCAACAAATCTCCATTTAGACTGTTAAGTCTACCATCTTTTGTATCATCCTTTGCCCCATTTTTCTGGTAGTATTTTAGGTCATTTTATATTCTTGAATTTTTACTCCATCGTGGACTTGGCTTTTGTTTTATGAAATGCTGTCCATCATGTAAACATAACTTCACTGTGGACACTGTAACTGTGTACCTGTAGTCCATGAGCTGCTGAGCTGAGTCTCTTCCATGTTGTCTGCTTCCCATCTGTTAGGAATTTCTTGATATTTCTATCTGATTATTTTCTTCTCTCCTACTCTCTTGTTTTTAGTCATCTTTGGGGGGTATTTCAGCAAGAAAGGAAGAAAATTGCATGTGTTCAGTACACCATCTTTAACCTGAAGCTCCTAAAATCCATTTTTAACTCCTCTATGTAACATCAGGTCCTCAAAAGTGAAATAAGAAGACTGGAAAGAAATCAGGAAAGAGAAAAGTCTGTAGCTAACCTGGAGTACTTGAAGAATGTCTTGCTACAGTTCATTTTCCTGAAACCAGGTAGTGAGAAAGAAAGGCTCCTTCCTGTTATAGATACAATGCTGCAGCTCAGCCCTGAAGAAAAGGGAAAACTTGCTGCAATTGCTCAAGGTAGGTGAAGGAAAGTATTAGAACTTCTGTTTCATAACTTACATTAAATGATGGCCCTGTGGTTGAGACTTTCTGTGTGTGATTACCATCTTTTTCATGGCACGATGACTTAAAATATTTAAATTTTATTCAGTTGGGTGAGTTCTGTCATATGTGTAACCTGTGGCTAGATTTGAAAAGGTAACATCTAAACACTTCAGGGCAATTATAGTACATCATGTAATTTTAAGATGCAGCAAAATACAATACAGTGTTTAGTTAGATCTTTTGAAAATTGGACTTGTAATTCTAGTGTTGATTCCGTCAAAGAATGTGGTTTTATTTTATATCATACTTTTTTTAAAACTTGTATTAGTTTATTCTCTCCTATGTCATGTCCACTTTTACCTTTTCTCCCCCACATAGTCTCAAGGCAACAATGATATGGCTCAACACTTGGTACATATCAAACCCAACAATCCATTTCTTAAAGCACATGCAGCTTTAAAGCTGTCCTATGTTTGGAGCTTAGATTTTTGTGTCGAATAGATTTAATACTGTGATTTCATAAACTCCTTTAAAATGACGCACATACAGCTGCTGTAGTTACCTGACTTGAGACTGTATCTTAACGATCATGGTTTCATTTTTGTTAGTTTAAAATGTTTTTTTTATCACTGACCTTTTCAGGCATGCAGGCAGAATATTATCATGTTGCATGTAGTTCTCAGTCATCTTTAGCAGACTCATGGTCAGACTTCTTTTGACAAGGGGAAGAGCAGAGCTATTGATTCTAAAGCAAGTCCCACATATCATATGATATCCCCCGCAAATACTTCTCTGTGTATTGGATCCCTCTGCCGTCTACACCCAGTTCACATTCAGTGTTCCTGTTATCACAGATGTCTTTATCTTTTTTGTAATATCTCAATTATTAGTTGAGGAAGCTGCTCATTTGTCCTACAGAAGCTCAGTTCTGAGTTTGGCACTTTGAGATAGCATTTAACTTGTTCCATTATTGCCTATAAATAGGAAGTTAGATCTCTAATTAGACCCAGGTGCAAATGGGTGGGAGACAAAAATGCCTCATAGGTAATGTTGTGTAATTTCTGAGACATTGTATCAGTAAGCCCAGAATGTCTAGTTGTCACACTTGGTTTACCTCATGGTGGTGCTCTTTAACATGTTCCTCCATCCCCTATAAATCCTGATTAACTGGTAATGCTGGAAAGTGGTGCTCATAATTGAGCAGATATCAGAATCATCTAGTGCAATGCTTAAAACTCAGATTGCTGGACACCCTCCTTCCCACCAAGTTTCTGGTTCAATAGATTCGAGAGTTTGCATTTTTAACATGGTCATCTGGTCTGGTTACCATACCTTGAGAAACCCTGATGTAGAGGACTGGTATGATTTGGGTTTTGTTTGTTTGAAATTGGTTTTGCAGAAATACTTCATACATAAGCTCATTGTTTCTTTGAAACTGTTGTCTTACAATACATCTGAGTAATGATGAGGGAGGAAGATTCTCAATATGATAGTAACCTCAGTTCTGCTAATTATAGGGTATGTTACTTTAGCCACAGTAGTATTTTTGTCACAAGAACCAAGTAAGAATACATCATGTATATTTTTTGTAATTAGTTATCCTGATCATAAATTTGCTTTTATATATTTTTGTTTAGTCTATCAAAACAAAATATTTTTTGTTATAAAATTAACCAGGACTTTAGGAATGATATGTTTATTTTTAAATTAAAGCATACTTCGGTGCACCTGGGTGGCTTAGTTGGTTAATCGTCCAACTTTCGCTTAGGTCATGATCTCACAGTTCGTGGGTTCGAGCCCCACGTCGGGCTCTGTGCTGACTGCCAGCTCAGAGCCTGGAGCCTGTTTCAGTCTGTGACTCCCTCTCTCTGACCTCCTGCTCACGCTGTCTCTCTCTGTCTCCTAGAAATAAATAAAACATTAAAAAAAAAGAGCATACTTCAATGAAATGATCTCAAAATACTTAGTATATCTAATAGTCTTTTTTATTTATTTTTTTATTTATTTTTTTAATTTTTTTTTTTATGTTTTATTTATTTCTAGGAGAGAGAGAGAGAGAGAGAGAGACAGCGTGAGCAGGGAGGGTCAGAGAGAGAGGGAGTCACAGACTGAACAGGCTCCAGGCTCTGAGCTGGCAGTCAGCACAGAGCCCGACGCGGGGCTCAACCCACGAACCGCAAGATCATGACCTAAGCGAAAGTCGGACGTTTAACCGACTAAGCCACCCAGGCGCCCCCTCTAATAGTCTTTTTTAAAGCCCAGAATATTTAATGTAATGTAGGTGTTACACTCAAGTGGCTCCTGTTAGTTGAGGGCCCATTGATTAAAAGATCTCAAAGAGACTAACTTAAGGATTCTGGTAACACAGATGTTATTGGTCATCCCACAAGGTGTATATAAGAAGTTCATTAGAAACTCAGAAGTCTAATACAGGTATTTTGCTAAGTCCTATAAACATATTGGGAAAATCCCCTAAACTACTATACCTTATAAAGATTATTTACTTCTTACCTCTTATCTATGTGAGCAAACAAAGGAAAAGTTATAAAAAATTGAATTAAAAGCAGCTATGGTCTGGCAGCAGATAGAGATATGGCTTAAATGAGAATTATTAAACTGAAAGATAGGTCAGAAGGAATCACTCAGAATTCAGCAGGGAGAAACAATGGGAGAAAAAATTAGGAAAGTGGGTAATAGACATAAAAGATAGAATGAAGACATTTAGCATATATTTAGTAATTGAAGTTCTAGAAAAAGAGAAGAGGAAAGAATGAGGTAGAGACGGTATTGATGAGGTAGAGATGGTATGGAAGAGAGTGGCTGAAAATTTTTTAGAGCCAGTGAAGGACCACAATCCACACAGTTGAAAAGTCTCAATACAATTTCAAGTAGGATAAATGAAAGGAGGTGTGCCTCTTCACATAAAAGTAAAAATGCCCCCAAAAAGGACAGAGTCTCAAAAGAAGACCCATTGGCTCTTTACCTTTTAAAGGAGTGATAGACTCACAGTGGACCTTGCAGCAGCATTGGTGGAGTACTGTCTTTAGTCTGCTATAAGAAATAAATGTGAACATTGGGGGGGACCTGGGTGGCTCAGTCGGTTAAGCATCCTACTTCAGCTCAGATCATGATTTTGTGGTTTGTGAGTTCGAGCCCCACATCAGGCTCTCTACTGTCAGCACAGAGCCACCTCCCCATCCTCTGTTCACTTCTCTCTCTCTGCCCCTCCCTTGCTCCTATTCACGCATGCTCTCTTTCTCAAAAATAAACATTAACAAAAAAATAACTGTAAATCTTGGAAAAATATTTCTCAAGATCTTTTCTGATAGAAGCTTCAAGAAATCACTTCCATTGGCAATGCTCAACTGTGTACTTCATGTATAAGAAAAACATAAGTGGAAGGTCTGAGATGCAAGAAGAAATGCCATGCACAGGAAACTTGTCACCATGCTACAGATAAGGGTCTTAGGTCCCACCAGCCAGAACAAGGACATTTACCAAGACTTGGAAGGCAGTAGACCACATTATACACGTCTAGGGTGCCAGAAGAGAGGATCTGAGGTTGCTCTTCCTGGCAGTGAAAGGAATGGGACTATAAGAGCAAAGAACACAGTACCTCTTGCCTCCTTCATCTCCTTTGAAGCAGGGTTTATAATCTCTGATTTTTTGTAAAGATTATGCCAGTATTTTTCATTCAGGTTGTTAATCACTAATGGATATTGAAATTAATTTGGTGAATCACATCTAGAACATTTTTTTAATTGAGGGAATGAGACAAACATCAGAATACATTGAATCTGTAGTTCGGGTTAGGGTAAGAATTGTTTCTTGAAGTTCTCTGGTTATAGGTGTGGATGCTGGTATCTGTCTGACTGTATCAGTTCCTGATATAAAATGTTAGCCTTTCTGTGAGTCTGGGTCACAAATATTTGAGGAACATTAGCTTAGGAGATAAATGAACTCTGACAAGTGATGTCCAATTCCTTATAATAAACACCCATTAAGGACCCAATTTGCCCCGCAGGCAAGTGTCATGAGCTGCTCAAAGCTGCCTGTCACATCTCTACATAAGGCAGAATAACACGAAGTGCTGTATTAGCCTCCAAACAAGTTATGTGAATAAGATACTGCTCAGTTAGCATAGGTTGTTGCTCTGTATGCAGTGCAAATGTTAACTCCCCATCTTCCTGGATGTTGGATCCCAATTCACAGGTTACGGATTTCATTTCTTTGTGAGCCACAACTTGAGTTAAGCAGGGTTGTTGGTCATATCGTGCTTCTCTTTGCAAGACTGGAATCTCAACTGCTCAAGTAAGAGCAAAGGTTGTTTCTCTACATCTTTACTCCCCAACTAGGTTATTATTTGCAGAACTGTATATTGTTCCTTAGTGTAGGCATTACCAAAGTCTAATACTCTATAGAAGTAAGTAAAGAGGAAAAAGACCTAAAACTAATAGATTATATACCAATTTTACCTTGATTAAGAAAAAAATGAAAAGAAAAGAAAAAGGCCAACAATTCAATAGGAAAATAGGTGAAGACGTGAAGCTTTTTTGATTATCTCCAGACTGGCAGGAAAACACTCACATACTCATGTAAGTGCCTGATTTGGTTAGAAGAGGATGTAGAACCTTATCAGAAGAGAGCAGTTACTCAGTGCAGGAGCAAATGCACCCTATCTCAGCCTTTCTGTGGTCCTTATTCACCAGAGAAGAACAGCTCCCAGGAACATTGTCTGCAGGGGACAGAGTCCTGCGAGATCTGAGACACAGATCAGGTCATGATCTCACAGTTCAGGGATTTGGACCCCATTGTCGGGGTCTGTGCTAATTAATGACATGGAGCCTGTTTGTGACTCTGTCTCTCCCTCTCTCTCTGCTCCTCTCCTACTTCTCATTCTGTCTGTCTCACTCAAAAATAAACATTTTTATAAAAATTGGTTAAAAATAAAATAAAGTTTCTCTATTTAAAATTTTGGAAATGCCTCTCTGCATGAGATCTACTTGTGATACATATATATGCTTGAAAACACAGAAGGCATCTGGGAGGGAGCATACTGAATTTAATAGTTGTCACTTTGGGGGAGAAGTGGGGAAGTGGGAAAGGACATGTAATAAGAAGTGTTCACTTTTTTTTTAAGGTTGTAAAACTTTCAAATCATATATATTAATATACAAGCATAGTAAGAAGAAAACAGTAAAGGAGGCCTTGTCTGAAATTTTCTTGGAACCCCAGAATATTTCTGAATTTTAAGATAGAATTTGTTTGTGTTGAACATAAAAAAGATAAGAGGAAACTGGAACACTCAATACAAAATGATTTAACTGCCTGGGGAAAAGTTCGGCATTTTTAAAATAAAGTTAAACATTATTATTATTATACAATAATAGTCACTCTCAGAAGTATATATGCAAGAGAAACTAAAGCCTTTGTTCACACAAAAGGCTATACAAACCTAACCACTGAATGATACACTTTAAAAGGGTGAATGTTATGGTATGCAGATCACTTCTCAGTAAATGTTGAAATAAAAAACCCATGTACAAATGTTTTTAGCAGCTTTATTTTAAATTGGAAAAAACTAGAAGCAGCTCAGATATCCTTCACTGTCAAATGAATAAAGCAAACTAATCTGATAGAGCCACCAGTGGAATCCTACTCAGTGGTAAAAGGGAATGAACTACTGATACACATGAAACACAGACAATTCTCAATGCATCCTGCTAACTGAAAGGAACCAAACTCCAGAGATATACAATGTGATTAAATTTATATGACTTTCTAGAAAAGCCAGAAAGGTAGAGATGGTGGTGTTATACCTAAAAAGGATGAATTTTACCAGGAGTAAATTCTACCTCAATGTATTTGATTTTAAAATGATTAAAAACAATCGTTTTTTGTTTATCTTGGTTTCATTTTGAGGTTTACCACAACACTTTTAGGTTTAGATTCTAAGTTATTTAAGGCTTCTGTTTTAAAAGAATGTAAAAATTTCCCTTATTGTCAATAATACTTAGTTGTATTGGGGACTTTATCTTGAAATTGTCTAATGGAGACAGACAAATACTGAAAGTTCAAGGACAGATTCATAACATCAAAGTATGGTATGAAAAGGTTAATACCCATTTTTTCTCTTTTAACTTTCCAAAGGTGAGGAAGAAAATGCTTCCCGTTCCTCCGGATGGGCATCCTATCTGCATAGTTGGTCTGGACTTCGATAGACTGATGGGAAAACATTATTTATTTACCAAATAGAATCCATTTGGCAAAAAAGGTTCACATATATTGCTGTCATTCTTTTGTCCAATAGTGTGTGTGTATATATTCACATCTACATATATTTATACATACCTATGTCAGATATATTTAAAAAGTCTCTGCTTGAAGTAAAAACATGAAGTAAGTACAGCAGCCTGAAGTGTTGATACCAGTCCGCAGCCCTTTGACCCTGTGATCTCCCACATGTGCTGCCAGATGAAAATACCAAGAACGAAGTCACTCCCTTCTTCTGTGAAACCTCAGGACCCACCTGTTTCTGGGAAGTACTGTGAATTTTGAAGTTAAATTTTGATACATTACCAACTGGAATTTAGGTTTCAAAAATAATGTTAGGGGCGCCTGGGTGGCTTAGTCGGTTAAGTGTCCGACTTTCGCTTAGGTCATGATCTCGCGGTTCGTGGGTTCGAGACCCCCGTCGGGCTCTGTGCTGACTTCCAGCTCAGAGCCTGGAGCCTGTTTCAGTTTCTTTGTCTCCCTCTCTCTCTGACCCTCCCCTGCTCACGC
This sequence comes from Proteles cristata cristata, assembly GCA_017311185.1. Classification (NCBI taxonomy): domain Eukaryota; kingdom Metazoa; phylum Chordata; class Mammalia; order Carnivora; family Hyaenidae; genus Proteles; species Proteles cristata. The sequence continues at coordinate 314,319 of JAESUZ010003200.1, forward strand.
TGTCTCTCTCTCTCTCCTAGAAATAAATTAAAAAAAAAATTAAAATAATGTTAGAAGACTGTTTATTGCAAGATCAGACTTGCAGATGGATTATTATAAATTGTTAAAGAAAATTTGTTAATTAGAATATGAAGGAAAATACTTTATTGCTAAAGTTGACATGTTTATTAAGGGATTATAAAGCAAATATGTGCTGTTAATAATGAAACTAAAATACAGTTTAATTACTTTAAAATGAACTGTCCTTTTTTTCTCTAAAGTATATTATCTCAAAACTCATTATGTTGTTAGAAGCTCTACCATTGGTTGGTGTGGCACGGAACATGAACGTAGGGGACCAAGCTCATTACCTTAGGGTAATTTCATGATGTCTCTCCAGGCTCTTAAGAGGATTTGTCTACTTTTAAACCATGAATCTGTTTTGAGAATTCTTTCCATCTCCCCTAATAAAAACTTATCAGCACGTTGTCATTCAGCATTGTATCTAATATGAGACTGATGCTTCCCGTGGCCCAGCAGACATGCCATATCGCAAGGAGCTTTAGGAAGCCACCCTTAGAGGCCAGTGTCATGGTTCCACAGGTCTTGTGAATAACTCGAGATGGTGGCAGTACCTGCCTTTCATGACCTCTGAGTAAATTTTATTGACTAGATGAAAATTGTATTCCTAAATCATAAATTTGACAGTTCTATTTTAATATTTATCTGATGGAAAAAATCAGCAAACAGTATGCTCTGTAAAGTTCTCTTAAGCCTTCCAATTTATACCCTAATTTTCAGTCTCAGCTGTTAAACTGATTTTGTATTTTGGTTACTTAGAACATTTGTTTCCAATTTAATTTAACTGAAATTTGCTGCTGACATGTTGAGTTTGTTCTTTAAAAAATATCTCCTATGTCTCCCTTTCCTCCTATTTTAGAAAAACAGACCTAACTAGTGAATGTATTAATGAAAATGCATGCATTTCAAAGCTGACTTTAAAAGTTTAGTTGTTTTACTTTATAAACTATGAAGATGTGGATGCCAGCAGCATACTATGTAACTATAATAGTGTTTAAATAAATTTCACTTTAAGTCTAGGCCTTTTTGAAATCTATATAAACCCATTTTCAAATACAGTCTCTACTTATGAATGTAATAACAAAAATACCTTTTTGCATGATAAAAAATTATTACTTTGATTATAAAAGTGATATTCTTTCATGGCTTCAGCAATGAGGGGAAATGTAATGATTATTTTAATATTTCTATTAAATATATTTAACTGTATATTATATTTTTATGCCTACTCTTTTTCTGTTAGACACTATCTCTTTAGGGCTTTGAGTTAGTTTATGAATTGGCATTGCAGATTTCTTCACTGCTTTCTTTAGACACTTGGGACCTAGAATGTCATGTGCTTGAGAGAACTGACATTTTGGTATGTAAAGTGTAGCCTGTGATGCCTTCCATGTCTGACATCTACCTTCCAACTGGATCCAGGAACCACATTTAGCCTCACTTTGGGCACCTCTCAAGTTCCAGCCTCCTCTGTGATATAAGTACCTCTTGTATACAGTGAGATTTGATTATGCTCCAAGCTGTGTAAGATCAAGAATTATATACCAAAACGGGGAGCATCACCATCCCAGACTTTAGCCTCTACTACAAAGCTGTCATCATCAAGACAGTGTGGTATTGGCACAAAAACAGACACATAGACCAATGGAATAGAATAGAGAACTCAGATTTGGACCCAAAAGTATACAGCCAACTAATCTTTGACAAAGCAGGAAAGAGTATCCAATGAAAAAAAGACAGCCTCTTTAACAGATGGTGCTGGGAGAACTGGACAGCAACATGCAGAAGAATGAAACTAGATCATTTTCTCACACCATACACAAAAATAAACTCAAAGTGAACAAAGGACCTGAACATGAGACAGGAAACCTTCAAAATCCTGGAAGAGAAAACCGGAAATAACCTCCTTGACCTCCACCGCAGCAATTTCTTACTTGACACATCCCCAAACGCAAGGGAATCAAGAGCAAAAATGAACTATTAGGACCTCATCAAGATTAAAAGCTTCTGCACAGCAAAGGAAACAATCCATAAAACTAATAGACAACTGACGGAATGGGAAAAGATAGTTGCAAATGACATATCAGATAAAGGGCTAGTATGCAAAATCTATAAGGAACTCACCAAACTCCACACCTGAAAAACAATCCACAGTCCAATGGAGAAATGGGCAAAAGAGATGAACAGACACTTCTCCAAAGAGGACATCCAGATGGCCAACAGATACATGAAATGATGTTCAGCATCCCTCCTCATCAGGGAAATACAAATCAAAACCACACTCAGATACCACCTCACGCTGGTCAGAGTGGCTAAAATGAGCACATCAGAGGACTCTAGATGCTGGCGAGGATGTGGAGAAACGGGCACCCTCCTACACTGTTGGTGGGAATATAAGCTGGTGCAGCCCCTCTGGAAAACAGTGTGGAGGTTCCTCAGGAAACTAACAATAGAACTCCCCTATGACCCAGCAATAGCACTGCTGGAATTTACCCAAGGGATACAGAAATGCTGATGCATAGGAGCACATGTACCCCCATGTTCATAGCAGCACTCTCAGCAATAGCCAAAACATGGAAAGAGCCTAAGTGTCCATCAACGGACGAATGGATCAAGAAGATGTGGTTTATCTATACAATGGAATACTACATGGCAATGAGAAACAATGAAATCTGGCCATGTGTAGCAACTTGGATGGTCCTTGAGGGTGTTATGCCGAGCGAAATAAGTCAGGCAGAGAAGGACAAATACCATATGTTTGCATGTATAGGAGGATTAGGAGGAACTTAACGGAGGACCATGGGTGAGAAGAAGGGGAAAAATAGTGGGAGAAAGGGAGGGAGGCAAACCATTAGAAACTCTTGAATGCTGAAAACAAACTGAGGGCAGATGGGGTGAGGGGGAGGGGAAGGGGGGAGATGGGCATGGAGGAGGGCACTTGTAGGGATGAGCACTGGGTGTTATATGGAAACCAACTTGACAAACTATTAAAAAAGAAAAAAATTATATTCCTTTAAACAAACTTTGAAAATTATATTCCTTTAAACAAACTTTGGCAGAAGTGTAATTGAATTGCTTACTAGCAAAAGCTAAGGCTTGGAAAGGCATGTAGCGTTTTGTCTTCTTTTTAAGCCCCATGTTAGCTGATGATGTTGCTGGAAATACAGAGTATTGAAGAGTGAAATTTCTAACAAAGACACAATTTGGTATTTGGTGAATAGCATGACAGAAAAAAAGTACTTGTATCTATGATTAAGTTGGAGTGTAGGTTGCAACTTGGTCTAAGACTATTTTGGTTATCTGAAAATCGGCTATTATTTCAAAATGAATATACACTAGGGAAAACAACCTGTTACAAGTTTGCAGTTGTCTTTGAGCTAATTTTTACCCATGAGTGTTAAAAAGGATGTGGTTATTTATGCATAAGTTATATATAGAAGAAAAATCTTTTCCTCCTGCATTCAAAATGTGACTGCATGGCCTTCAAATTGTTACTTTAAAAAAAAATAGGTGCATATGAATAGAACATTGAATATTGTTTAATATTAATATGGTGAAGAATATGATTTCAGTTTCAGTAATGTAGATGACCACCCTAGCTTCCCTTTGAGGTGAGCTCACTCAGAACCCTTAGTGGTTACCTCCACCAGATGTCTGCCTAGACTTGAAGATGACAGTCCTCTCCACCCCTGCCTCTCTCTGGGAACTTTTGCCCCACCACCATACCAGGAGGCAACCATAGGCCCAACCGGAATCAACCGAACCAGACACAGAGCCCTAACTCAACCCAAATTGGTTAGATTCAAGAATGTGGATTTGGAACTACAGAGTTAAGTCCGCATTTCTGTTTAATTCAAATTGTGACAGTTAAAGACAGGAGCTCTGGGATGCCCAGAAAGAGCAGAGAGAGCTCACCTAGAACACAAGGCTAAGCTGACATGCAGAGGTAACATGTACAGCGTCAGAATATTGGGGGCTTCAATTCTGCTTTTAATGCCTGAGACAGGTACAGTGGGTTCTAGACCATGTCCCCGCATCATCAGCAAACTTCTACATGTGCTTCTAGAGTGACTGTCAAGTGTCTAGAACACAACGAGGTGATGAGAGGAGAAACTCTACACCTACATCTGGACAGAATGTCTGCCTCACTGCTAACTGGCTTGGGGCCCATTCTTGACAGTTCTGAGACCCCATCGCTTTATCTGCAAGAGGAAGACAACAAATTACACAATTTTGAATTATTAAATGACATAATCACCCCAGCACAGAGTGGGCACTCGTATGTTAATTCCCCCTTTTCAAAGTTATCTTTCCTACTTCCTTAGCCTGCAAAACGGTTTACCAATTCACTTTTCTTTTTGTGCCCAGTCCTTACTAAAGTGCACAGCACATAACCCTAAAAAAAATGTGCTTAATGAGTAAGTGATTTAATTCATTGGCAAGTGAATGTAATGTTTACCTGCCTATGCCTGTAATAATCACCACTGGCTTGGGGTGCCTGGATGACTCAGTTGGTTAAGCATCTGACTTCAGTTCATGATCTCACAGTTGATGGGTCTGAACCCTGCATCAGGCTCTGCTGACAGCTCAGAGCCTAGAGCCTACTTTGGATTCTGTGTCTCCCTCACTGTCTGCCTCTTCCATGCTCGTTCTCTCTCTCTCTCTCTCAAAAATAAATAAACATTTAAAAATTTTTTAGTAAAAAAATAATCACCTCTTGCTTCTTAGGAGCACCCAAAGGAGATATGTTTAATTTGTTTAGTTTTGATGATGAGTCTGTGTTTGAAAAGAATTACTTTTAAAACATGCTGAGATATTTACAGTTGAAATCATATTTGACCCAAAGTAATATGGGAGGGGAAGACTAGCTGGGGGTGGGAGTGAAAGAGGGTTGGCAATGAGTTGAAAGTTGTTTTCTTATCTACTCAAACATTTTCACTCAATGCACTCCATAAACATACATTTTTTCTAACATCACTTATACATTGTTTTTTGTTTTTAACACATTTGTTGAGATATAATTTACACACCATAAAATTCCCTTGTTAAAAGTGTACAATTCAGTGGTTTTAGTACAGGCAGGGGGTTACAAAACCATTCCCACAATCTGAGTTTAAAAATTTCTATTACCCCGAAAAGGAACTCCCTGCCCATTGGCAGTCACTCCCCCATTAGCCCACCTCAGCCCTTGACACTAATCTGCTTTCTATCTATCAAGTTGTCTATGCTAGACTTTTCATAAAAGTAGAATCATGTGTGTGGTCTTCTGTAACTGACTTCTTTCACTTGGTATGTTTTCAAAGTCATCTGTATTGTAGCGTGCATGCATCATCCCTTTTACTGCTGAAAAATAGTCTTTTCTATGACAAGTTATGTTTTATATATTCATCAATAGGTGGACATTTGGGTATTTCCAGCTTCTAGCTATTAAGAAAATTGCTGCTATGAAAATTTGCATGCAAGATTTTGTGTAGGTATGTTTTCAGTTCTCTTGGGTACATGTACATAGCTTGGAGTGGAACTTTTTGTATCCTACAGTAACTGTATGTTTAAATTTGTGGAACTGCCAAAGTTATCTAAAGGACTACCACTTTACAATCCCACCAACAAGGTATGGAGGTTTGTTTTCCCCACTTCGTCACCAAAACTTATTATCTGTCTTTTTGATGATAGCCATCCTAGTGGATATGAAGTGGTATGGCATTGTGGGTTTAATTTAAATTTCCCTAATGACTAATGATGCTAAATATGTGTTTCAGGAAACCTAGATGGCTCAGTTGGTTATGTGATTTTGACTTAGGTCATGACTCAACGTTCATGAGATGGAGCCCCGCATCGGATTTTGTGCTGACAGTGGGGAGCATGCTTGGGATTCTCATTCTCTCTCTCTCTCTCTCTCTCTCGGAATAAATAAATAACACTTTATAAAAAAGTGTGTTTCATGTGTTTTGTATATCTTCTTCAGAAAAATGTTTCAATCATTTGCACATTTTAAAAATTGGATGATTTGTCTTTTTATTTAATTGTAAGTGTTCTTTACATACAACTTTACATGATATGCAGTTTTAGGTACAAGTTTCTTATCGGATATATGATTTGCAAACATTTCCCGTCATTCTGTGGTTTGCCTTTTTCCTTTCTTGATGATATCATCTGTAGCACAAAAGTTTTCCATTTTGATGAAGTCTCAGCTTACCTACCTTCTGCTTGCCACCTGTGTTTTTGATGTCAGATCCAAGCTTCATTGCTTAATCCAACAATGGATTTGTTCCTATGTTTTCTTTAAAGAGTGTTCTAGTTGTAGCTCTTAACATTTTGGTCTCTGATTTGCTTTGAGTTAATCTTTTTCATATGATACAGGAAGGAGTCCAACTTCATTCCTTTGCATATTGTCATCCATTTGTCCTAGCACTGTTTACTGAAAACCTGGTCCCTTCCCTATTGAATTGTCGTGGCACCTTTGTTGAAAATCATTTACCAGAAAAGTAAGGGTTTATATCTGGACTCTAAGTTCTAGTCTCTTGACCTGTATGTCTGCCACTATGCCAGTCTCACACAGTCTTGATTTCTGCAGCTCTTTAGTAAGGTTGAAAGGGGGAAGTGTGTTTCCTCAAATCTTATTCTTCCTTTTCTTTTTTTTTTTTTTTTTACAAATAGTTTATTGTCAAATTAGTTTCCACATTATTCTTCCTTTTCGAGATTGTTTTGTCTATTCCACCTCCTGAGCATTTCCATATGAATTTTAGGATCAGCTTGTCTGTTTTGCAAAAACACAAATTGAGATTTTGATAATGTTTGTGTTGAGTCTGTAAGTCAATTTGGAAATTATTGCCTTCTAAACAATATAAATATTGTTTATTACATATTATTGTCCTCCAACCCATGAACATGGGGTGTCTTTCCATTTCTTTGGGCCTGCTTTAATTTCTTTACAATATTTTGTAGTTTTCAGTATACAAGTATTGCATTTATTTCATTCCTTTTGATGCTATTGTAAATTGAATTGTTTTCTTAATTTCATTTTTAAATTGTTCATTGGTTATGCATAGAAATCTGATTGATTTTCTGTATGTTGATCTTCTATCCTGCACCCACACTGAATTCTTTATTAGTTCCAGTAGCTATTGGTATGTGGATTCCACAGGAATGTATGTAACTATATTCCATAGATCATAACATACACAAATATAGTTTTATCCTTCCTTTCCTATTTTGATGCCTTTTATTTATTGTTCCTGACTAATCACCTGGCTAGAAACTCTAGCACAGTGTCAAAGAGAAGTGGCAAAGGAGGACATCCATACTGTATTTCTGATCTTAGGAGGAAAGCATGCAGTCTTTCACCATTAAGTAGGATGTCCGCTGTGAGACTTTCATACTTGCCTTCTTATTGGGTTGAGAAAGTTTATTTCTATTCCTAATTTGTTGCGTGACTGATCATGAAAGAGTATTGGGTTTTTTCAAATAATTTTGCACTATCTTCTGAGATAATCATGAGGGTTTGTCTTTTATTCTATTAAAATATTACATGGATTGGCCTTTGGATATTAAACTAACCTTACATTCCTTGAAATAAGAGTTGATATTTGAAGGTTAATAATGAAGGCTCAGGGTGCCTGGGTGGCTCAGTCTGTTAAGCGTCCGACTTCTGCTCAAGTCATGATCCCACGGTTCATGGGTTTGAGCCTTGTGACAGTCTCTGTGCTGACAGCTAGCTCAGAACCTGGAGCCTGTTTCCGATTCTGTGTCTCCCCCTCTCTCTCTCTCTGACCCTCCCCTGCTCACTCTGTCTCTCTCACTCTCATTCAGAAATAAAACATTAAATCTCCTCCAAAGAAACTCCAAAAAGAAATGACAGCTAATGAACTGCTCAAAAACAGATATAAGCAGCATAACTGAACAAGATTTTAGAATAATAATGGTAAAATTAATAGCTGGGCTTGAAAAAAGCATAGGGGACATCAAAGAAACTATGGCTACAGACAATGGAAAATAAAAATAGGCATGAAGAATTAAAAAATGCGATAAATGAGATACATTATAAGTTAGAGGCCTCCAATGATCAGATTGAAGAGACAGAAAGGAGAATAAGTGATTTAGAAGACACCATTATAGAAAAAAAGAAGCTGACAAAAAAAGAGACAAACTGATCCAGGAACATGAAAGAAGAGTTCAAGCTCAGCGATATGGTCAAACGCAACAATATCCATATCATAGGAATCCCAGAAGAGGAAGAGAGAGGGAAAGGTGCTGAAGGAGTCCTGGAACAAATTATAGCAGAGAACTTCCCCAACCTGAGAAAGGAAGTAAATGTTGAAATACAAGAAGCTCAGTGGACTCCCCTCAGACGTAACTTGAATCGATCTTCTGCATGGCATATCATAGTAAAATAGGCAAAATACAAGGACAAAGAATTCTGCAAGCAGCTAGGGAGAAAATGGCCCTAACATACAAAGGGAAACCTATCAGAGTTGTGACAGACCTATCTAATGAAACTTGGCAGGCCAGAAAGGAATGGCAGGAGATCTTCAATGTGATGAACAGTAAAAATGAGCAGCCAAGAATCCTCTATCCAGCAAGCCTGTCATTCAAAATAGAAGGAGAGATAAAAACCTTTCCAAATGAACAGAAATTGAAAGAATTTGTCACCACGAAGCCAGCCCTACAAGAAATCCTGAGGGAGACGCTCTGAAGGAAATGTTGCAAGGAACAAAGATACCAGAGACACCACCACAAGCATGAACCCTAAAAAAGATACAAAGACTCTAAACCCACATATTTCAATAATAACACTGAATGTAATGGGCTGAATGCTCCAATCAAAAGACATAAGGTAGCAGAATGGATAAAAAACAAAATCCATCTATATGCTGTCTACAAGAAACTCATTTTAGACTGGAAAATACCTTCAGATTAAAAGTAGGAGGATAGAGAAATATATATCATGCTACGGGAAATCAAAAGAAAGCCAGAGTAGCTATACTTATATCAGACAAACTGGATTTTAAATTAAAGACAATAACAAGAGATGAAGAAGGGCACTACATAATAATTACAGGGTCCATCCATCAGGAAGAACTAACAATCATAAATGTCTACGCACCGAATATGGGAGCACCTAAATATTTAAAACAATTAATCACAAACAGAAACAATCTTGTAGATAAGAATGTGCTAATAGCAGGGGATTTTAATACTCCGCTTACAGCAATGGATAGGTCAACCAGACAGAAAATCACTAAAGAAATAATGGATTGAAAGACACATTGGACCAGGTGGATCTGACGGATATATTTAGAACTGTACAGGGGCGCCTGGGTGGCTTAGTCGGTTAAGCGTCCGACTTTCACTTAGGTCATGATCTTGCGGTTGGTGGGTTTGAGCCCCGCGTCGGGCTCTGTGCTGACTGCCAGCTCAGAGCCTGGAGCCAATTTCGGAGTCTGTATCTCCCTCTCTCTCTGACTCTCCCCTGCTCACGCTCTCTCTCTCTCTCTCTCTCTCTCTAGAAATAAATAAAAATTAAAAAAAAAAAAAAAAAAGAACTGTACATCCTGAGGCCAGGGAATTCAATTTCTACTAAAGTGCGCATAGCACATTCTCCAAGATAGATCACATACTGGGACATAAAGCAGCCCTCAATAAATATAAAAGAATTGAGATCATACCATGCACACTGTCAGATCATAATGCTTTGAAACTCGAAATCAATCACAGGAAGAAGTCTGGAAAACCCCAAAAAACATGGAGGTTAAAGAACACCCTACTAAAGAATGAATAGTCCAATCAGGCAATTAGAGAGGTATTTAAAAAATATATGGAAACAAATGAAAACACAACAGTCCAAAATCTATGGGATGCGGCAAAGGCAGTCCTAGGAGGAAAGTACATTGCTCTCCAGGCCTATTTCAAGAGATTAGAAAAAGCGCAAGTCCAAAATCTAACAGCTCACCTAAAGGAACTAGAGGCAGAGCAACAAGAACGCCCTAAACCCTGTAGAAGAAGAGAAATAGCAAAAATTAGAGCAGAAATAAACAACATAGAGACCAAAGAAACAATTGAACAGATCAATGAAACCAAGAGTTGGTTTTTTGAAAAAATAAACAAAATTGACAAGCCTCTAGCCAGACTTATCAAAAAGAAAGGAGAGAGCACCCAAATAGACAAAATTATGAATGAAAATGGACTTATTACAACCAACCCCTCAGAAATGCAATTACCAGGGAATACTATGAAAAATTATATGCCAACAAATTGGACAACTTAAAAGAAATGGACAAATTCCTAAACACACACTCACTACCAAAATTCACACAGGAAGAAACAGAAAATCTGAACAGACACATAATGAGTGAAGAAATCGAATCAGTTATAGAAAATTTCCCAACAAATAAGAGCCCTGAATCTGATGGCTTCCCTGGGGAATTCTACCAGACATTTAAAACAGAATTAATCCCAATTCTTCTCAAGCTATTCCAAAAAATAGAAATCGAAGGAAAACTCCCGGACTCGTTTTATGAAGCCAGCATCACTCTGATTCCCAAGCCAGACAGAGATCCAGCAAAAAAAGAGAACTACACGCCAATATTCTTGATGAATATGGATGCAAAAATCCTCAACAAGATCCTTGCAAATCAAATCCAGCAGCACATAAAAATAACCATCCACCAGGATCAAGTGGAATTCATTCCTGGGTGACATGGCTGGTTCAACACTCGCAAATCAATCAATGAGATACATCACATCAATAAAAGAAAAGATAACCATATGATCCTGTCAATAGATGCAGAAAAAGCATTTGACAAAATACAGCATCCCTTCTTAATAAAGACTCTAGAGAAAGTCAGGATAGAAGGAACCTACTTAAACATCATCATAAAAGCCATCTATGAGAAGCCTTCAGCTAACATCATCCTCAACGGGGAAAAACGGAGATTTCCCCCTGAGATCAGGAACATGACAGGGATGTCCACTCTCACCATTGTTGTTTAACATAGTGCTGGAAGTCCTAGCATCAGCCATCAGACAACAAAAGGAAATCAAAGGCATCCGAATTGGCAAAGAAGAAGTCAAACTTTCACGTTTCGCAGACGACATGAAACTCTACATAGAAAATCTGGCAGACTCCACCAGAAGCCTAATAGATCTGATCCAAGAATTCAGCAAAGTTACGGGGTACAAAATCAACGTACAGAAATCGGTTGCATTTTTATACACCAATAATGAAGCAACAGAAACAGAAATCAAGAAACTGATCCCATTCGCAATGCACAAAAACCCATAAAATAGCTAGGAATAAACGTAACCAAGGATACCTGAGATCTGTATGATGAAAACTATAGAAAACTTATGAAGGAAATTGAAGAAGACACAAAGAAATGGAAAAACATTCCATGCTCATGGATCGGAAGAATAAATATAGTTAAGATGTCATTATTACCCAAAGCAATCTACATATTCACTGCAATTCCAATCAAATTGCACCAGCATTCTTCTCAAAACTAGAACAAACTATCCAAAAATTTGTATGGAACCACAAAAGACTCCAAATAGCCAAAGTAATACTGAAAAATAAAACCAAAACGGGAGGTATCACCATCCCAGACTTTAGCCTCTACTGCAAAGCTGTCATCATCAAGACAGTATGGTATTGGTACAAAAATAGACACATAGACCAATGGAATCGAATTGAAAACTCAGAGCTGGACCCAAAGGTATATAGCAAACTGATCTTTGACAAAGCAGGAAAGAATATCCAATGGAAAAAAGACAGCCTTTTTAACAGATGGTGTTGGGAGAACTGGACAGCAACATGCAGACGAATGAAACTAGATATTTTCTCACACCATGCACAAAAATAAACTCAAAATGGATAAAGGACCTGAACGTGAGACAGGAAGCTATCAACACCCTAGAGGAGAAAGCAGGAAACAACCTCCTTGACCTCCACCGCAGCAACTTCTTACTTGACACATCCCCAAAAGCAAGGGAATCAAGAGCAAAAATAAACTGTTGGGACCTCATCAAGATTAAAAGCTTCTGCACAGCAAAGGAAACAACCCACAAAACTAATAGGCAACCAACAGAATGGGAAAAGATATTTGCAAATGACATATCAGATAAAGGGTTAATACCCAGAATCTATAAGGAACTCACCAAAATCCACACCCGAAAAACAAACAACCCAGTGAAGAAATGGGCAGAAGATATGAACAGACACTTTTCCAAAGAGGATATCTAGATGGCCAACAGACACATGAAACGATGCTCAACGTCACTCCTCATCAGGGAAATACAAATCAGAACCACACTGAGATACCACCTCATGCCAGTCAAAGTGGCTAAAATGTGCAAATCAGAAGACTCTAGATGCTGGCGAGAATGTGGAGAAACGGGCACCCTCCTACACTGTTGGTGGGAATGCAAACTGGTGCAGCCCCTCTGGAAAACAGTGTGGAAGTTCCTCAGGAAAATAACAATAGAACTCCCCTGACCCAGCAATAGCACTGCTAGGAATTTACCCAAGGGATACAGAAATGCTGACGCATAGGAGCACATGTACCCCAATGTTCATAGCAGCACTCTCAACAATAGCAAACACAAACGTGGAAAGAGCCTAAGTGTCCATCAACGGACAAATGAATCCAGAAGATGTGGTTTATCTATACCATGGAATACTACATGGCAATGAGAAACAATGAAATCTGGCCATATGGAGCAACATGGATCAACCTTGAAGGTGTTATAAGCTGAGCGAAATAAATCAGGCAGAGAAGGACAAATACCATATGTTTGCAAGTATAGGAAGATTAGGAGGAACTTAACTGAGGAACAAGGGGGAGAAGAAGGGGGGAAATGGTGGGGGAAAGAGGGAGAGGCAAACCATGAGAGACTCTTGAATGCTGAGAAACAAACTGAGGACGGATGGATGTGGGGGTGAGGGGGGAGATGGGCATGGAGGAGGGCACTTGTGGGGATGAGCACTGGGTGTTATATGGAAACCAACTTGACAATGAACTATTTGTAAGAAAAAGAAAGAAAGAAAGAAAGAAAGAAAGAAAGAAAGAAAGAAAGAAAGAAAGAGAAAACATTAAAAAGTAATAATAAAAATAATGAAGGCTAGATTATATATAATATATTCTCACCATTTTGGTATGTGTTTGAAATTTTCTATAATGAAAAGTTACTAAAAATTTAAGAGTCTTTTTTGGTTCTTAAATTCCACATATGAGTGTATGGTATTTGTTTTTCTCTCACTTATTTCACTTAACATAATACCTTCTAGGTCTATCTGTGTTGTTACAAATGGCAAGATCTTTTTTTTTTTTTATGGATGAGGACTATTCCATTGGGTATATGTATATATATATGTACATACATGGATATGTATATGGATAATGGATAAAGGATATGTGTATATATATAATATACATACACATATCCTTTATCCATTCATTTATGGACAGACACTTTGGTTGCTTTCATGTCTTGGCCAATGTAAATAATGCTGTAGCAATCACAGGGGTGCAGGGAACAAATTGATGATTACCAGAGGGGAGGTGGGAGGGAGTATTGGTTAAAACAGGTGATGGGAGGAGTGCCTGTGTGGCTCAGTCGGTTAAGCATCCAACTTCAGTTCAGGTCATGATCTCACTGTACGTGGGTTTGAGCCCCGGGTCGGGCTCTGTGCTGACAGCTAGCTCAGAACCTGGAGCCTCTTTTCAGATTCTGTATCTCCCTCTCTCTCTGACCCTCCCCTGCTCACACTGTCTCTCTCTCTCTCTCAGAAATAAATAAAATATTTTAAAAATATTTTTAAAAAAGAAACAGGTGATGGGGTATAAAGAGTATACTTATAACAATGATCACTGAGTATAGAATTGGTGAATCATTATATTGTGCACCTGAAACTGATATAGTACTGTTTGTCGATTATATTTCAATTTAAAAATTTTTTTAATGTTTAAGTTACTAAAACTGAATAAACAATAGAAAGTTGTTAGAAAATTAGTGAAATGTAAAAAGAAGACTAGGAAAGCAAGGAGGTGTCAATGTTAACTTTAGGAAAATCTAAAAGGTGAATGACAAAGAAGACATAGTCATAATACACTTGTGGCTCACTGGATAGCAATATAAAGTCAAAACACTATTTGCAAAATATTAGAATGATATATCAGAAAAATGGGTATGGGTGAAGTGAGGATACACAAAGGCCCTAAATTCCCACCTCGTGTAAAAGCAAATCAAAAAGTTTAAAAAAAAAATGGAGCACCTGGGTAGATCAGTAGGTTAAGCATCCAACTCTTGACTTCAGCTCAGGTCATAATCTCATGGTTCATGAATTTGAGACCCACATTGGGCTCCACATTGACACCATGGAGCCTGCTTTGGGATTCTGTCTCTCTCTGCCCCTATCCTGCTCTCAAAATTAACAAAAATAAACCTAAAAAAAAACAATAAAAATGGATTTAACAAATCCACATATTGTTTAGAAATATGAAGGTAAATACCAGGAGAAAAGCTAAAGGAGGTGAAAGTAGTACTTTTGGATAGAGAGCCTAGGGTCAGAAAAATAGAGCAAGGGACTCATGTTTTTCTTTTTTAATCCTTTAAAATAAAACATTTTACATTTACATAATGAACAGGAATCCAAAGATACCAGAGATATTACTCTAACACACTAGTTATGGACTGAATTGTGCTCCCCCAAATTCACATGTGGAAGCCTACCCCACAGTGTGACTGTAATTTGGAGATGAGGCCTGTAAGGAAGTAAGCTTAAAGTATAAAGGTGGAGCCCTAACTCACTAGGACTGGTGTCCTTATAGGAAGAGGAAAAGACTGGAGCTTACTTTCTCTCTGCATGCACACACCAAGGAAAGACCAGGTGACATAGTGAAAAAGTGGTTGTCTACAAGCCAGAAGGAATGTCCTCACTAGAAACCAAATCAGCCAGGGCCTTGAGCTTGGACTTCTAGCCTCCAGAACTGTGAGAAAATAGATTTCTGTTGTTTAAGCCACTCAGGCTATGGTATTTTGTTATGGCAGCTGGAGCTGACTAAAATACATGTCAACACAGAATATATGCTTAACTTCTATTTTTAGGATCTATAATTATTGACTATTTTTTGTTGTGTTTACTAAATCTGATCTTGCATAACAAATATCAATAGAAAACATCAATAATTAGTATATTATTAAGGCATATTATTTCTCAGTAAAGTAAATGATTGGATTTTTGTGACTATTCTTCCTTCTATTTCATTATGAAGTACTATATTAGTCCAGGTTCCTAAGAGAAACAGAACTGAGAAGTCCCATGATCTGCTTTCTGCAAACTGGAGAGTCAGGAGAGCCAGTGATATAAGTTGCAGCCCAAATGCAGAAGATCAATGCCCCAGCTAGCTCAAAGACAGGTAGAGAAACTGAGTTTTCCCTTACCCTGGCATTTGTTCCACTCTGGCCTCTGGCGAACTGGACGGGGCCCACCTACACTGGGAAGGGCCCTCTGTTTCATTCCATCCTCCAATTCAAATGGTTCTCTCATCCAGAAACACCCTCAAAGACACACCAAAATAATATTGAAACAGATACACAGGCATCCATGTCTCAGTCAAGATGACATAAACTTAACCCTCATAACAATTATATGTAAAATTACTCTTAAGGGTGCCTGGGTGGCGCAGTTAGTTAAGTGTCGGCTCCTGATTTCTGCTCAGGTCACGATGTCACAGTTTATGAGTTCATACCCTACATCAGGCTCTGTGCTGACAAGTCAGAGCCTGGAGCCTGCTTCGGGTTGTGTCCTCTTCGCTCTCTGCCCCTCCTCCACTCGCACTCTGTCTCTCTCTCTCTCAAAAATAAAACAAACATTTAATAAATAAATAAATAAATAAATAAATAA
Organism: Proteles cristata cristata; assembly: GCA_017311185.1. Taxonomy (NCBI): domain Eukaryota; kingdom Metazoa; phylum Chordata; class Mammalia; order Carnivora; family Hyaenidae; genus Proteles; species Proteles cristata. Next base: position 330,280 of record JAESUZ010003200.1, read on the forward strand.
ATATTTTAAAAATACTCTTTTAAACTTAAAAATTTTAGTTAAGACACCCAAATATTTCCAGACCCTATATTTCATGGGTTAAGTCTGGATAAACGGAAGGCAAGCCATTTATCATTGTTCTAGCTTGATTTTTCTCTCTCCCAGCCTGCCTTATCATTTATATCATGTGGTATGATTATAAGATAGCATTCTATATTAGAAATAAATTCTTTTTTTAAAAAATTTAATGTTTTATTTATTTTTGAGAGACAGAGAGAGAGAGAGAGAGAGAGAGAGAGAGAGAGACAGCTTGAGCAGGGGAGGGTCAGAGAAAGAGGGAGACACAGAATCTGAAGCAGGCTCCTGGCAATGAGTTAGCTGTCAGCGCAGAGCCCGACATGGGGCTCGAACCCACGAACCGTGAGATCATGACCTGAGCCAAAATTGAATGCTCAACTGACTGAGCCACCCAGGCACCCCAGAAATAAATTCTTAATTCGTCTTTTTAATCCACAGTTTTCTAACATTAACCTATTTCATTGATTAGCTATAACTACATTAGTAAAACTATATTTTAGGAAAATGATATATAACCAACTTTATATTTCAAGGTAGTAAATTCTATAAGCAAAACATTATTCTCTGCAAAAACTTCATGATTCCTGCAGTTAGCTTCACTCTGCCTGAGAAAGCAATGTGGTGAATGGGAGAACAGGGTTTGGAGGCAAAGTGCAAGGCTTCAAGAGTTCCTACACTGCTTACTAATTATACTACTCTGGGCAACTTAATTATCCCAGCTGTGCCTCAGTGCAGTGTCCAGTCTATTAAATGGTGTAGGAAAAGTATAAGTTGGTTAACTCATCAGCCATTCCACTTTCTTCTCTCCTGCTCCTCCCATTCTAGATGTTTGAAAGCCAGATACTTTGCCAACCTTTCTTACAGCTAAGTGTAACCAAGTAACTCATGTCTTGCCCATGAAGAATAATACAAGGAAGTCTGCTGGAGGCCACCTGAGAAGGCTTATGAATTTTAAGGAAAAGAAAAGAGAACCTCCTCATACCATTTTCCTCTTTCTTCCTGCCTGGGAAGTAGACGCATTGCCTGGAGCTGTAGCAATCATATTGTGACCATGAAGCAACAGTTATGGTAAGATTGGTACATATGAAAATAGAAAAGCATGGGTTAATTCTTGTTAATAAACTATCCCTGATTTATCTCAGATTTCTTGGTATATGAGAGAAACAAACCCTTATTTGTACAATTTCTATTACATGCAACTGACACATTCCTCATTTTCAAATAAAAATAGTAACCTCATAAGATTGAATGAAATGATACAGGTAAAAGACTCACTCAACATAGTGTCTGGGACACAATAAATATTAGATATTTTTATTTTCCACTCCAAATGTGTAAGTACAAACTAGTTTCATCACACTTGTCTTACTGTCACTGCCAAGAAGATTATCACTGATGTTATCCAGTCACATAATTGTGGCTACAAATCTTTTCTGAAGGATATACTAAATTCTAAATACAAAATTAGGGGTGCCTGGGTGGCTCAATTGGTTAAGCATCTGACTTTAGCTCAGGTCATGATATCACGGTTCATGGGTTCCAGCCCCACATCAGGCTTTGCACTGACAGCTCAAAGCCTGGAGCCTGCTTCGTATTCTGTGTCTCCCTCTCTCTCTGCCCCTCCCCCAGTTGTGCCCGCACTGTTATAAAAAATTAATAAATAAACAATAAATTAATAGGTATAAAATTAAATATTTTGAAAGCTAATCTAAATGACATCTGGATCATTCCTGTGACTGCTTTCCTAATTAGCAAAAGCAATTTGAAATGTAGTTTATCCATAATATTGCAAATTCTGTTGTTTGTGTTCCTTGAATCTTTTATAACTTAAGAGAAAATAGATGTTTTTCTAGACATTATGCTCAGTCTTTCTTAACAGTGTTGCTGCTGGCTAGATACAGGAATTGCTTTCCTTTGGGGTCTCTTTTGAGAACTAGCTGTCCCTTCTTGCTCTTTTTCTTGCCCCAGTGGATTACTAGGTCACACTCCTCCAAAAAGCCCTTCAGTTTCACGTTCAGTCTTTACTTTCACGAATTTCCCCAAGGAAAGGGATCCGTTCATGAAGCCTGAGCTCCCTGACTTCAGACTATTATTCAGTGAATATCTATAGCACTCAGTGATGTATTATTGTAGTTGCTTTGTGTGAAGGTGGATGTGATGTTACACATTGCACAGCTGGGTAGTGATAGAAGGCTAGTGGAATAAAGATTGAGGAAAACTTGAAGTCCCACCACAGATATGAAAGGGATTCTCTGTAACTGCTTAGAAAACTTATAAACATGTAAAACGGTTAATAAGCTAATCAATGGCCATACTGTAGTATACTGGGTTCTAGAAAGAGTTACCCTTTTGTAAGAGCACTGCTTGTTAATCACCATTGATTGCTTTCAGTGTCTTATTTGTACACAAAAGCACTACTTTTACTACTTCTCTTATAACCAAAGTAGAGGCTAGGTTTCAGACCCACTCTGAGGAATTTAACAGTTTGTATTTACTTTAGTGCAGTTTAAGATGAGAATAAGATACAAATCCTTAAAAAAGGAGATATAACTTTTCACAGAGTCTATGGTAGTCTATAGTACAATGTATCAATATACCTCCTACACTAAGCATAATTAGAACATCTCTATTTGGTAGTATAATGTGATTTATTATAAAGTAAAAACTTATGTTGAATATTGGACATTGTCCAATGCTTAATTCATATGCTGTCCAATGTTTAATTCATATGACTCATTCTGAGTTTCTGATTGAGATCATTCTCTCTGGCCTCCATATTTCTCCTGGGACCGATAAAATATGCAGCTAAATTAATTTCATGACTGTACTATTTCTGCTTCCTTTCCTGGAAAAGTGGAAATCATTCAGATTAGCTTTCAAACTGCCTTATACACAATGACTGAAATATTTTAAAAGAAATTCCTTTGTACTGAAATGACTCTATAAAGTAGCCACTAGTCACATGTGGATTTTTGAAAGATTAAAATATGGTTATTTCTTTTTTTTTTCTTAAAACCACTTTCACCAAATGGCTTTTTTTTTTTTTAATGTTTTATTTATTTCTAGGAGAGAGAGAGAGAGAGACAGCGCGAGCAGGGGAGGGTCAGAGAGAGAGGGAGTCACAGACTGAAACAGGCTCCAGGCTCTGAGCTGGCAGTCAGCACAGAGCCCGAAGCGGGGTTCGAACCCACGAACCGTGAGATCATGACCTAAGCGAAAGTCGGACGCTTAACCGACTAAGCCACCCAGGCGCCCCAAAATATGGTTATTTCTAATTGAGACATACTGCAAGTATAAAATACACACCAGATTTCAAAGACATATGAAAAAATACAATAACACAGTCATTAAAAAAATTTTATAATGTGGGCACCTAGGGGGCTCAGTCAGTTGAGACCCTGACGTTGGCTCAGGTCATGATCTCATGGTTCATGAGTTCAAGCCCCACACTGGGCTCTGTGCTAACAACTCGGAGCCTGCAGCCTGCTTCAGAATCTGTGTCTTCCTCTCTTTCTGCCCCTCCCCTGCTCGTGCTTTCTATCTCACACAAAATAAATAAACATTAAAATTTTAAATTGTATAATAATTACATGCTGAAACTTCAAAATTGTGAACATATTGGTTTAAGGAAAATATATTTTATTGGTAAAATATATTCTTAAAATTAATTTCACCTATTTCTATTTACTTTTTATAATATGACTTATAGAAAAGTTTTAAGTTACTTATAAGGATCACATTTGTGGCTTATATTACAGTTCTATTACACAATGCTATTCTAAAGGCACATCCTGTTAAGTCTTAAAATTAACTCCAAATGTCTTCAGGAATAAAGTGCTAAGTAAGGGGCCTCCTTGAAACTGAATTTCTAAAAGCCAACAAGCATGAGAAATACACTTTCTCCCTTCAGAAATATTCACTCTTTGTCTCCAATTACATATTATTTGGGGGATATTAGGCTCCTCTTTTAAGAAGGGAATTGGAGAAGATTAAGCCAGGGTCATTGCCATCTTAGTATCAATTATATAATCAGATAAATAGGTTGTTTTTCCCCTAAAATCTGGAAAAGATAAATTAGCCTTCAGAGAAAATTATAGGAACTTTTTGTAATATGATTCATAAATAACAAACTAAAATAAAATCTCTCCTTCTCTTAAAGAGTAGGACCTATGTGGAAGTTCTGTTAGCCCTTAGAATAGTTAACAAGTTGTAAACTTTGAAATAAGTGCAGGATATAAAAATCATTGCATTTTACAAAACAAAATTTAAAACTGACTTTGAAAACTGCATAAAATAATGAAAGCCAGGTTTCTCGCTGTTAGAAAGAGAAAGAAATTACAAATGAGCAGAAGGAGAAGGCTAGAATGAACCTCATGGTGCTGGATTGGAATCAGAGGTATTGGTATAAATCATATTTGTTTTACTACACACAGGGAGACAGAAATCTAAGAGTATATACTTGGATTGGTATACACACATGTATTTTTTTTTTTAGCTGTATTGGCTAAGAGGGCCTACATGAACATACCTAGTGCCCCGCACTTTGTTTCAAAATTTTAAATATTATCTTCCAATAAAAAGAACCAAGGCTTCTTGGGGAAATGGTTGATACCAGGGCTGAGTAAGGAAAATACAAAATGAGCTTAGAGCATCTTGTAGTGCCAAAAAGTAAGTGCCAAAAAGCCCCAAAAGGATGAGGGCATATCAAAGGGACATAGGAGCCAAACTGGAAGAGCTCCCAATGGCCAAAACTGGGACAATTTGAGCAACTAAATAAATAACAATAATATTAGATTATAATTCAAAGAATAAAATACATACCCCTGAATTCCCTGGGTGAATTTCAAAACGAGAGAGAAGGGATGACTCTTCCATACAGAAGAATTCCAATTAATATATTTGTTAGGAGTGGGAGAAATAAGAATCACCATGCCAAAGTTAATAATTGCTGTAGACAAAGCCAAATGATGAATATGAAAATTAATGGACCATAATTTAAGAAGGAGCAGGATGTTGCATAGCTGAAAGTATGTCTGCCTCAAATATTTGTTGGCTACAAGGAATAATAGTGACTTTACACTGGAGAAACCTGACAGAAACTGCCCTAGCCAGGGAGCCAAGGCTGATATCACCCTTCATGGGATGTATCAGTGCTGGGTACCCCTGATAGGATGCTCTGGAGAGGGCACTGTACCTCTGTGGTATCCTTCCCTCAAATCCATGGACTTTATTTAACCATGAGAAAACAGCCAACACAAACGGAGGGACATTTCACAAAGTAAAGAACGCCAAGGATCATGAATTGAATCCTGATACAGACAGAATACTGGAGGAAAAGCTGGTGAAATCTGGCTAAAATCGGAACTGACTGAATCTTTTAGAATATGTCCTGGTTGGGGCACCAGGTATTGAGCTGTGGAGTTTCAGACTCTGCGCTCCCCATTTATAGAGTCTTAATGGAATTTAAACCCTCTGCTTTCTCCTTTCTCCGTTTCTGTTCAGTCCCTGTGGCTATTTCCACTTTTCCATTTTCTCTCCAGCTGCTTTTGGAGGAATGTGCTTTTCCCATACTCTCCCCCCGACTCCATCCTCTATCCACAAGCAAAAATAGCTACCTCCCCTCTACAGCTTCTCTCCCCCCACAGTTCATTTCTCCACGCTATGTACCTGCTGAGTTCTGTGGTTCAGATTGTGCAGATTGTTGTGTTAATCTAAAATCAGTTTTCTATGGGCATGGAGGGGGGCACTTGTGGGGATGAGCACTGGGTGTTATATGGAAACCAACCTGACAATAAACTATTTGTAAAAAAAAATAATAAAATAAAATAAATAAAATCAGTTTTCTAGATGTACAGCATGGTTTAGTATTGATTTAGCTTTATTTCATGGACGAGAGGCACAAAAAATCCTTCCATGCTGTTCTGCTATCTCTCATGTTTCTTTTCTTTTCTTTTCTTTTCTTTTCTTTTCTTTTCTTTTCTTTTCTTTTCTTTCTTTCCTTTTCTTTTCTAAAGCCTTCTATTGTACATATATAGTTTGGCGATGACTAAATTATTTTGGAAAAAATAAAAATAGGAAAAAATTCTTTAAAGTATTCTGTGAACAGCACAATAAAAAAGTCAGTTTATGTGAATCTAGGATATATACAAAAGTTATGATATGAGGATGGCAGTTAAAAATTGTGTACTTTTGGGGCGCCTGGGTGGCTTAGTTGGTTAAGGGTCCGACTTTCGCTTAGGTCATGATCTCACGGTTCGTGGGTTTGAGCCCCGCGTCGGGCTCTGTGCTGACTGCCAGCTCAGAGCCTGGAGCCTGTTTCAGTCTGTGACTCCCTCTCCCTCTGACCCTGCCCTGCTCACACTGTCTCTCTCTCTCTCTCCTAGAAATGAGTAAAACATTAAAAAAAAATTGTGTACTTTTGCTTCTGAAAGGGGAAATTGTTGATATATTGAGAAAGAATGACAAAATGATCTAATCTCTTTCCCACACAAACACCAATTTTATTGCAAATAATCACATAATTTAAAAAATTTTCCTAAAACACTCTTACAAAAAGTAACCCCAGTATCACTAATTCTGGAAATTCCATTTTGTACATTAGTCAGTACTATCTGAGTTGAACTGAAACAGTCCAAAAATTCCACAGCTTCTATAGATTTCATTTTAAAGGTTAAACAGATATTTTTTCATGATAAATGACACTACTGATAACTTCACTTGCTAGATTTTTAGTTACTTTGGTGAGTTTTATAAGCTTACAAGTAAGCAACAAATATGCAATATATATGTAATAATATTAAACCAGTCTAATGATTTGCTTTGGAGGCCAAGGAGTTCCATTTTGTTAAACCCAAATTGAACAGAGTTGAATTTAGGTTAATACAGAGAAAGGCATCCTTTGGATGTGTTGTCCTTTGTATTTCTTTTTTAAATTTTTTATTTATTTTTGAGAGAGATGGAGAAAGAGAGCACAAGTGGGGGAAGGGCATAGAGAGAGAGAGAGAGAGAGAGACAGAAACCAAAGCAGGCTTCAGGCCCTGAGTTGTCAGCACAGAGGCCAACACAAGGCTCAAACTCACAACCGTGAGATCATGACCTAAGCCAAAGTCGGACACTCAACTGACTGAGGCACCCAGCCACCCCTGCCCTTTGTATTTCTTGAAGCATCAGATGAAATTTATATAGTTCAAAGAGCTTCTTATTACTCCTATAGGAGAATGAATACATTAACTGAAATGCACACACTTAAGGGGGATTATCTGGAATGGCAATGAGAGATCATTTACTTGTTAAGTGTGGGCAAATGGTACCTAGTTTTCAACACAGTGCAGAAAATAAGTAACTAAAGGATTAATATGTCAAGGCAATAAAAAACGGGTTTTAGGAGAGAAGCCTAGAGTGGAAAAGTATTCAAGGAAAAATAGAATATGGTCTATGATCTTGAAAATTGCACCCTATTCACTATGATAAAGTTTCAGAAAATTTCTTTTCCTTATAGAATGAAAGAGGAAAATATTTGATCATCTTATTTTAAGTAAGTAGCAGAATATTGGGTTAACTTTTAACTTAGATCCAACATACCCTTTCAGGTATCCTCCTCCTAATAACCAGTTAATAATTTCATTTTCAATGAGAATAATATCCAAAACATATTTCTTATTTCCTTGTCTACATATATTTACCTCCTGAAAGATATTATCAAATAAGCTACGTAACTACCCAGTTAATGTAAAACGATTCACATCTTTGTGGTTTTAAAGATTTACTTAAAGACCTGCTTGAGCATCAGCTATTCCCAGCCCTCCTGTTCAAGATTTGGTTTAGCTCTTTATCTCAGTCTGAAATAAATGTGAGCTTTAAAACACATCAAGAATGGTAAAATACTTTGACTCAAGGATATACTTGCACTTCGGGACTACATTAAAAAAAAAAAAACCCACAAATTAAGAGCTGAGACTAGGTGCACTTGGATGACTCAGTTGGTTGAGCTTCTGACTCTTGATTTCAGCTCAAGTTATGATCCAAGGGTCATGGGATCAAGCCCTGTATCAGTCTCCATGCTGAACATGGTCACCCTCCCCAGATAAGACCAAATCAAACCCAAATAATGTTACTGCAGCTTCATGGCAGCACAGGTAAAGTACAACAGGTCTTCCTGATAATTTACTGATTAAAACTCAAGATAACCATGGCTTACAGTCATGTAAGTAAAGGAAGACAATGAATTGCTAAGTTTAACTGATGCCAGTCCAAAACTAATAATTTGGTAAGATAAGTAGTATAAGGTTAATTTGACAATAACTTACTATGATATGGTACAGTGTACTAGGCACCAAGTAGAACATGTGGACTCACTGGCACACATCTATAAGTAATTTTAAAGGGCATCTGGTGGCTCAGTAGGTTAAGTATTCAACTTCGGTTCAGGTCATGATCTCATGGTTCATGGGTTCGAGCCCCGTGTTGGGCTCTATGCTGACAACTCAGAGCCTGGAGCTGGCTTTAGATTCAATGTCTGCCTCTTTCTCTCTACCCCTCCCTTGCTCACACTCTGTCTCTCTCAAAAATAAGCAAACATTAAAAAAATTTAAGAAGTAATTTTAAAACATATCATATTTACTATTCGAGTACACTGAGGCTTGGTAAAATACCTAGATTCACTACCATGCAAATCACAGGTGAGGGGAAAGGGAGGGGGCATTGGAGGTGAACAAAATCACAATTTTACTGTTCTAAACATGGTAGGAGACAGGTGCTTAATTGCCCCAAAAGAAACACTAGAAAATAGCTCAAGATTAGGAAAATAAAGCTTAAAATCTATGTCCTTATTGATAATTTAATAACTGAGTATATCAATGTTTGCATCAGGGAAAAAAAGAGAAATGTAGAAAGAATGGCCTTGGTTCTCATAATAAAATCCAAATTAGGGGCATAACAAGCCCATAGTTGTTTCCTAAAATAAACCCAGTTACTAACATCATTTTAAATCTCATCTGCCTGCTTCATTTTCAGTCCTAAATTCATTTCAGTACATCAATAAGGATCTGCAAATACACTTTTATTATCTTTTTTATTTTTGCCTGTGGTATTACAGAGTATCAGCGTGCAGTAATTTACTCTGATACTACCACTTTGGTTGCTAAAAATTGCTCTTATTTTTAATTACCCTGGGGTACTTAACGTTTGTTTAGCAGAAATAAACCTTGTTCCCAGAGGGACACTCTGATTCTCATCTGTCACTGCGTATGTATTGTAGACAGGCAGTAATAGTTCATGAATCTCACTTTTCTACATTTATTGGAAATTGTGACTTAATAAACAAAGTTGAACCACTGTAGGATTCAGAAAGGCCTACATCATCACAATGATATACCTTTCAATAAAAAATCTTAGAAATAGAAAATTTCTTACTTGATTTTGGAAAGCTTCTACGGAATAATACTGAGCTTTTCTAGTATTTGACTATCAAGCTTAGAGTTTCGAAGCAGCACAGAGAAAGAATGAAAAAATAAAGTGTTGCTACAGGCTTCCAAGAAAGGCTGCAAGGATTCTGCAAAACAGATCACCAGTGCTTTACCATTAGGGAGTAACTAAAAAGGAAATTAAACACAAAATAGACTGGAACTATGTGGGAGTATTCATAAATATTTATTTGGATTTTCATTCTTTTCATACTTAAACTTTGGGGCAAAAATATCATCATTTGAAAAATTAAAGTCTCCACTGGCTCTTGTTGAACAATACAAACCAAAAGTAAGATTATTATTTTCCTTAATATCCAACTTCTACTAGGAAGAATTTAGTAGAAATCCCAAGTTTGAAAGAATGGGGGAAGGTCATTTCTTCAATAATTTCATAACAGTAGGCTGAGTTTAAATAATTAGCAATAAGAAATTTTGTTGGGGGGCACGGGGGTGGCTTAGTTGGTTGAGCGTCCCACTTCAGCTCAGGTCAGTATCTCACGGCTCATGAGTTTGAGCCCCACATCAGGCTTTGTGCTGACAGCTTAGAGCCTACAGCCTGCTTCCGATTCTGTCTCCTCTCTCTGATTCTTCCCAGTTTGTTCTCTGTGTCTCTCTCTGTCTCTCAAAAATAAACATTAAAGAAATATTTTTTAAATGTTTTATTTATTTCTGAGAGAGAGAGAGAGTGAGAGAGAGAGACAGCATTAGCAGGGGAGTGTCAGAGAGAGAAGGAGATACAGAATCTGAAACAGGCTCCAGGCTCTGAGCTGTCAGCACAGAGCCTGACACAGGGCTTGAACCAATGAACCGTGAGATCATGACCTGAGCCAAAGTCGGATGCTTAACTGACTGAGCCACCAAGGTGTCCCTAAAAAATACTTTTAAAAAAGAAATTTTGTTGCAGTAGCAATTTTTTGATACTAAATTAAAGAATTTTATTTAAAATAACAAGTGTTGGTGAGGATGTGGAGAAATAGAAACCCTTGTGTACTGTTGATGGAAATGCATATTGGTACACGAATGTGGAAAAGAGTATGGACGTTCCTCAAAAAATTAAAAATAGAAATAGCATATGATCTAGTAATTCCACTACTGGGTATTTACCCCTCAAAAATGAAAGCACTGATTCAAAAAGATATATATACGTCTATGTTTATTGCAGCATTATTTGTAATAGCCAAGATATAAAAGCAACACAAGTGCCATCAATAGATGAATGGATAAAGAAGACGTGGTGTGTGTATACATATACATATACATAAATGTACACACACACACACAAAATGGAATATTCTAAAAAATGAGATATTGCCGTTTGATTTTTTTTTTTAATTTTTTAAAATGTTTTATTTATTTCTTGGAGAGAGAGAGAGACAGCGTGAGCAGGGGAGGGTCAGAGAGAGAGGGAGTCAGACTGAAACAAGCTCCAGGCTCTGAGCTGGCAGTCAGCACAGAGCCCGACGTGGGGCTGAACCTATGAACCGCGAGATCATGACCTAAGCGAAAGTCGGATGCTTAACCGACTAAGCCACCCAGGCGCCCCGAGATATTGCCATTTGTGACAACCTGGATATACCACATGATTTCACTCATATGTGGCTTTAAAAAACAAAACAAGGAGGGGCGCCTGGGTGGCTTAGTTGGTTAAGCATCCGACTTTCACTTAGGTCATGATCTCGCGGTGTGGGTTCGAGCGTCGGGCTCTGTGCTGACTGCCAGCTCAGAGCCTGGAGCCTGTTTCAGTCTGTGACTCCCTCTCTCTCTGACCCTCCCCCACTCACGCTGTCTCTCTCTCTCTCTTAGAAATAAATAAAACATTAAAAAAAAAACAAAACAAGGTAAAAAGATATAAATCAATAAACAAACAAATAAAAAACAGACTCTTAGATACAGAGAACAAACTGATGGTTGCCAGAGGGGAGGTGGGGGGTGGATGGGTGAGATAGCTAAAGGGATTAGGAAGTACAAACGTCCTGTCACAAAATAAATAAGTTACAGAGGTGACACGTATAGCATAGGGAATAGTCAATAAGATTGTAATAGGGACATCCAACTCTTGATTTCTGCTCAGGGAATGATCCCAGGGTTGTAGGATTGAGCCTCATGTCTTGGGATTCTCTCAGTCTCTCCCTCTGCCCCTCTACCTTGCTTTCTCTCTCTCTCTCTTTCAAAAACAAAAAGATTGTAATAAGGTTGTATGGTGACTACACTTATGGTGACACTGAATAATGTGTAGAATAGTTGAATCATTGTGATGTCTACTGAAACTAACACTCTTGTTAATATACTGTAATACAAATTTTTAAAAATATATCATTTGAGCACTATTGACAATTTACATACTCAATGTAAAAGGAATAACTTTCTACCCATAAAAGCAAAAGGGAAAAATTATTCATAAAAGAAAGGTTAAAATTTTTTAAAAATAAAACCTTTAAATATCTATGTAAAAATGTTTTTAACTTAAAAGGCAAAAGCTCAAACAAACAAACAAACAAACAAACAAACAAAAATAGGAAATGCCAGACTTGGGGCAGGGTAGTGATGAGGAAATCTCCTCTTAATATATTTGCCAGAAGATTGAAATTATTATTATGAAAGGATTTTTTATAAATCAGTAAAAAAAAGATGGATCTAATATTTTTAGTAATGATCAAAGGGCACAAGCAAGCAATAAATATAGAAAACATATTCAACTTAGTAGGAATAAAATAATTAGAACTTGGCAAATTTGTATCAAAAGCCTTGGAAAGGAATATCCTTTGATTCAGCAATTCTGCCTCTAAGCCTGTGTTGGAATCAGATGTATGCAGAGGTCTATGCATAAGGGCCACAGGAAAGTCTGTAATAGGGAGAACTAAGAGCTCTGCTAAAGTGGCTATGAGCTGAACACAATTATGTATAAACACTATCTCTAAGGTGTACATCACAAGTATTGGTAATTAGGAGGACTTGAAAAGAAGCAAAAATCAGAGAAAAATAATTAATTATGGCCTTTAAAATAAATTCCTATGTAAAAAGCCTCTGTAAAATTCAGACACCCACAGTGGATAAAGGAGTTTATTTTACACAGATAAATAAGTCCATAGATACAAGGGACATAAAAATATGAGAGCTTTAGGGCACCTGTGTGGCTCAGTGAGTTAAGTGTCTGACTCTTGGTTTCAGCTCAGGTCATGATCTACTGGTTTGTGAGTTCAAGCCCCACATTGGTCTCTGTGCTGACTGTGTAGAGCCTGCTTGGGATTCTCTCTCTTCCTCTCTCTGTCCCTCCAGTACACTCTCTCTCTTTCACACACAGACACAAAATAAATAAGCTTACAAAAAAGAAACTGATAATTTCAAAAATATGATATCTTTGTATAATCATTCTTTTTGAATCCACAAGCACAGCTTGGGACTGTCTTTACTGAGTAAAATATTCAATAATGAAACTAACAAAATCCACACTAGTAAAGTCAGAAGAACGTTGTGATAACAGAAGATGAAAGGTGGTACAGGCTAGCAGTGGAGCATGATGACAATGGTCACATGTCCTCTGCATATTACCATGTGGTAAAAAAAGTAGGATAAAAAATGTAATATGTTCTCCACAGTGGTCTAACCCAAGTGTGGACTAAACTGAGTTCACCAAGTCCTGTGTGTGTGTGTGTGTGTGTGTGTGTGTGTGTGTGTGTGTGTGTATAAACACGTGTGTGTCTCAGTTACAGGATCTTCTTAAAGAATGAAAATGTAAATTACAAACATAGCACACATAATCCACAAATAACATTAAAATGCATTGATTGAAATTTGAAGCAACTTCATTAAATAATTATACATAGTTTTCTTCTCTTTTTGTTTTAAGTGGGAACTGAGATTTATGTAAACAGTAAGTCAACGGGCACAGCAGGTGGTGCACTAGCCCTGGGAACTGAGGTTTTCTCAGGATGTGGGATGGGACCACGGCTGGCCACCGCCCAGGAAACATGGCCTGTCAACTGTGGGAAAGTCAGTGTCTTCAGCTCCCAGATCAGCATGGGCCTCAAAGAGATGAATAAGTGATTTCCTTCAAACCTATTTCGTTCCTCCTTTGGTTGCCCAGCAAAGGTAGTAATGCTGGAAGAGCTGTTCGAGAAGCTCCATTTTACCCAAGAATTCAAAACTCTATTCCGCTTACTTTAGCTTGAGGCAATCTGCTGTACAGCTCCATCACGTTGACTGCTGATGCCTTTTCCCACCCATTACACGGGAGCCGTTCTTTCCATGACTCTAACAACTTGCGGGTCTCTACTCCTGCCAGGTAACACTGTCACCTCTGCAGGTTTTTTATCATTATCTGTCCAAACCGGTCATCCATGTATGTTCATAGTTTATGAACATGGCAGTCTCAAAACTGTTGGCTGACCACTTGAAAAGACTGGCCTTCTGATCCAGAGTGATGTAAATCAGCACACATTCAGTTATCAGAGTGATGTAAATCAGCACACATTCAGTTATCAGGAGTGTTAGCAATTATGGATTCATGTTCCATTTCTTTAACTTCTCTTCCAGTTCAGGTACATCTCGGAGATCTGCCCCAATAATGGCATATCTCTTTGAATCCGAAAGGTGTCCATTGATTTGAAGTGTGCCCTCTGAATGTAATTCTGCAATGGGTTGTGATAAGAAAGGCTTGTTTTTTCTGCTATGCAGCTTTCTCGTGACTATCACTAGAAAATTGACTTCAGTACATTTACTTGGGAGATTGTTGACTTTGAGGGAGGCAGGACGGGGGAGAAGTAGGGAGCTCCGCACATTTCGCTCACCCTCATCTCTCAAACAGAGGAGGCCTGAAGCCATAAGACACTGAACCGCAGGAATTTGGGAGGAAAAGATACAGAGTCCACTAAGAAGACAACCTCATACGTGTGTGAGTGCAAACTGAGGAAGATAAAAATGGGCCAGGACCCAGAGACACAGTAAGGAGGGGAAGGAATCTCCTATGTGGGGAGCCACAGAGAGTCGAAGGGAAGAGAAAGAGTGGCTGAAACTTCTCATAGAACTGTCCCTGGAGAAGAGAAAAACCTTGGCTTGGGACAGACTATGAGCCTCTTTCTAGCTGTGGTGCTGACTTTGGGCTGGGCATCCTGGTCCCAGGTGGCGCCAGAAGAAACTCTGCTCTCCCGGCTCGATCTCCCAGCTGGGAAGCAGGGCAGCCTGAAACTGCTCCGCTGCTCTCTCGGCTTGATCCCCAGCTGGGAATCGGCCCGGCCTGTAGGATTATATTTCAGGCAGTATCAATAAAGTTCATGAACAAAGACCTGGTAACGAGGTGGGGCTTGGGACATAGAAAACGGCCGACCCTGGCTACGCCTGCAACACAGGGAGATTGGACCCAAAAGAGTGATTTGCAACTCTTGGTTTGAGAAGGGACTGGGGCACTGCCATTTTTCTCCCCACAACCATCAAGGTGGGACCTCAGGGAGTGGCCCTCAGGACACAGTAGAGACCAAGACCTGCCTACACCAAACCATGCCCATCCCCGCTAGAGAGCTGCTATTTTTTTGCAGGAGCCTGGGGAAAGACCACCGTGGATGCACTGCCGTGATTAATTCTATATCAATTCTTTTTATTCAGATATATTTCCCCCTATCTCATTTGTCTCCCTCCCCTCCACTGTACTGGACGCTCTGGTCATTGGTTTGCTTAAAGAGTCACATTTAATCCATTCTCTGGATGTATATTCTACATCTCCACCACTACCTTTCTGTTTCTCTCTGGAGTAATAAAACTATATGGTTTCTCTAAGTAACATTATCTTCGTTTCTTTCTCCTCACCTCCCACCATATTCTCCTCTTTCTCTCTCTGAATTAAGCCTCCTAGTCTTTCTGCCTGGTCATTGTCCAATTTTGCTTTCTCTCTGCCCTTGTCATTTGTCTCTTTGAATATGCTTTTCCATCAGCTCTGCATACACCTTACTCATTATTTGTAGCTGGAAATTCTGGTTTATGCTTTTAGACTATCCTTTATCTTTTGGGTTTCTTTCTTTCTTTCTTTCTTTCTTTCTTTCTTTCTTTCTTTCTTTCTTCCCTCCTTCCTTTCTTCCTTCCTTCCTTCCTTCCTTCCTTCCTTCCTTCCTTCCTTCCTTCCTTTCTTCCTTCCTTCCTTCTTTCTTTCCTTCTTTCTTTCTTTTCTTCCTTCCTTCCTTCCTTCCTTCTTTCCTTCCTTCCTTCCTTTCTTTCTTTCTTTCTTTCTTTCTTTCTTTCTTTCTTTCTTTCTTCTTTCTTTCTTTTCCCTTTCAGTTTGCTTTTTGTAGTATTTGTGCGTTTATGTGCCTTTGTTCCCTGTGTGTTTGTCTCTTTTCTTTTCCAGGACTACCTCAAGAAACTAGCCAAGGTACACATGGTGGATAGTCCCAAATACCACTATGAGTAAGGAAATAAAATAACCAAAGTCTCAATAAGAGAGACCAAGAGACACCATTCAAAGAACACTTCCTGAATGGACAGGCCCCAGACAGTCAATGAGCTTTCTTTGATATTGCAGTATTCTCAGATGCAGAATGTATAACAAGCTTTTAAAACTGACAAGACAGAAAGCTAGCCAAAATGATGAAACGGAAGAAATCTCCTCTAAAGAAATTCCAGGAAGAAATGACAGCTAAAGAACTGCTCAAAACAGATATAAGCAACATAACTGAACAAGAATTTAAACAATAGTCACAAAATTAATCACTGGGCTTGAAAAAGTCATGAAAGACATCAGAGAAACTATTGCTACAAAGACTATGGAGCTTAAAAATAGTTGTGATGAATTAAATAATGCGAAAATGAGATGCATAATAAAATGGAGGCATCCAATGCATGGATTGAAGAGGCAGAGAGGAGAAGAGGTGAATAGAAGACACAATTATAGAAAAAGAAGAAGCCAAGAAAAAGAGTGATAAATGGATCCAGGAACATGAAAGGAGAGTTCGAGGATGGAGTGATACAGTCAAACGAACAATATCCGTATCATAGAAATTCCAGAAGAGGAAGAGAGAAAGAAAGGTGCTGAAGGAGTACGTGAACAAATTATACCCAAGAGGCACAGAGAACTCCCCTCAGACGTAACTTGAATCGATCTTCTGCACAACACATCATAGTGAAATTGGCTAAATATAAGGACAAAAAGAGAATTCTGAAAGCAGCTAGGGAGAAAAGGGCCCTAACATACAAAGAGAAACATATCAGAGTGGTGACAGACTTATCTACTGAAAATTTGCAGGCAAGAAAGGAATGGCAAGAAATCTTCAAAGTGATGAACAGACAAAAATATCCAGTCAAGAGATCACTATCCATCAAGCCTTTCATTCAGAATAGGAGAGATAAAAGTCTTGCCAAATAAACAAAAATCGAAAGAATAGATCACCACTAAACCAGCCCTACAAGAAATCCTAAGGGGGACTATATGAGGGAAATGTTGCAAGAAACACAACGTACCAGAGAAACCACCACAAGCATGAATCCTACGAAGAACACAATGACTCTAAACCCATATTTTTCAATAATAACACTAATGTAAATGGGCTGAATGCGCCAATCAAAAGACACAGGACAGTAGAATGGAATTTAAAAAAACACCAAAAATTCATCTATTTGCTGCCTACAGGAGACCCATTTTAGATCTGAGGACACCTTCAGATTGAAAGCAAGGGGGTGGAGAAATATCTATCATGCTACTGGAAGTCAAAAGAAAGCTACAGTAGCCATACTCATCAGACAAACTGGACTTTAAAGTAAAGACAGTAACAAGGGATGAAGAAGGGCATTGTATAATAATTACAGGGTCTATCCCTCAAGAAAAGCTAACAATTATAAATGTCTAAGCACCAAATTCAGAAGCACCGAAATACATAAAACAATTAATCACAAACAGAAGCAGTCTTATTGATAAGAATTTAATACTCCACTGACAGCAATGGAGAGATCAACTTGACAGAAAATCACTAAAGAAACAATAGACGAGTGACACATTGGATCAGATGGATTTGGCAGATATATTTAGAACTCTACATACTGAGGCTATAGAATTCACTCTCTTTTCAAGTGCGCGTGGCACATGGTCCAAATAGATCACATACTGGGTCATAAAGCACCCCTCAAAAAATATAAAAGAATTGAGATCATGCCATGCACACTTTCAGACCACAATGCTATGAAACTTGAAATCTACAATAGGAAAAAGTCTGGAAAACCTCCAAAAACATGGAGGTTAAAGAATACCCTATGAACGAATGGGCCAACCAGGCAATGAGAGAAGAAATTTAAAAATATATGGAAACAAATGAAAATGAAAATACAACAATCCAAACTCTATGGGATGTGACAAAGGCAGTCCTAAGAGGAAAGTACTCTGCACTCTAGGCCTATTTCAAGAAATTAGAAAAAGTGCAAATACAAAATCTAACAGTGCACCCAAAGGAACTAGAAGGAGAGCAACAAGAGCACCCCAAACCCAGTAGGAGAAGAGAAATAATAAAAATCAGGGCAGAAATAAACAATATAAAACCCAAAAAACCAGTTGAACAGATCAATGAAACCAAGAGTTGGTGTTTTGAAAAAAATAAGGAAAATTAATAAACCTCTAGCCAGGCTTGTCAAAAAGAAAAGAGAGAGCACCCAAAAAGACAAAATCATGAATGGATTTATTACAACCAATCCCTCAGAAATACAAGTGGTTATCAGGGAATACTGTGAAAAATTGTATGCCAACAAACTAGACAACTTAGAAGAAATGGACAAATTCCTAAACAGACACGCACTACCAAAATTCACACAAGAAGAGATAGAAAATCTGAACATACCCATAACTAGTGAAGAAATTGAATCAGTTATCAAAAATCTCCCAATAAGTAAGTACCCTGAGTCAAATGGCTTCCCTGGGGAATTCTACCAGACATTTAAATCAGAGTTAATACCCATTCTTCTCAAGCTATTCCAGAAAATAGAAATCGAAGGAAAACTTCCAGACTCATTTTATGAAGCCAGCATCACTTTGATTCCCAAGCCAGACAGAGACCCAGCAAACAAGGAGAACTATAGGCCCATATCCTTGATGAGTACGGATACAGAAATCCTCAATAAGATACTTACAAATCGAATCCAACAGCACATAAGAAGAATTATCCACCAAGATCAAGTAGGATTCATCCCTGGGTTACACTGCTGGTTCATATTCACAAATCAATCAATGTGACACATCATGTTAACAAAAGAAAAGATAAAAACCATATGATCCTGTCGACAGATGCAGGAAAAGCATTTGACAAGATATAGCATCCCTTCTTATAAACACCCTCGAGAAAGTTGGGATAGGAGAAACTTACTTAAACATCATAAAAGCCATCTATGAGAAGCCCTCAGCTAACATCATCCTCAATGGGGAAAAACTGAGAGCTTTCCCCCTGAGACCAGGAACACGCCAGGGATGTCCACTCTCACCATTGTTGTTTAGCATAGTGCTGGAAGTCCTAGCATCAGCCATCAGACAACAAAAGGAAATCAAAGGCATCAGAATTGGCAAAGAAGAAGTCAAACTTTTACTTTTTGCAGACAACATGATACTATACATGGAAAACCTGATAGAGTCCACCAGAGGCCTACTAGAACTGATCCATGAATTCAGCAAAGTTGCAAAATCAATGTAGAGAAATCAGTTGTATTTTTATACACCAATAATGAAGCAACAGAAAGAGAAATCAAGAAACTGATCCCATTCAAAATTTCACACATAGAAAAAAACATAGAATACCCTGGAACAAACCTACCTGAAGATATAAGAGATCTGTATGAAGAAAACTATAAAAAACTTATGAAGGAAATTGAAGAAGACACAAAGAAATGGAAAAATATTTCATACTCATGAATGGAAGAATAAATATAGTTAAAATGTCATTACTACCCAAAGCAATCTACACATTCAATGCAATCCCAATCAATATTGCACCAGCATTTTTCTCAAAACCAGAACAAACTATCTTAAACTTTGTATGGAACCATAAAAGACCGCCAAAGTAATCTTGAAGAAGAAAACCAAAACAGGAAGCATCACAATCCCAGACTTTGGCCTCTACTACAAAGCTGTAGTCATGGTAGTAGAGTAATTACAGTAATGTAATGGCACAAAAACAGACACGTAGACCAATGGATAGAATAGAGAGCACAGAATTGGACCCACAAATGTATAACCAACTAATCTTTGACAAAGCAGGAAAGAGTATCCAATGAAAAAAAGACAGCCTCTTTAACAGATGGTGCTAGGAAAACTGGACAGAAACATGCAGAAGAATGAAACTAGATCATTTTCTCACACCATAAACCAAAATAAACTCAAAATGGATAAAAGACCTAAATATGAGACAGGAAACCATCAAAGCCCTAGAGGAGAAGGCAGGAAACAACCTCCTTGACCTCAACCACAGCAACTTCTTTTTTGATGCAACCCCAAAGGCAAGGGAATCAGAAGCAAAAATGAACTATTGGGACCTCATCAAGATAAAAAAACTTCTGCTCGGCAAAGGAAACAATCCATAAAACTAATAGGCAACCGACAGAATGGGAAAAGATAGTTGCAAATGACATATTAGATAAAGGGCTAGTATCCGAAATCTATAAGGAACTCACCAAACTCCACACCTGAAAAACAAATAATCCATTGAGGAAATAAGCAGAAGACATGAACAGACACTTCTCCACAGAGGACATCCAGATAGCCAACAGACACATGAAACGATGCTCAGCGTCCCTCATCATCAGGGAAATACAGATGAAAACCACACTGAGATATCTCCTCACGCTGGTTAGAGTGGCTAAAATGAACAAATCAAGAGACTGGATGCTGGCAAGGATGTGGAGAAACAGGCACCCTCCTTCACTGTTGGTGGGAATGTAAACTTGTGCAACCTCTCTGGAAAACAGTGTGGAGATTCCTCAAAAAATTAACAATATATCTGCTCTATGACCCAGCAATAGCACTGCTAGGAATTTACCCAAGGGATACAGGAGTGCTGATGCATAGGGTGCGTGGACCTCAATGTTCATAGCAGCACTTTCAACAATAGACAAATCATGGAAAGAGCCTAAGTGTCCATCAACTGACGACTGGATCAAGAAGATGTGGTTCATCTATACAATGGAATACCACATGGCAACGAGAAAGAATGAAATCTGGCCATTTGTAGCAATGTGGATGGAACTCTTGGGTGTTATGCTGAGCGAAATAAGTCAGGTAGAGAAAGACAGATACCATATGTTTTCACTTATAGGTGGATCAGGAAAAACTTAATGGAGGACAATGGGAGAGAAGAAGGAGAAAAAGGGAGAGGGAGGAAGGCAAACCATGAGAGACCCTTGAATACTGAGACTGTTGAATACTGAGAACAAACCGAAGGCTCATGGGGGTTGGGGAGGGGGGAAGGAGGGTGATGGGCATGGACGAGGGCACTTGTGGGGATGAGCACTGGGTGTTATATGGAAACCAACTTGACAATAAACTATGAAAGAAAAAAAAAAGAAAGGGTAAGTAAAAAAGTATTTACTTGGGAGATCTTCATCTTTTCATCTCCAGATGGCGGTATGCATCCCAGACCCAAGGTTTGGAATTTGACAATGATGTTCTGTCTTCAGTAAAAACGCTGACTGACACCATGTACTTGACCAAAATATCTTGTTTATTTCAAGGGCCTTCCTCTTCTTAGACAGTCTTATAAAATGCTGGATGTAAGGGTCATGCCAGTAGCCAATGCTTACTGTAAACCTAAACAGACTTTGAGTTTGTTTCCTTTCTGGTGAGCTCTGCTGCTTTTTCAAGTATATCTGCAGGCCTTAAGTGTTGAATCACCTTTCGCATATAGAAGCATCTTTGGAAGTGGCATGTACACCCTCGTCATCTGTGTCTGTTAAGGAAGAAGAGCAGGAGGTGAAGAGGGTCCCCTCAGGCTAGTGGCTGTGTGCGTGAAGGTTTTGGAGTGCTATCTCACTGGGGACATGGAAGTGGGATCCACAGATGCCTGGGGAAAGTGCAAGTCTCCAAGAAGGCAGGAGAGATGTGTACATAGCTTTCTTATTCAGATCCTGAGACAGACGATTCATGTCAACTTTGAACAAGGAAGTTAACTATTATATGGTTAACAGAATTTAAGTCAACAGATAAAAAGCAGTTATAAGTCACTACCAGAAAGATCACTAAGGGTTCTTAACATACCTACAATCTACAATATCAGTGTTTTCAATCTGAAAGTATAGAAATCACATAATAAAATTATGATGGTTGTTTGTACAGTTGACCCTTGAACAATACAGATATGAACTGTGCAGGTCCGGTTATACATGCATTTTAAAATAAATACAATACTGTAAGTGTATTTTTGTTTCCTTATGATTTTCTTGATATTTTCTTCTCTTTAGCTTACTTTATCATAAAAAAATATATATGTAAAAAAAAAAATATATATATATACTATATGTGTTTATTGACTATGTCATTGGTAAGGCTTCCATTCAACAGTAGGCTATTAGTAGTTAAGTTTAGGGGGAGTCAAAAGTCATACACAGATTTTCAGCATTGTTGACCTGTTCATTGTTTAAGGGTCAACTGTAGTTCTAAAACTTCTGAAAGAAAATTCAATTAACAAATTGATTCCAACTATATATAAAAGAAGATAATACACCATAACTTGGGTTTATCCTAAGCGTGCAAGATAGTTTAATATTAGAAAATCCATAAGTGTAATTTATTACATTAACAGATAAAAAGAGGGGTTCCTGGGTGGCTCAGTTGGTTAAACATCAGAGTCTTAGTTTTGGCTTAGTTCATAATCTCACAGTTGGTGGGACTGAGCCCTGCATTGGACTCTGTGTCCATTATCGGGATTCTCTCCCTTTCTCTCTCTGCCACTCCATGGCTCATTCCCTAGATCACACACTCTCTCTCTCTCTCTCAAAATAAATAAATAAAAATTTTAAAAAACAGATAAAAAGACAAAAGTAAAAAAATAAGAGACGGGCTCCTGGGTGGCTCATTCAACTACATGTCTGATTACTGCTCAGGTCATGATCTCACAGTCTGTGAGTTCAAGCCCCACGTCAGGCTCTGTGCTGACAGCTCAGAGCCTGGTGCCTGCTTCAGATTCTGTGTCTCCCTTTCTCTCTGCCACTCCCCTGCTCACTCTGTCTTTTTCTCTCTCAAAAATAAACATTAAAAAGAATTTTTAAAACAGAGGAGAGAGGGGCGCCTGGGTGGCTTAGTCGGTTAAGCGTCTGACTTTCGCTTGGGTCATGATCTCGCGGTTCGTGGGTTCGAGCCCCGCATCGAGCTCTGTGCTGACTGCCAGCTCAGAGCCCGGAACCTGTTTCGGTCTGTGACTCCCTCTCTCTCTGACCCTCCCCTACTCACGCTGTCTCTTTCTCTCTCTCTCCTAGAAATAAATAAAGAAAAAAAAAGAGAGAGAGAGAGAGGAGAGAGAAAAGGCATTGATCAAATTCCACACACACTAATATAAACTCTCAGTAAATGAAAAATAGGAGAAAAAATTCGTATACAGAGAAAGAATGTGAATGAAAAGTGAGAAACAAACATCATCCTAAACAGGAACTGTTAGAATCACTCATTTTAAAATCAGGAATGAGGGGCACCTGGGTGGCTCAGTTAGTTAAGCGTCCAACTTCGGCTCAGGTCATGATCTCATGGTTCATGGATTCGAGCCCCACGTTGGGCTCTGTGCTGACAGCTAGCCCAGAGCCTGGAGCCTGCTTCAGATTCTGTGTCTTCCTCTCTCTCTGACCTTCCCCTGCTCATGCTCGCTCTCTCTCTCAGAAATAAATAAAGCATTAAAAATAGTAATAAAATAAAATCAGGAATGATACCATGATACTCACTTTAATTATTTTGATTTTGTGTGACATTGAAAGCTACACATGGTGTAAGAAAATAAGAGAAATAAATTACAGGCATAAGATCTAGAAAAGAAAAAATAAAATTTATAATTCTTGGTTGATATGATGGTTAATGCTTAAAATGCACAAAAACCTATGGATAAATTATTAGAAAAAATAGAAGCACCTGGCAAGTTAGCTGATTATAAGATTAATGTGTGTGTGTGTGTGTTCATTTATTTTGAGAGAGAGACACACAAAGAGAACACGAGTAGGGAAAGGGCAGAGAGAGACTACCAAACAGGCTCCATGCTGCTAGGGTGGGACTCGAACTCACCAATGGTGAGATAATGACCTGAGCCAAAACCAAGAGCCAGATGCTTACCTGACTGAGTGACCCAAGCGCCTATAAGTTATATATATAATGTATATATAGCAATGCTTATTTATTTTTGAGAGAGAGAGTGTGAGCAGGGGGAGCAGCAGTGAGAGGAGAAAGAGAGAGAGAGAGAGAGAAAATCCCAAAAGGCTCCTCGTTGTGAGTACAGAGCCTGACACAGAGCTTGATCTCATGGAGTATGAGATCATGACCTGAAATCAAGAGTTGGATGCTTAACCACCAACTGAGCCACCCAGGAGCCCCAAGATTTATGTATTTTAAAAGTCAGTTGATATTTTCCTTGTGCTATCATCAAACAACTGAAAAATGTAATTAAAGAGAAGACACCATTATAAATCAGAGAATACCAAGTACTAGGAATAAATATAACAAAAGAAATACAATACCCTTAGAAAGTCAGAAAACTTATTAGAATATGTATTAAAAGACTTAATAGACCAGATTCATGAGTAGCAAAACTCAATATTACAGAAATGTCAGCTTTCCCCAAATTAATCTATAGATTCAAAGCAATTTCAATCAAAATGCAATAGGATTTTTATGACACTGGAGAAAATGATTGCAAAATGTACATAGGAGAGAAAAAGGCAAAAGGTTGGGCACTTCTAAAAAAGAAAATCAAGTACCAGGGACTTTCTCTAATAAATACCAACAATTATACAAAATGATAAAAATTAAGAGAAGCTACAAAGATAGACAAATTGACTAATAGACTAGGATAGTGAGCCCAGAATAGACCCAGGTGTATATCTAACTTTGGTATCTCAGTATGTATAAATACCAGCTGTAAAACTATGATATATACTATATAACAGAATATTATTTAGACTTAACAAGGAAAGAAATTCTAACACATGCCACAACATACGTGAACCTTATGGATATTATGCTAAGTGAAATGAGCCAGTCACAAAACGGCAGATACTGGGGGCACCTGGCTTGCTCAGTGAACAGATCATGCAACTCTTGATCTTGGGATCATGAGTTCAAGGGTGGAGCCTATCTTTAAAAAAAGAAAGAAAGAAGCCAGTAAGCAAGCAAGCAAGCAAGGACTTTGTGATTCTATTTATATGAGGTACGTAGAGTGACCAAATTCATAGTGACAGAAAGCAGTATGGTAGTTGCTAATCCGCTATTTGGGGACAAATAAATGCCCTTTCCCCTGACCTGTTATTAAATACTTATTTGTTGGAGATTAATGAAGCTGGAAAAAAGGAAAAACCATATTAAGTGTTTATTATGAACACAACCTTCAAAATACTTGCCATAAAGTGATTTGTGTGTGTGTCCTTGTGTGTATGTATGCACCTACATATAATACACAAACTTAAAAATACCAAATTTCATTTTTAAAAGCTAAGTGATGAGAGTTAGAACAAAAATGAGCAAAAACAGTTTTGGCGACATCTGTGTTTCCATCCTGGGAAACTCTGTAGGAACATGAACAATATGAGATTCAAGCTGCATTCAAGACCCACAGACAATATTTTTTACATCTTTGTGACAGACATTGGTCAACCACAAAAGCAGTCTCCCCCAGGCAGCATATTCCACAGACAGGATAAGTATGACAAAAATGAACTACGAATTTAAAACCGCCAATTAGAAACCAAGAAGAAGTCAGTTTTTAGCCAAGTATCCTGAAATGATAGCATGATTCATTGATCACGAACTACAGCATGTTGGAAGTAAGCTACTGTATAAAGAAAACTGTTTTATGAAATATAGGCATAACAACAATTAAACAAGGCAATTGATCCAGTAATGAATCTTTTACTTTGCCTTTAAAAAGGGAAGCATTTGGCATACACATGCAAAAAAATAAGTGCTTGTTCAAAAAGAAGTGGGAGATGAAAGTTGTTAGGAGATAAGAAATCAAGACAAATTAGGTCTTTAAATTTTTTTGATGTTTATTTTTTTTCTAAAAATCAATACATATAATTTCCATAAAAAACAGAAATGTAGAAAAACATCACATAGTCTGTTCTTCAAACAAAACACAACTACTAGGCATTTTTAACTTACTTGTAAATCACACACTGTATGTAAACTTTTTAACTTATCCTATACAATTAATCGTATTGTATATTTTCTCATATTGCTACAGTCTTATAACAAGTTTTTAAGGAATATATAATACTCCATTAAGGAAATACAGATCTTGTGCATGTCCCCCCTCACTTATAACCCCTAGTTCTTCAACATATTCTATTTCTGTTATGTTTCTTGTATGTCTTATCTTTCCAGATATTTCTACATATACAAGCAGGTGAATGTGTGCGTGTGTGTGCGTGTGTGTGTGAGAGAGAGATATGATAGCATACTAAACAAACTTTTCTCCCTTGCTTCATTTCCTTACTTAAAATATGTCATTAGAGATCATTCTTTATTACTGCATAACATCTGCCTTATTTTTATTTTTAAAATTGTGGTACCATATACAAAACATAAAATCTACCAGCTTAACCATTTTAAAGTGTGCAGTTCAGTAGTGTTAGGTAGATTCTTTGTGTGACCAACCTCTTTGTGTGTGTGACCATCTTTGTGAGACCAATCTCTAGAACTTTTTCTTCTTACAAAACTGAAACACTGTACCCGTTAGTCAATCAACCCCATTCTCCTTTCCAAGCCCCTGACAATCATTATTCTATTTTCTGTTTCTATGAATTTGACCACATTGTACCGTATGTAAGTGGATTGATACAATATTTGTCTTTTTGTGTCTGCTTATTTCCCTTATTTCCCATTATTCCCTTAGAATAATGTCTTCAAGGTTTATTTATCATGTGTCAGAATTGTCTACCTTTTTATAGTTGACTAATATTTCAGTGTGTATACACCCACTTTGTTTATCCATTCATCTTTCCATGGACATTGAAACATTGTGTTGTTTCCACCTTTGACTATTGTGAATAATGCTGTGAACAGAGGTGTACAGATATCTCTCCAAGATCCTGCTGTAAATTCTCTTGGATATATTTACACAGAAGTGGGATTGCTGGATCATGGGATAATTCAATTTTTAATTTTTTGATGAATCGCCGTAGTGTTTTCTACAGTGGCTACACCATTTTACATTCCTAGCAATAATACACAGGGTTCCAATTTTTCCGCATGTTCATCAACACTTGTTGATAGTAGCTATCCTAATGGGGGTGAGGTGGTATCTCATTATGGTTTTGATTTGCATTTTCTTAATGATTAGTGGTATTGAGCATCTTTTCATGTACTTGTTAGCCATTCTTATTTTTTTAAGAGCTTAATATTATTATACATAGAAACTATAATTTTTATAATTAATATCCTGGTTAAATAAACTATATCAGTTGCTGTTAAAAACAAAACTGCAATGACTCTCCTTTTACATTCTTCTGGTTTCCATTAAAAAAAATAATAAACCCTTACATGGGGGCACCTGGGTGGGTTAGTAGGTTGAGCGTTTGACTTCAGCTCAGGTCATGATCTCATGGTTTGTGGGTTTGAGCCCCACATTGGGCTCTGTGCTGATAGCTCAGAGCCTGGTCCCTGCTTTGGATTCTGTGTGTCTTTCTCTCTCTGCTGCTCTCCTGCTCATGCTCTTTCTCTCAAAAATAAATAAGCATTTTTAAAAAATCTTAAAAAAATAAACCTTTCCATTATGGAATTTCAAATATACACTAAAGTAGGCAAACCAATATGAAGAACTCCATATACCATTGATCCAGCTTCAACAGTTACCATCTTCTGGCCAATTTTGTTTCACTGACACTCTTACCTATATCCTTCACCCCCACATTTTAAAGAAAATCCCAGTCATTATATCATTTACTTTATAATTAGTCACCCTCGTATCTTTGAAACTTGTAGTTTTTATGTGCACACAATACATCTGTAAGATAAATTCCAAAATGTAGATTTTCTGGGTCAAAGTGGAGCTGAATTTTACATTGTGATAGATATTGTTCACTTGTCCTCAGTAAAAATTGTGTAGATTTATTCTCTCATCAACAGTAAATCAAAGTACCTGTGTTCCCTATATTCTCATCAGAATAGCATACTGTCAAACTTTAATCTTTGCCTTTATGTGAAAAATGTTTTTTTTAACATTTTATTTATCACATTGGATACCTTCTTGTACTTTTAAAACTTATTTCTATTTCTCTTCTTCTGTGGAAACTTGTGTATATACCTTGTCTATTTCTGAGTGGTTTAACTTTCTCTTACTGACTCCTTTTGTAACAAGAAAATTGGACCTTTTTTTGGTTGCTATTTTCCATACCTGTTTGCTCTGCAGAAATTTTAATATTCCTATTTGGTCACATTTATTAATCTTTAATTTTACGATTTCTGGGGTTTGTATCCTGTTTGGAAAGTCTCTCCAGAGCAATCTTAATTGTTTTCTTCTAATATGCCCCCCGTTTTTGTTTTTTACATGTGAACCTTTGTCCTGTTTAGAATTAATTTTGATATAAGAATATCAAAGGCACCCAGTAACCACTCGGCGCATATACAGGCTAGTGGGACACATAGTTATAAAATCTGATAGTCTGGGGCGCCTGGGTGCCTCCCGTGGTTAAGCGTCCTACTTCGGCTCAGGTCATGATCTCACAGTTCGGGTTCGAGGCCCGCGTCGAGCTCTGTGCTGACAGCTCAGAGCCTGGAGCCTGCTTCAGATTCTGTGTCTCCCTCTGTCTCTGACCCTCCCTGCTCACTCTCTCGGTCTCAGAAACAAATTAAAAAAACATTAAAAAAAATTTTTTTAAATCTTATAAGCTGAAGAAATCATTTGTGCTGTGTAAATAACCTATATTACTTCCTTTATTACAACCTGGCAGATATCAGCTTTTGGTACAGCTAATAAGCGAAGAGGATGAGAACCAGAAAGGGAAGAAACAATGCAGAGACAAGACCGTCTCAAAAAATGTTAACTTTTCCAAATTCACCATTTATTTGTAAGCCCCGTGAAATCCTAAAAGGCACTCCAGAACGTGCCAGGCTCCGTGCCCAGGGATTCAGCACTGGCCAATGCACAAAAGGACCACTCCGAGAGTCTGGGAGCTGATTCCACCTTCTCACCAAGTCACCCAGATGGGGCAACACTCTGGGACCAGAGTCTTGCGCAGCGCCACGCGGTCCGTCAGCCCAGCGGGAGGCGTCTCGAAGATGGAAAGCTTAACAGTTCCTCCGCTCGCGGGGTGACGCCGTCAGCCCTGAGGGACAGCAGAGGCCAGTCCCATGATGTCCAACGCAAGTCCGGAGCTCTGGGGAAGCCTTCGGCAGGCGGTCGGCCCTTGTCCCCGCCCAACGGGTTAGGTCTGTGGCGCGTGCCGCGGGGCGGAGCTGGGCGGGAGAGAACAGGCGGGGCGGAGCTGAGGCGGAGCTGGAAGTGGGGCTCGGACGGTAGGGCGGGACTGGGCGGTGCGGAGACTCAGGGGCGGATCAGGGGATGGGGGGAGGGAGCGGGAGGTGCCGAGCGGGGGCGAGGGGAGGGGAAGTGGGACTGGGCGGGGCCGAGACGCCGGGGCTGTATTGGGGGCGGGGCCACGCGGGGATGGGGCGGTACTGGAAGCGGATCGGCGCTGAGGTGTGGGGGTGGGCAGTGCTGGAGCTAGCGAGGTGGGACCGGGGACAGCCCAGAGGCAGGACGAGGCCCCTGAAGGGAAGGGGTTGGAGGAGGGGCCAGACGCGGTGGGGCGGGGCCTGGGAGGAACCAGGCAAGGAGCGGGGCCGACGGCATGCCAAGGGGGCGGGGCAGGTGGGCGGGGCTAGGGCGGTGAGGTGGCAGGGTTTCCCCGAGCCGCGGGCCGGATCCCGCGCCCGCCTCGCTGGCCCCGGTCCCGCGCGCGCCCCCGCGCGGCACGCCCAGCCAGTTGCCGGCTGCGGGCCGCAGGCGGCGGCAGCCTCCCTGCCCCTTGTTGGCCTCTCCTTCCTGCTCGCTGCCCGCCCGCCAGCGCGCTCGCAGCTTGCCAAAGCGCGAGGAGAAGGCGGTCGGAGCGGCGCCGGCAGGCGACGTGCAGAGGGACAACGGCCGACTGCGGAGAGATGCTGGGCGTGGCGGCAGGAATGACCAACAGGTAAGCGCCGGGTCCCGCCGGGGCCGCCCTGCGCTCGGCACCCGCCACGTCGGCGGCGAACCGCTTCCTCGGCCTTCCCGCGGGCCTGCGCGCCGGCCGGGGGCGGGCGGCCTCTCCCCCCGCGCTTCGGCCTTGGCTCGAGCCAGTCTGTGGCCTCGCAGCCCGGAGCGGAGCGCGGCCGCGTGTCTTGAGGC
Organism: Proteles cristata cristata; assembly: GCA_017311185.1. Lineage (NCBI taxonomy): Eukaryota > Metazoa > Chordata > Mammalia > Carnivora > Hyaenidae > Proteles > Proteles cristata. The sequence continues at coordinate 360,323 of JAESUZ010003200.1, forward strand.
CCGGCCGCCCGCAGCCACGCTTCCGCGCTGCCCCCAGGGGTTCTCGGACCCAGGCTGGCGGTCTCCAGTGAGAGGTTCCACTAGGTATTGGTGACGTGTCCAATATCGCCTAAGGGCTTCGAGGGTTTAGCGCAGCACCCCACGGCGGATGCTTGTTGAGTGAATAATTCATCTTCCAGATGTTGAAGCACGTATATAGATAGATAGATAGACCGGGGCTCTCAACCGTCTTGGTCTTCGCACTCATTTTAAAAATAAAAGAACTTTTTGCTTGTGATGGTTATGCCTGTAGATGTTTACTGGATTAGAAATGAAATCTGAGGCACTTAAAAATATTTGACTCATTAGAGAAACAAATTCATGATACGTTAACAGACCTAACACATTTTTATGAAAAATCTTAATTTTCATAAACAAACAAATCAGTGCGAGGAGTGGTGTCCTTTTCCATTTTGCAAATCTCTTAATTGTCTGCCATAGTAGGACAACTGGGGTTTCCTAAATGCGTTGCATTCAGTCTGTTGCAATGTATTTTGATTGAACTGTGTGAAGAAATTGTGTGAAGAAAATCTGGCCTTAAACAAATATGTAGTTGGAAAAGGGAGGAGTGTTTTAAATGCTTTTTCACCTTTCAAAACTGAAACTCTATACCCATTAAACACAAGTTTTCCTTCCTCCCTACCAACCCCTGGGTAATTCCTGTTCTGTTGTTTGTCTCCCATTTTGATGATTCCAGGTACCTCATATAAGTGTAATCAATTATACAGTATTTGTCTTTTAGTGATTGGCTTATTTTATTCATTTAGCGTAATATGCTCAAGGTTCATCCATGTTTTATCATGTTAGAATTTTCTTACTTTTTAGAGCTGAATAATATTCCGTTGTTTGTAAGTACTATTCATTTGTTTTATCTCTTCATCCTTTGATGGTTACTTGGGGTGCTTATATGTTTTACCTATTGTGAATAATGATGCTATGAACATAGGTATGCATTCTTTAATTGAAAAATTTTAAAGTTTATTTATTTATTTTGAGAGGGAGTGTGCATGCATGTGTACAAGTTGGGTAGCAGTAGAGAGAGAATCCCAAGCAGGCTCCATGCTGTCATCACAGAGCTCCATGTGGGGTTCAGTGTCACAAACTGTGAGATGATGACCTGAGCCGAAATTAAGAGTTGGACGCTTAACCCACAGAGCCACTGAGGTGCCTCTCTTTAATTGAAGTGTTTATAGATTCACATACAGTTATAAGAAATAAATCAGAGAGATCCAGTGTATCCTTCACCCAGTTTCCCCCAATGATAATATTTTGCAAAATTGTAGTACAGTATCAGTCATGATATTGGCGGTAATACAATCCATCAATCTTACTCAGCTTTCCCACTTTTACTTGTAGTCATCTGTGTGTGTGTGTGTGTGTGTGTGTGTGAGTGTATGTGTGTGTGTGTGTGTTTAGTTCTGTGTAATTTTATCACAAGTGTTGGTGCATGTGACTATCACCACACTAGATCTAGAACAGTGAGTTCTAGCATCACAGGATACCACATGTTGCCATGTTATACCCACACCCATCTCCATGGTTTCTTCCTCTTTCTTAAAGCCTGGAAACCACTCATCTGTTTAGCACTTTTTAAATTTTGTCATTTCAAAAACTTTACAGAAGCAAAATCAGACATATATAGCCTTTTGGGATTGCCTTTTTAAAAATCCAGCTTAATTCCCTAGACATGCCTCTAAGTTGTGCATATCATAGTTCTTTGTTGTGGCTGAGTATGGGGCAGTCTTTTTGCCAGTTGAAGGACATTTGGGTTGTTTCTAGGTGTGGGCTGTTAATAATAAAAGTACCATGAATAATTGCGAACAGGTTGTTACGTAGATACAAGTTTTCCTTTCTTTGGGATACATATCCAAGAGTGTAAGTACTGAGTTGTATGATAATTTCAGTTTTCACTTTCTAAGAAATTGATGGATTATTTCAAAGTGGCTGGATCATTTTCATCAAGAATAGTTATAAGAGAAGTTGGTATTCTTTTCCTGCAAGTCCATGGAGGTGAGGAATTCAGCTGCACCACTAAGTTATACCCATCTTTGCTTTTGCATTGTCAGTGAAAGTGTCAGTACAGTGCAAAAGGCTACAGCAATTTTTTATGGAACTTCTTGGCGCCACTATAAAAAGGGGTTTGGTTTCCCAGACCTCTTGTAAAGGTCTTGGAGAGTCCCCACCACCTACACCCACTACCTCCTCCACAGTTTTAAGATTACATTTTGAGAACCACTGTTAATGACATAATCCTAAATGATGAGGGAAGTGGAGATATTTGGTATATTTTTGAAAGAATATATGGAAAGATTTCTCTTAAAATATGTATTAAAGGATTGTTGTAGTGTGTGTGTGTTTTAGTTTTGGGAAGTTTTTAGTGGGACTTACTAGCTAAGACTTGAAGAATTACTATGGAAAAAGCAGTTTTCTGGCCTTAAGGATTCTCATGACAGGATGACTAGTGTTGTTATGAAAAGGGAAAATGTCATGGCAGTAAGTGTATTCCTGAAACTTCAGGGCTGTATGCCTGTTTGTATGGGTGAGGAAGTTGGGCTCTGAATTTTTAAGAAAACTAATTTGGGGCGCCTGGGTGGGTCAGTCATTTGAGTGTCCAACTTTGGCTCAGGTCATGATCTCACAGTTGGTGGGTTTGAGCCCCGTGTTGGGCTCTGTGCTTATAGCTAGCTCAGGGCCTGGAGCCTGTCTTTGGATTCTGTCTCTCCCTCTCTCTCTGTCCCTTCCCTGCTCGTACTGTCTTTCTCTCTCTCAAAAAATAATTAAAACATTAAAAAAGAAAACTAATGAAAATTAGGTAGTGGGAAGATACCTTCAGTTCTGGTTGTTATGTGCTGTACGAGATTAGAGAAAACAATACATCAGGACTGCTGTCTTGATTTTTTTTTTTAAGTTTTATCATAGATATACAATGTTATAGTTTCAGGTATACAACGTAGTTATTGGACAATTCCATACATTACAAAATGCTTACCACAATAAATGCAGTTATCAATGGTCACCATACAATGTTGTTAAGTAATATTCTATAATCCCTCTGTTATGCTTTTTATCACCCTGACTTAATTTGTTTTAGAACCTGAAATCTGTACCTGTAAATGCCCTTCACCTGTTTCGTCCTTGCCCTGCATCCCTTACCGCACTGCCCAGCCCCCACCCCCCGCCACTGCTGTGACCACCAGTTTGTTCTCAGTATTTATGAGTCTGTTTCTGTTTTGTTTTGTTTGTTCATTTTTGTTTTTTAGATTCCACATGTTATTATTCTCATCCCTTTCCTTTTTGGTAGCCCCTTGAACCGTCTTCTGGAAAGCTCTTTCTCCTTGCCAAATGTGGATATAGCACTTGAGCTTTCCTGTCTTCCTAGAGAGGACCTTTCTGCCCCTCCACTGGGTCAGAGAAACTTAAGTAGATATAGCAGATCTATAATGGGAGAGCAGAGCTTTGCTCTGAGAGTCTCTGTTTTTAATAGTGTTGTATTTGTTCGTCAGATAATCATTTACATAAACCCCAGTGTAGGTCATGTTCTTAGTTAAGGTTGCACTTAAATAGAAGGCAAACATCTCAGGCCATTTGTCGATTTTACATTTCTTGTAATCACACTTTAAGCTGTGGTTTCCCACCCGCAGGAATATTATCTACATTACATGCTGGACTGTTGCCATGTTGTCTTCCAAAAACTCCAATTTGAAGATACTTGAGAAGCAAAAGCTGCTCTACCTGCTGCCACACACTGTGCATTCTGCCCCACCGTGCTTTTATCTCCCCTCATACTGGTATCATCTCATCTCTTTTATTTGATCTCATCAGACATTTCTACACTGGAGTTCACAGGGGGAGGGGAGGAAACATTTTCCTCCGTATTTCTATTTTTTTTCCCTTCATGTTGGAGCATGTTTTGTAATTTGATGAGTCCACAAAGACATTTAACTTGGGGTTTGGGAAGCCACAGATAAGTCAGGCTCTGACTAGTGTGTTCTGTGTAGGGTAGGAAAAAGGGGTGCTAGCAGTTCAGTTCGAATGCTGACAGATATGTTGAGGGTGGGAGACACTTGAAGTCTGGGGTCTTATCAGGTTGTCTGATGTATGATAAAGTGAGACAACAGATAAAAACTGTTTATAAAAATGTTTATATACACACACATTCTGTGTGTACAAAAATGCACTCATAGTCGTACTGTTTTCCAGTTGCTTTTTTTTTAATATTTTAAAAAATCTTAGTAAAATATATGTTAACAAACTGTGCCGTCTTAATCATTTTTCAGTGTACATTCAGTGGCATTACATACATTCACGGTGGGGTACAACCATCACCACTATCCATCTCCAGAACTTTGTCATTATCCCAAACTGAAATTCTAGGCCCATTAAACAGTATTTCCCCACTCCTGGCAATTGTATTTTTTCTAACTTAATAAGCTGTGTGGCATATCTAGATCTACTATAAGTTTTTCACTTTAAATCCAGTGCTTCTTTTTTTTTTTTAAACCTTTTTTTTAAATGTTTTTTATTTATTTCTAGGAGAGAGAGAGAGACAGCGTGAGCAGGGGAGGGTCAGAGAGAGAGGGAGTCACAGACTGAAACAGGCTCCGGGCTCTGAGCTGGCAGTTAGCACAGAGCCTGACGCGGGGCTCGAACCCACGAACCGCGAGATCATGACCTAAACGAAAGTCGGACGCTTAACCGACTAAGCCACCCAGGCGCCCCAAGTTTTTCACTTTAGATTTAGTGGCTGTGTATAGTAATTCAAAATATTCATGTGATGTGACTTATATAACCAGCCCTTGATGGACATTTCAGTTCCAGATTTTTGTTATTACAGGCCCTTTGAACATGTGTGCCGTGCTTCTGTGGGAGATCCCTGAGAGGAGAGTGGGTATGTGCATGGATGGTTGGACCTGTGCCCCAATCCCAGTTCTGTCCCTTCATGGCTCTGTGGCCTTACCCAGACAAGCTCTTTAAGGCTTGTTTCCTTAACTTAGTAAGTAATATCTATCTCAGAGAGTCATTGTGAAAATAAAATATGGCAAATAATAAAAATTTCTGAAAGATACAAATGCAGTTGTTAGTAATTGCCCCTGGAGAGGCAGTCTATGAATCTAAGGAGTTTAGGAATCTAGAATGAGGGATATTTTTTTAACTGTGTGCCTTTTTGTACGGTTTTGATTTTTTAAAAATTATTTTTTAATATTTATTTTTTATTTTATTTATTTATTTTTTAAAATGTTTTTATTTATTTTTGAGAGAGAGAGAGAGAGAGCGAGAGAGAGTGAGCGAGCGCCAGCAGGGGAGGGGCAGAGAAAGAGGGAGACACAGAATCTGAAGCAGGCTCCAGACTCTTAGCTGTCAGCACAGAGCCCAAATCGGGACTCGAACCCATGAGCTGTGGGATCATGACCTGAGCCAAAGTCGGAGGCTTAACTGACTGAGCCACCTAGGTGCCCCTTATTTTTTTGATAGCACAAGGAGGAGAGGGTCAGAGAGGGAGACAGAGGATATGAAGTGGGCTCTGTGCTGATAGCTGCGAGCCTGATGTGGGGCTCAAACTCAGAAAGCACATAATTTTGTGACCTGTGCCGAAGTCAGATGTTCAACCAATGGAGCCGCCCAGGCACCACTGTTTTGATTCTTTTTTAACCTTGTGCATGTAAAATTTTTTAATGAATCGAACTTCATGCGAGGAACATAGCAGGTGCTTAGATAATGGTAACTATAGTTGTTGATGTTGATTTTTTCCTATCATCCTGGTTCTTTGTTCCAAGCTTACAACTTGTGACTTCACTGTCTATTAATGGCATTGATATAATCACTTGTGATTTCTTCCTTTTCTTTACTTCCTGTACACACATTCTTGCTGAGTTCCTCAGAATTTTTTTTCTAATCCATACTTCTCCTTTCTTACTTCTTTTCAACCTCATCCTGATTAACTTTCAAGTGAGTGTAAGAAAACAATATTAAGGCTGAAAAAAGACTTTAGACTATGCAAAATAAAATACATATGCATATTAAACATTTGAGGTAGAAAACATAAATTTGTGTATTCCTGTTTGTCATTTTTTTTTTAATGTTTTATTTATTTCTAGGAGAGAGAGAGAGAGAGACAGCGTGAGGAGGGGAGGGTCAGAGAGAGAGGGAGTCACAGACTGAAACAGGCTCCAGGCTCTGAGCTGGCAGTCAGCACAGAGCCCGACACGGGGCTCGAACCCACGAACCGCGAGATCATGACCTAAGTGAAAGTCGGACGCTTAACCAACTAAGCCACCCAGGTGCCCCTGCTGTTTGTCATTTAAATGTTGATAAAGTACAGATTCTTTTAAAGGTGTTATGAGATTCGTGGTAACGTTTTTTTGTAGTAAATGCTTTCTTTTATTTAGCATATACTGAAAAGACAGTTATAGTAACATGAAGATCTAGGAAATTTGCCTAGCATTTAAAAAATGTTTTCAGGGGCGCTTGAGTGGCTCAGTCAGTTAGGCGTCTGACTTCGGCTCAGGTCATGATCTCACAGTTCGTGGGTTTGAGCCCCGCCTTGGGCTCTGTGCTGACAACTAGCATGGAACCTGGAGACTGTTTTGGATTCTGTGTCTCCCTCTCTTTCTGACCCTCCCCTGCCCACGCTGTCTCTCTCTCTCTCAAAAATAAATAAAACATTAAAACAAATGTTTTCATATGAGAAAAAGAATCTACTAAACTGATACATTCAACGCTTTTGTGGGCCTATGAGAGTAGTCTCCACTAAACTTGCTTAATTTTATAGGTGAGGAGTTGGATAGAGAGGTAGTTTTATTTGCCTCTTTTCAGGGCCACAAAGTGAAATAGAGCCCCAACTTTGAAGATAATGTGGAGTTGTCTCTGCTGTGCTACACTTAGTTTGTTCTGTTACTTCATTCAAACTGCACTGTTAATAGTTTGTTACATATATATTTTATCTTCCCATCTATATTGTAAATGCCTTGAGGGCTGAGACTTTTATATATCTGAGCCCTATTAGCATAATAGTTCTGGAAATGTCCAAATGAATTATTAAATGTTGCCTTAGAATTGTTCTATCACAGAGGTCCTGGATGTCACTCACTCTCTTTCAGGTGGATTCCTTTTGTGAAATGCGTTCTTCGGGCCATGGGATTCATAGGCACACATGATGGTGATTGTATTTCTTCATCCCCAGAGCCTTAGGTCTTTTTGCCCACCCATGTCCACAGCCCTCACATGGCATAGTCTGAGACATTCCATCCTATCGATAGGCTTATTTACTGATGTATCAGTTAAGTGACAAATATACCAGGTGCTTAAACAGATTGTAAATAATTTCTCATTGGTAAATGTAGTAGTTGTTGGTTTTGTTTTTGTGTGTGTTTTTTTTATGTTAAAGCTAGGCGCATTGCTATCCCATATGGAAGCTGTCTTACTAATATAACATGGAATATTATAATATGATATAGGATACAGGTAATCCATTGGTCTTAGGAATCAAAAAATTGGTGCAACTCCAAATAAAAGTAATAAATCTATTTAATTCTCTTATTGGGATACAGTTGCTGCCTCTGCCATAGCTGGTTGTTCCTTCCCAATTCAATAGGTTTCACAGATTTTTTAATATGCAGGATACAGTACAGGTACCACTGTAGGGATTGAAAAGGCAAATAAGAGCTTCCCAGCTCTAGAGTATCTTCCAGTTGACTATTCTATCATTCATGTTGGCTCCAGATTTTCTTGAAGCACCACTTCGGTCTTATTACTCCACTTTTCAGAATATTAAGAAGACTTTTTATTGTCTGTCACAAAATCCAAACTCTCGAGCCTGAAGTTTAATGCTCTTCGTGGTCTGGCCCCAGTCTGTCTTTATAGCCTTGTCACACACAGTTCCCTTAGTCTGTGTTTCACTAAACTCTCACCTATTTGCCATTTTCTGAAAACATCTGGTGTTTCCTGTCCCTGTGCTTTTGCTCATGCTATTCTTTTGGGCCAGAAAACCATATTCTCCTGTGTCTTTTGGGCATTTGGGACAAAATTGGCACTTCTCTCATGAAATAATGAGTTTCTGGAACATTTGTTGAGTTCTTGTTGTGTGCTTAGCGAATTAGGGATCCAGAGCTTGTGTCTGTTCCCTGAAAGCATTTAGACTTTTTTTGGTAGTTATCAGCTTCTGTTTGGTGTTATACTTGTTTGTGTATATGTCTAATCTTTTCTGCCAAATTGTGATCTCTGAATGTAAAGGAATGTCTTAATCAAAATTTGTTAAATGTCAAAAGAAAAACAAACCAGATTTAAATGAGCTTTATTTCTCCTTTTATTTCTTCATTTGTTAGTGAATGGAAAAGTTCAGAGCTAGTTCTCCTTAATGCCTGTGACACCACTGAATAAACTCATCAAACTTTGAATAAAACAGGATAGCTTTCACATTTGGTTTAACTTTACTCTACGGTGTATTGTATATTAGTGGCGGAGACCCAGCACCCATGGAACATTGGGAAAAATTCAAACGATGTTTAGTCATCCATGTTTATATAATTTCGTTTCATTGTCAGGCCCCTGACAAAGCTTTTGAAACTTTCTTCGTGATAACCACCTTTTATTAATTACCTACTTTGACAAAAAGTACTTTAAAGATGTTGAATATTTATGTAACTAACAAATCTTACCTCCACAGCCACATCGTGAGGTAGAGTTTTTTATGCCCGCTTTTACAGATGAGTGAACCAAACTCAAGAGGTAAAGAACTCACCAAGTCCCACATTCATGACAGAGCTGGAGTTCACAGTGACATGCCTCACAGAGGCCTGTGTCTCCTCCATTCACTTCACTATTCAGTAGGTCAGAGCTCTCTACTTCTTTTCCTACAGTTCAAGTCTTTCTCGTATCTTAGCATGCCAGTCAGCCCATCCAGTTTTATTCCCCACTACTCCTTCTTTACATCATCTTTTTTTTTTTCTTAATGTTTTATTTATTTCTAGGAGAGAGAGAGAGACAGCGTGAGCAGGGAAGGGTCAGAGAGAGAGGGAGTCACAGACTGAAACAGGCTCCAGGCTCTGAGCTGGCAGTCAGCACAGAGCCCGACACGGGGCTCGAACCCACAAACCGCGAGATCATGACCTAAGTGAAAGTCGGACGCTTAACCGACTAAGCCACCCACACGCCCCATTCTTTACATCATCTTATTGCCAGACATACCACAGTCCTTCTTTCTGAACTTGGTTTTTCCTTTTTTGTGAGGCAGAAGGTTCCAAATCTTGTGCTTAAAGCCCAGCTTAAACTTGAAGATGGTTTCCCTGACTGCTTCAGCCTCTTGTTAGTCTTTTCTTCCTTGATCTCCTAGAGAACATATTGGATAAGATTAATTTATTTACTTAAATTTAGTGTGTTGATAATTGTGTACAACACACAAATGTCTCCTATGTTAAGTTTGAGCTCTTGGCCATCTATGCTTGTATATACTAAAGTAGTATTTATAAATTTGGTAAGATAGTTCCAATTCAGTGTGCATTCATTTGTGTATACTGTGCTGCGGAGCATGTTATAATGTAGTGAGGGGTTACATTTATGTATCTTGTATCTTATATGTGCATACAAGTATAGAAGTTTTATTTATTTATTTATTTATTTATTTATTTATTTTTATTTATTTCTAGGAGAGAGCGTGAGCAGGGGAGGGTCAGAGAGAGAGGGAGATACAGACTCTGAAATAGGCTCCAGGCTCTGAGCTGGCAGTCAGCACAGAGCCTGACGCGGGGCTTGAACCCACGAACCGCAAGAGCATGACCTAAGCGACAGTCGGACGCTTAACCGACTAAGCCACCCAGGCGCCCCACCAGTATAGAAGTTTTAAAAGTCTTAGAAATTTAAAGGAGGAAACCATCATTTGTCACCTGTTATTATAGACTTATTGTTATTTATTTAAGATGTGAAGATCAGTGAAATATTTGAGATCTCTTAGGAGGTGGAGACATTATCGGTCATGGCAGTGTTCAACCAGGGGCTGCTTTATTTGGAACACTGTAGGGGAGATATGTGAATCAAGTAGAGCAGTCTTGAAACATGGGCCGCAGACGAACAGCATGGGGATTATACTAACTGGAGATTGTGCTCACCCTCTTCCCATACTTCTTGGGGGAAATGTCTTGAAATCTGTACTTTAAAATTTTTTATTATGGAGAGTTTCAGACATATATGAAACTGGAGGGATTAGTGTATCCCCATGTGCTACCATTCAGCATCACTAATTATTGATTGATGGTAAGTCTTTGACTGAAGGCCAGTCTTTTTCCATTCCTCTCTTTCCTATGTCATATCATAAAGATTTTAATATGTATTCTTAAAAGATAAGGACTCTTCTAAGAAAACTTTTTAAATGTCACTACAACATCATTATCACACCTAAAAAAATACTACTAACAATCCCTTGGTATTATCAATTACTCATTTAAACTTTACATTTATTTCAAGCACCCATTTTATTTTACAGTTATTCTGAATTGGTATCTAAGTAAGGTTTAGTGTTTTGATAGCTAAATCTGTTCATCAGATCCCAGATTCATCAGCATACTAAGATCTCTGGATTTTAACATATATTCCAGAGTTGGAGCTGAAGAATCTGACAGTCTGGAATGCCAACAGCTCATATCAAAAAAACCAAAACAAAGGGCTGCTCTCTCTTGCCAAAGGACTGGGAGAGAGACAGTCTAACACAATATAAAACATCTAGACAGCACATGCTGTACTCCAGTCAAACACCCAGGAAAAAACTGTAGTCACACCACTGCTCATGCCAGCAGAGGCCAAGGGGGAGCCTAGACTTGCATCCTCACCAGGCTGGAACCAGGCACCCCAACACCTCTATCATGGTGGGGTCAGCGAAGGTCAAGTAAGGAATCAAGACTTTCATATTCACCAGCTGGTAATTACTGCCCCATCTCCCAATTATCACAGTGTTAGTGGAAACAATGTGGGGAACTAGAACTCTCACCCTGCTCCCCATTAATGAAGAATCCCCATCTTGGGTGTCAACAGAGGCTAAATGGGGGAACATATACTTTTATTTCTATTTGCCAGTAATAAGGAAACTCCCTTGCTAAAGAGATTTCAGAGAAAGCCAGTTTCATATCATAATATAAAAATATTCATGTTTTATTAGGAAATATTTATCCTAGCAAGAACCAGGAAAATCTCAAAGTGAAGGAAAAATGACAATAAATAGATTTTAGCACCAAGATGACAGAAATGTTAGAATTATCTGACAAAGATTTTAAAGCAGTCATAATAAAAATGCTTCAGTGAGCAATCCATAGCAAAGAACTAAGATATAAAGAAGATTCAAATGGGAGTTCTGCAACTGAAAAATATAATAACCAAAATGAAAACCTTAATGGAGAGCTCAACAGTGGATGGGTTCAACTGAAGGGGACTAAGGAAGGAATCAGTGAATTGAAATATAAAATAATAAAAATTACCCAGTGTGAGCAACAGAGAGAAAATAGATGGGGGTAGGGGGGACACAAAGCCTCAGGGACTCGTGGAACTATAACAAAAAAGCTAATATTTGTGTCATGTGAATTCTTAAAGGGGGAAAGAGGGTGGGGTAGAAAAATGCTAGAGGAAGTAATGGCTGAAAATTTCCCCAAATTGTCAAGAAACATAAACATACAGATTTAAAAAGGTGCACAAGCCACAAACAGGGTAAATCCAAATAAATTCAGGCCAAGAGGCACCATGATTAAACTTCTGAGAACTAAAGACCTAAAGAGCCATGAAATCAGCCAGAGTGGGGGGAAAATAACACCTTACCATTATAAGAAAGAATTTGAATGACAGCAGAATTTTCACCAAAAACTATGGAAGCCAGAAGGATAGTGGCACAATATTTTCAAATTTAGAAAGAATAATTGTCACCTGGAATTCTATATACTCTGAAAATATCCTTCAGGAATAGAAGGGACTCAGTAAATTCTCATGAAGAGAAACAAGGGAATTTGTGATTAGCGGATCTTAACACCTTATCACCCCCCATCCCGCCATGGGTAATAGAAGTTCTCTAAATGGGGGTGCCTGGGTGGCTCAGTTGGTTGAGCATCCAACTTGGGCTCAGGTCATGACTTCACGGCTTGTGGGTTCCAATCCCGCATTGGGCTCTGTGCTGACAGCTAGCTTAGAGCCTGGAGCCTTTTTCAGATTCTGTGTCTCCCTCTCTCTCTGACCCTCCCCTGCTCACGCTGTCTCTCTGCCTCAGAAATAAGTAAAACATTAAAAAAAATTAAAAAAAAGAAAGAAGTTCTCTAAACAGAAAGGAAATTATAAATGAGTGAACCATGGAATATTAAGAAAGAAGAAAAGAACGTGGTAAACATAAATAGGAGTACATACAATAGACTTTCTGCTTTTGAATTTTCAAAATTATGTTTGATGAATGAAACAAAATTATAACAGTGATGTGATTTTATATTAATGTACAGAAAAATTTTAAACAGGGATGGTAAAGGGTTATAGGAGGAAGTAAGTTTTGTATACTTCACTCAAACTAGTAAAATGAGGACACCAGAGGACTATAAGTTACATACATATGTTATACTTAGAGCAACCACTAAGATTTCAAAGAGATACCCTTTATCCTAGGCAGATCAAAGTGAAATTCTAGAAAGTGTTGAAGTAGCCTACAAAAAGGCAGGAAAAAGAAAATAGAAACAAACAGAATAAACAGGAAAAAAAACAAATGACAGACTTAAGCCTCAATATATCAGTAACTACATTAAATGTAAATAGGTTAAATATAAAACAGAATTTGATAGAGTAGATTAAACAGTGCGACCTAACTACATCTCATATACAAGAAACTCACTTCAAATATAGTGTAATGATACAGGCAGATTGAAACAAAAAGGTTGGTAAAAGCTAAAATATGCAAACATCAATCAAAGGAAATCAGGAGTGACTGTGTTAATATGTCAGATATTAATATAGATGTCAGATATTAATATAGATATCAGATAAAGTAGACCTCAGGGCAAAGACCAGAGACAAAGGGGTTATGTAAAGGGTCAGTCTACCAAGAAGATGTGGCAATCTCAAATGTATCTGCACCAAACAACAGAGCTGTAAAATATGGGAAGCAAAAATCAATAGAACTAAAAGGAGAAATAGACAAAACCACAATTATAATTAGAGACTTCAACACCCAGCAGCAGAAAATTGGTAAAAACCTAGTTGAACTATGTTTAACACCATCATTAACTAACTGGAAATTGATATCTGTAGACTCCTTTATCCAGCAGAGCATAATACACATTCGAATCAAGCACATACAGAATAGTCAACAAGATAGACCACATTCTAGGCCATAAAATGCACCTTACCTAATGTGAAAGAATAGAAAACAGACAGTTATGCTGTAAGGACCATAACTAATTAAACTAGAAGTTAACAACAGAAAAAAGACTGGAAAACCACAAAATATTTGATTAAAACACACTTCTAAATAATACATGAATCAAAGAAGAAATCTCAAAAAGAAATATAAAAATATTTTCAACTAGTGAAAATGAACACACAGTTTGTCAAAGCTTGGGAGCTGCAGTGGAAACAGTGTTGGAGGGAAATTTATACCATTGAATGCATATATTAAAAAATAAAAAATAACAAAAATCAGTAATCTAAGTTTTCATCTTAGGAAACTAGAAAAGGAAGAGCAAATTAACTCCAAGTAAGCAGAAGAAAAGAAAGAATTAGAGCAGAAATCAGTGGAATTGAAAACAGGAAGTGAATAGAGAAAATCAGTGAAACCAAAAAGCTGGTGCTTAGAAAAGTTCAACAAAAGTGATAAGGCTACTTCCAGGCTAAGAAAAAAAGAGGACACAGATTACAAATATCAGAAATGAAAGAGGAGATATCATTATAGATACCATGGGAATTAAAAGAGTAAGAAAGAAATAACATGAACAACTCCATACCTGGCGATAATTTATGTGAAATGGACCAATTCCTTGAAAGACACAGTTTGCTAAAACTCATACAAGAAGAAATAGGTGATCTGAATAGGCCTATATCTATGAAAGAAATTTAATGAATGAATGAATGAATGAATGAATGAATGAATGAATGAATAATATTCCAGAATAACTCGGGCCCATATGGGTTCAGTGGCGAGTTCTACCAAATATGTTAAGATTTATACCATTTCTTTACAGTCCTTCAGTGGATAAAATTAGAAAGAATACCTCCCAGTGCTGTCTGTGAGGCTAGCACTATCCTAATGCCAAAGTCAGACAAAGACATTATAAGAAAAAGAAACTGCAAACCTATACCTCTTGTGAACATTGATGCAAAAATTGTCAACAAAATATTGGCAAGTTGAATCTTTAAAAAGCATAAAAAGAATTGTACATTGTGACTGAATTTATCCCAGGTATGACTTAACATCCAGGAAGCAACTTTATTCTTTATTTTTTTAAGTTTATTTACTTATTTTTGAGAGAGAGAGAGAGAGAGAGAGCATGAGCAGGGTAAGGGCAGAGAGAGAGAGAGAGAAAGAGAGAAGGGGGGGAGAGAGAGAGAGAGAGAGAGAGAAAATCCCAAGCAGCCTCCATGTTGTCATTGCAGAGCCTGATGCAGGGGTCAGACCCATGAGCAATGAAATCATGACCAAGCTGAAATCAAGAGTCAGATGTTTGGGATGCCTGAGTGGCTCAGTCAGTTGAGCATCCGACTTCGGCTCAGGTCATGAGCTCACAGCTTATGGGTTTGAGCCCTGTGTCAGGCTCTGTGCTGAATGCTTGCTCAGAGCCTGGAGCCTGTTGCAGATTCTGTGTCTCCTTCTCTCTGCTCTCCCCTGCTCATGCTCTGTCTTACTCTGTCTCTCAAAAATAAATAAATGTAAAAAATTAAAAAAAAAAAAAAAAAAAAAAGAGATGCTTAACCAACTCAGCCACCCAGGGCCCCACAACTTTATTCTTAATATCCACATACTAGAAACAGCTCAGATGTCCTTCAGCAGGTAAATACTTAAACAAAGGGTAGTTCCTCTCTATCATGGTATACTATTCAGCAATAAAAAGGAATAGGCTATTGATTTTTGTGACAATTCGGATGGTTCTCAAGGGCATTATACTGAATGGGAAAAAAGCGCCCATATCAAAAGGTCACATACTGTGCGGTTTGATTTATATAACATTTTCCAAGTGATAGAATTATAGAGATGGAAAACATATTAATGTTTGCCAGAGTTTAAGAGGAGATGGGGGTGGGGGTTAGAGGGAGGAAGGGCTAGGGTATGAAAGGGCCACATGGGAGATCCTTGTGGTGATAGAATGTTATGTATCTTCCCTGTACTTGATCTTAGTGTGTGACATTTCTGTAAGATGTTACCATTTGAAGAAACTAGGGAAAGTATACATACAATATCTCTCTATTATTTTTTATAACTGCATGTGAATGCACAATGATCTTAAAACATTTAATTTTTAAAAATGCATGCTTGCCTAAAAGGGCAACTGCTATCATTTTTCCACCGAATGTCTCATTGATAATTGTATAGACTTATTATATTGATATAATTTTCCCAGACAATGCCTACTCATGATTTTATTGACATTCCCTAAGAGTAAAATGGAGAGTCAATTAGAGTAGGGAGAATAAGTGTGTTTTTAGGAAACCTGAATTAAATTATTGTGCTGTAATCCCAGACTTTAGCCTCTGCTACAAAGCTGTAATCATCAAGACAGTATGGTATTGGCACAAAAACAGACACACAGACCAATGGAATAGAATAGAGAACCCAGAATTGGACCCACAAATGTATGGCTAAGTAATCTTTGACAAAGCAGGAAAGAGTATCCAAAGGAAAAAAATACAGCCTCTTTAGCAAATGGTGCTGGGAAACTGGACAGCAACATGCAGAAGAATGAAACTGGACCACTTTCTTACACCATACACAGAAATAAACTCAAAATGCATGAAAGACCTAAATGTGAGACAGGAAACCATCAAAACCCTAGAGAAGAAAATGGGCAACAACCTCTTTGACCTCAGCTGCAGTAATTTCTTACTTGACACATCTCCAGAGGCAAGGGAAATAAAGGCAAAAATGAACTATTGGGACCTCACCAAGAAAAAACCTTGCACTGCAAAAGAAGCAATGAAGAAAACTAAAATGCAACCAAAGAAATGGGAAAAGATATTTGCAAATGACATCGGATAAAGGGTTAGTATCCAAAATCTATAAAGAACTTACGAAACTCAACACCCAAAAAACAATCCAGTGAAGAAATAGGCAGAAGACATGAATAGACACTTTTCCAAAGAAGACGTCCAGATGGCCAACAGATAACATGAAAGATGCTCAATATCACTTATCATCAGGGAAATACAAATCAAAGCCACACTGAAGATACAACCTTACACTAGTTAGAGTGGCTAAAATTAACAACTCAAGAAACAACAGAGGCTGGCGAGGATGTGGAGAAATGAAAACCCTCTTGCACTGTTGGTGGGAATGCAAACTGGTGCAGCTGCTCTGGAAAAGTGTGGAGGTTCCTCAAAAAAGTAAAAATAGAACTACCCTACAACCCAGCAATTGCGCTACTTGGTATTTATCCAAAGGATGTAGGAGTGCTGATTCGAAGGGGCACATGCACCCCAATGTTTATAGCAGTGCTTTCAACAATAGCCAAATTATGGAAAGAGCTTAAATGTCCCTCAACTGATGAATGGATAAAGATGTGGTTTATATATACAATGGAATACTGCTTGGCAATGAGAAAGAATGAAATCCTGCCATTTGTAGCAGCATGGATGGAACTGGAGGGTATTACACTAAGTAAAATATGTCAGTCATAGAAAAACAGATATCATATGTTTTCACTCATATGTGGAACTTGAGAAACTTAACAGAAGACGTGGGGGGAGGGGAAGGGTAAAATAGTTACAAACAGAGAGGGAGGGTGGCAAACCATAAGAGACTCTTAAATACAAAGAACAAACTGAGAGTTGATGGGGGAACAGGAGAGAGGGGGAAATGGGTGATGGGCTCTGAAGAGGGCACTTGTTAGGATGAACACTGGGTGTTGTATGTAAGCGATGACTCACAGGAATCTACCCCCAAAACCAAGAGCACACTGTATACCCTGTATGTTAGCCAACTTGACAATTATATTTTAAAAATTTATTATGTTCATTTTTTGCCTCATTTGCCAAAAGCAGAGGACACAAAGAAAACTGGAGCAGTTATGTGGGCAATCCAGGCTCTCTGTGTTGGACCCTCACATCTCCAAAAAGGAATGGCTGAAAAGTCTTTAAAGGACCCTTCAAGGGGACCTGGGAGGCTCAGTCAGTAAAGCGTCCAACTTCGGTTCAGGTTATCATCTCACGGTTTAAGAGTTCAGCCGCCACATCAGGCTCTGTGCTGACAGCTCAGAACCTGCTTCAGATTCTATATCTCCCTCTCTCTCTTTGTCCTTTCCCCCACTTATCAAAAATAAATAGATATATATAGACTTTTTTTTTAAAGAACCCTTTAGATCTCAGATTTCTCTTAAGTTACTGTCAGAAACAGAGGCTGGCTTCTCCAAAGGAAGAGCATCTAACTAAGAACTAGAATGTTTAAAAGTTGCCATTTTACATGGAAAGTTCTAATCCATCTCAGATGCTTCTGCAGGAGAGCTCAGGAATAATCTTTACAGAGTCTGATGTGTTTGAAAGGCTCCCATATTGTAAGATTGTCCAGAGCTGTACATTGCTGGTGTTACATCAACCAAGGAGATGTGTGACTGTCAGTAATGACTTGGGTTTTTAGTAAAGAATATATTAAGAATCATTGTCTAATTTTGTAGTGCTTTGGAATTGATGAAATATTTAGTCGTCTTCCCCAGTCCTAACCTTTCCAGTCCCACTTAAGATTCATACACCCCTACCCTCAGCTGCCCAGGAGATGTGTGTTCTACACTTTCAGAACTGTTTGAAATTAGGACTTTTTCTTTGTTTCTTCATGTCTTTACATACCCTGTTTCCCCAACATTTTATGTCCCATGAGGCATTGATAATCTTTCAAGATTCATTCCAAAAATTATCTTTCCCTTATTGTTTTCCCTGATGGCACATTTCTCTTTTCCTTACCCAGAGAAAAGTTATGTATTTCTCTCTCTTGACTGTGTATATTATTCTTAACATACGATAGCTCCTATGGTGTGAAACTTGCCACATAGCATATAAGGGGCTCTTTTCCCTTATCTCCACTTTAGACTCTGATTTCCTTCAGGGAAATGATTTTTCTCCATTCACCTTTAATCTCCAAGATCCAGCAACAACACCTGACATTAGGTGCTCAATAATGGTAAATGAGTAAGTTAAAGTAAATATGAACATTCTTATTTTCACACAAAGAATTGGAGGTTTGGAAATTTAAAAGATGTATTCTGGGTACAAAGCTGACATAAAAGGAACTGGAGCTTGGATCGAGTAAGTGATTTCAAGGATAATGGTTTCTCCCCCTGGGATACCTGGCACCTTTTCCAGTTCCACCTTACTGCAATGAAAAGAGCCATATGTTTCACTGATCTGTGCCAAATAGACATTACAAATGGGAAATGGCACACATGGAGAGTAAGAGCATTGATTCTGAAGCTAAACTGTACTCAAATTCCAGCTTCTTACCTTTTGGTAATTGTCTGATTTCTCTCTGCCTCATGTGTAGTAGTACCCATCTCCTGCGATTGTCATAGAGTGAGATAAGCTACTATGTATAAAGCATTTAGAACAGTGCTTCACACATTAGGCAGTTTCTGTATTTATTACGATATGTATTTGTTGATAAAAATGGAGAAATGAAGAATTCCTTATTAAATACAAAAACGTGAGAACTGTTTCAGCTCATAGCTAATACAAAAATAGGCAACGGACCATATTTTGCAGACTTTCAGTCTAGATCATTAATTCATTAAAAGGTTGCAAAGTGATGCTGTTGTTCTTTAAGACATTTCATGTCCTATCTGCAATGCTTCTAAAAAGAAAAGCTTCCTCCCTATTGACTAATTTGGTAACTCACTGGTACAACTTGATAGGTTACAAATGTTTTTATATAAAAGAGTCCAGTCTCCTATGGGAAGTCCAGTGCTGCCTACCATATATCACTTTTGTACTAACTATACTGAACATGAAATCTGTGCTCAGAAAAGTACATTGTCCATGGTACCTACATAATACTTTCATTTTGCAAGCACTTCAGTTAGAATTGAGATCCTGCATTCTCTGACTTGGACCCATGTTTTTTTACCTCACTCTCAGGCTGCCTCTCAACTCTTGAAGAACATGTTGCCTTTGAAGTGTGAGCCCATCCAGTTATGCCATCAGGAAGTCCAGTGGAGTGTGGATAACTTCCCTTTCATGCCTAGTGATCCCTGTTCATTAGCGCATAACCACACCATCGAAGGGTGTAGTTAATATTTGTGTCATTTATAGCAGAACTAGCAAAGCTTAGCTATTCATTACTTAGCAAACTTGTCTCTAATTTGAGTGACCCTTTATTATGGCAGTGGTATAAATAGTTCATGTTTAATATTAACATGTTGTCCAATGAGCGATACGAAACACCTTATCATTAATGTGTTGTCCAATGAGAGATATGAAACATGTTATCATTAACATGTTATCCAGTGAGAGATGTGAAAAAAAATAATCTGTAAAGGATCAAATAAGTTGCTTATGGAGACTTTTTAAAAGCACCTGCCAATCATTTGAATGTTAATGATGTTCATTTTTTTAATGGAAAGCAACATTAATGATGTTTGGGCTTTCATTAAAACATTTTCCTTTCCAATTTTTTTAAATGTTTTATTTACTTCTGAGAGAGAGAGAGAGCGAGCATGAGGAGGGGAGGGTCAGAGAGAGAGGGAGACAGAGAATCCAAAGCAGGCTCCAGGCTCTGAGCTAGCTGTCAGCACAGAGCCTGACATGGGGCTCGAACTCACAGACTATGAGATCATTACCTTAGCCGAAGTCAGACGCTTAACTGACTGAGCCACCCAGGCGCCCCAAAACATTTTCCTTTCCCGTAGATGCCTCCCTGACTGTAATTGTGTCTTTGTGACTTTAACCTGGGACTGAGGAGATGAAATACTGATTTAGAGTTCTTTTTGTTGTTGTTGTTGTTAACGTTTATTTATTTTTGAGAAACAGAGAGTGCAAGCAGGGGAGGGACAGAGAGAGAGGGAGACACAGAGTTCGAAGCAGGCTCTAGGTTCTGAGCTGTCAGCACAGATCCCAACATGGGGCTCAAATTCACAAACCATGAGCTCATGGCCTGAGCCAAAGTTGGATGCTTAACCAACTGAACCACCCAGGAACCCTTGGAATTCTGATTTCATTATATGATAAGAAGAATGGATGGTGGACTTCATCAGGTGGAGTAGTGTTTGGAGTTAAATTTAACATACATTTTGAGTAATGTGTTTTTCCTCACCCTTTGAATTACGAATGGTAGTTAGACTCAGACTTCACCACACAACCAGTGTGCTTCCACATTTATTAGTCATGGGATTGAACCTGAAATTGCTGGGAAGTAGACTAGTCATATTCCAGTTCAATGGACAACCAGGCAAGACGTCGTTGGGAATTGCAACATTCTACACGTCATCACCAAAGGATGGTGTGGGGGAGAAGCAAGATTTGGTGAGGTTGAGGATGTCTCTTATCTTTTTCAAATGCTTAGAACATGGTGGTGAGAGAATCTTCCGCACAGGCTAAAGTTTGCCAACTGCTGGCTTCAAGTGGCTGGGTGTCCTCTTAGGTAGTGCTTCAGATTTTGGTCCTGGCCTCACAGAGAAACAGGGGTAGTCAGGTAAAAATGACATGTGCTAAGTCCATGACTAAAGAAGAGACCTTTGGCATTTTGACTTTGGCCTTCTGTCTAGCTAAAGCTTATACATGTAGATTAAAATTTAGCCTGATTCCTCAGGCTTGACTTGAATGTGTCTGTCTCTTTTCTAATGGGAAAGTTTAGAACAAAATAAATTTCATTTACTACTTCCAGATTTTCTCATTTAAAGAGTGTGTGGGAAAATGATGTCCAAAGTATCACAGTTTAGGGTCATTGCCCACATTAACATACACTGATTCCCTTGGGTTTTAGTGAGTTGCTGTCAGAATAGTTCATTCTTTGGAATACAATACAGATTTTGTCACTTAGAAGCCTGTTTTAGGGAATATAGTGTGATCTTCATTAGAATCTTGAAATGGAGAAATTCATCCACCAAATGAACAGCATTTTCTTTCATTTCCTTTTTTAATGTTCATTTTTTGGGGGGAGGGAAGAACCTGAGTGGGGGAGGGGCAGAGAGAGAGGGAGACACAGAATCTGAAGCAGGCTTCAGGCTCTGAGCTGTCAGCAGAGCACGATGTGGGGCTTGAACTCAAAGACTGGGAGATCATGACCTGAGCTGAAGTCAGACGCTTATCAAACTGACCCACCCATGCACCCTGTACTAGTTTTCTTTTTTAAAATGATCCAAGGGAATAAGAGCTTTGTGACTAGCTCCGTGACATCTGGAAAGTTCTGTTAGCACTTAACCCATTTTAGGTGATTGAATATATTTACATGATTTGGGATAATGGTGAAAACACTGTGTTTAAAAAGCATATATAGTATATATAAGTAAATAAATAAATATAAATTTATTTATTATAAATAATAAGTAAATATATATTTATATTTTATTTTTATATATTATGGTAATATATTATAAGTAATATAATAATATTATATTAGTAATATAAGTAAATATTTATATTTATATTTTTTAATTATATATAAATTAAACATATTTATAAATATTTATATTTTAATATATTATGATAATATATTATATATTTATAAATAAATAAA
>JAESUZ010003201.1:0-28148 GCA_017311185.1 Proteles cristata cristata
ATTTGCTTTTTACATCTCTATACGCTGTCTATCTAAAACGGGAAATGTGAAGAAGATGCAAACACTCTTGTATATCTCAAGTCTACTGTCATTGTGAGCCAAAATTCAGCTGATTCTGTCCTATTGATTTTAGAAACAAGTGTCAGCGTCCACATCAAAGATGATCCTAAATGGACACGCGTACTTGATGAGAATGGGTATCCTTTCTGTTCAACAATCTGAACACAGCACCTAGAGATGAAATGTCATGTCACTATGTATTCAGACACCCCTGCACGACCAAATAAATGCACTGAGCAAAAGGATCAATGACAGATAGAGTGATGTGGCTATCTAGGTAGAGTATCTTCAAAGTCAAACTTGTTTTGGTGAGTTAGCTCCAAAGGTATATCCATAGAGATAAATCTGGTCACCCCGTGGCTCAAAACAGATCGCTAAGCCAGCAGCATTGTCATGAAGTGTAATTTCCCTTTCCTAGAACAGACTTGACTGGTGTGTCAAAATGATCACCGGCATGTTAGATTTCTAGTGACATCACCATCACCACCACCACCACCACCACCATCATCATCATCTTGGTGATCACCGTCATCAATTTATTCGTTTTCCTACCTGCTCGTCTATTCCTTTGGTTCCTTTTGCTGCTCAGACTTATTTTAGTACCTCCGTCTCCTATCCCACCTACAGTTCCCACTCTATCATGGGAAAAGCCATTTCAGTCACGGAAAACTTAAGAATCAGAGAATTAAGAATCACGAATGAGTGTTATCCTTTCACAAATAACATAACACTAATTTAACCAACTGATATCTGAAAAGTGATTTGTCTACGGATCCACATAGAAATGCATTTCTGTCTGTATTTTGCCACTCTCAAAAGCCCTTACACCCCCAAATGAAACATTACTCCGAAATTCAATTGTAATACAACCATAATGAAAATACAGCTTCTGAGAAACATTTTTGTAAAGTTTCCTTTTGAGAGAGAGAGCGAGAGACGAGTGGAGGAGGAGCTGAGAGAGAGGGAGACACAGAAGTTTCACCAGGGTCCAGGCTCTGAGCTGTCAACACAGAGCTCAACGCGGGGCTCGAACACAGGAGTAGTGAGATGATGAGCTGAGCCAAAGTTGGATGCTCAACCCACTGAGCCACCAAGGCGGTCTGAGAGTACGACTTCTTTACCTTTCTGTTCTGATTTGCTTCTCCTAGCAAAGCACTGTCCTCTATTTGACCCTTCTTCTTTGTAAAGCTACATCCCTAATGACCAGGACATCCACATTCCTTGGCCCAGTTGGGGTGCTTTGTATCCAAACTCCAAACTATTCCACTGCAGTTCAGGCAGGGCTCCTTGTTGTGGACGAAATGACAAAAGACAAGACACACACAAAAGACAGACACAGACACGACACAACTGCGGCCGGAGGAACAATTCTACGCAAGCCCCTCTTGCGGTTTATTTTAAACCCCGGTAACTGGATACAAACAGAAATTTACAAGCTGCATTCCTTTACCAAGTAAGGGCAAGTAGCCAAACACATTTCAAGGACAGGGGAGAGCTATTGGAGGGAGCGACCACAACATGTTTCCGAAGCGGCCTGCTCACAATTGCAGCCTCCTCCTTAGTTCTAAGGAGGGCATGTTCCCTCGTGTGTGAGCGGATCATTGACCTTGGATACTGTGTGCAAGCCACTTGGCAGAACATCCTGTTTGAGGCATGATCTGCCCAGGCAGAGAATCCCGTTTGAGGCACATCTCCACGTCCCTAACCACGCTTTCTTGTGCTCACTGTCGGGCTCCCACATCTCCCCCTTATCCTGAGAAGCGGTAGCAAACTGTAAGGCGGCGAGAACGCATTGTCTATTCTTTTTGAGTTGTTGCCTTCTTCGCCAGCACCGGAAGACTAAAATACTAATACAGCATAAAAGTATTATGAAGAAAGTATTCACGAGAACACTTCCAATTAGGGTAGACACATGTCCAAGAGGATTCCAATGATTCATCCCTTTCTGTAAACCCCTAAACAGATCGGACCCAGTAGTGTCAGGGTGCGTTTTGCTAAATGTAGACACAATTTGCTGGTCTAACTCCATCATTTCCTTAGTGAGGTTTGGATGCCCTGGTAATGACCGTTTCACCTTTTCCCAACCTTCACTCACGTTAAAAGGCACAGACGTGATCCATGACTGAGAGGAGTTCCAATCACATTTCAGTACACTTTCTGTGGAGAAGACAGTTAATGGATCCCCAAGCCACGAAACGGTATGGTGAAGATGGAGTCCATCAGTTGCAAGGTTGTGCATCCAGATCTCGTTGTGGTTGCCATAAGCAATGAGAGTCTTTCTGCCACTCCCGTACAAAGTCTGCCATTTGAATCCCTTGATGCAACGCAAGTCCAGCCACGGCAGCGGTTGCAGTCACTGCAGCCACTGCAAGAACGGAAACTATGATGAGTCCAAGTATGCATCGGGACCGGTGAAGCAAAGTTGGTTTAGCAGTCACCCAGTGAGATACAGCCAAAGAGTCAGACCAAGGTCTTGTCCCATTTACAGGGAACCATCCTTCGCTTCGAGATTTCACAATCACCAAGGAAAAATTAGAGTTATCGATTTGTGTTCCAAACTTTTCCACCAGGACTGATTTACACATTGTGTGAAATTACAATGATTACATGATATAGATCCTTCTGTAGCATTCCAAGTTCAATTCCCTTACAACCATGCGAAGGGGTATTTTAGGCAAGCCGTAGCAGAATCAGATTTATTAACATGCAAGTTAACATGAAAGGGACCTGAACTGTCAGTCTTATTCCAAGTAGAGTTTCCTGACCCTATGGTGAGATTCCTTGAAACTGCCCATGAGGTCCAAATATTCCCTTGAAAATGCGGATACCCTAACATTTGGAACTGAGGGGAAAAGAGTGCCAACTGCTGCCATTTTATGGTTTCATTACCGTTATCCATTAAAGTACCATGAATTCGATGCCATTGGGAAGTTTTGTTAGACCATTTTTCCAAAATTGGATCATGGTCAGGGCTCCGACCTACAATAACAAATCCACAATAATTCAGGACCTTAAAAGGCTGATGACCTCGGCATCTTTCCCATTCCAAAGATTCTAGAGAAGGAATACAAAAAATAGAAGGGCATCATGGTATAAAGGTATCAGGATGGTGACTCATCGGCATCGTAGAGCTGTGGACTCCCTTGGTGGAAACAAGCACAGTCAAGAGAGCAGGATGATAATTATTATAGGTTACCCCCCAGGGATTATCAGAGTAATAATTATGCTTTCTTGTAGAGAGGCAAAAGGGATATCCTCCAATGCCCAGGGGGAGACCCTCGCCTGCAACAGAAACATTACTCATGTTATATTGATTATTATGATCATACAGATGCTCAATTCTTCCAAACGCGGGTGGTGGGAAGAATGCAGTTTCATCGGTGCATACCTGTACTTCAGGTTCACCCCAAGAGACAGCTCTCACAAGAGGAGGATTAGGAACAGAAACGCAAGAAGTGTATTCTATCGCTTGCGCATGTATTACCCGACAGACAAAAACAGCCATCTTTTCTTCTTCTTTCCTTCGGAAATGCAATTCTGCTGCTGATAGATTTTCTTTGCTCCGAATATTCAGAAAATTTAAAGTCAGTAAGGTTTTATTTCAGACGTCTTTTGGTTTCATAAATCTCTCCTGTTCTCCCTATTTTTTCTTATTTTTTCACTGAACTCGCGTAAAGTACGATTACCTCTTTCAATGAGAGCTTGTCCTTGACTATTACAAGGGATGCCAAAAGTATGAATTACATGATATTGGGATAAAAAATGAGCTAATTTTGCAGATTGGTAGGCGCGCGCATTATCAGATTTCAATTCAATTGGGACCCCCATCACAGCAAAACATGATAATACATGAGTAATAACAGCACCAGAGTTTTCAGAATGTAATGCAGTAGCCCGTTGGAAATGTGTGCATGGATCTATAGTATGCTGGACGCCTTTTTGTTGTCCAAAGGATGAAAGAAAAATTACATCCATTTGCCATACCTGATTTGCTCGCAATCCTCTTATGTTGACACCTGGTGGGGTAAATGGTAAGGTAAAAGGTGCACAAACAGACCAAGAGCAAACCATGTTTTGAGCTTGCTTTCGAGCAATAGCATATGACTTGTTGAATCCTTTAGAGTTAGTATGTTGCAAACGCTGTTCTTGTTTTGCTGCTTCTATAGGAGAAAGCAATGCATCAATTATAAGCAGTTCCGGAGGACAAGGGTGCAGGAAGGGCGGAACGGGCACGGATATGGGTAAAGAAAATGAATTCTGAACGCCGCAGGAGGGATCGTTGTACCTGAAAACACAATGTGTCAATATCTGTCTTAAGAGGTAGAGGCAGCTAACCCTGAGGAAGCTGCAGACAAGAGAGAACAGCATACCGGGAACCTGAAACAATGTTAACAGGGAGCTGAGGAAACCCTTGCAGAAGGAAAGAAACAGCCCACAGCTCAGCAGGCTGTACAGACGAGAATGAATGGGGAAGGACTTTAGAACGTTGAAAGGTACAATATCCAGTGGTGTTTCTTTTTGCCTCAGTAAAAACTGTGTGTCCCTTAACTGGAACATCTGAAATCGGAGATTGAGATATCACGGGGTTAGTTCGAAGAAAATCCATCAGTTTAGATGACGGATAGTGGTTAGAAAATGAACCAGGAAATGAAGCAAGGGACATCTGCCAATTTTCATCCAATTGGAAACATACAGCCCTCTGAGCATTCGTTAATTGCGTAACAATCTGGTGTGGAAGATCCGCCCAGGGTTTCTGGTGTTTTAGGTCTTCTATTTGGAAACGAGGGGGAGGGGAAGGCAGAAGGGGCAAGTTGACAGCAGGAGGCAGAGAAAGAGAATTAGCAGTTTTAAAGTTTGTGAGCTGAGACAGAGGAGTAGACCTAAGGTTTGTTAGGCAGTCTATACCAGTCTGGAGAAGACAAGGAACTTCCCCGAAACAAAAGGAGTTTCGGCAGCTGCTTGGGCATCTTCCTTAAAGTCCCTGCCTTGGACCTACAGTCCCCGAGGGGTACTCACCCCTTCGGGTTCGTTGGCGCTCAAACCCCACGTTGGGCGCCAGATATTGCGGACGAAATGACACAAAGACAAGACACACACAAAAGACAGACACAGACACAACTGCGGCCGGAGGAACAATTCTATGCAAGCCCTTCTTGCGGTTTATTTACTACCCCGGTAACTGGATACAAACAGAAATTTAGAAGCTGCATTCCTTTACCAAATACGGGCAAGAAGCCAAACACATTTCAAGGACAGGGGGGAGCAACGGGGGGAGGCGACCACAACATGTTTCCTACGAGGCCTGCTGACAATTGCAGCCTCCTCCTTAGTTCTAAGGACGGCATGTTCCCTCGTGTGAGAGCGGATCATTGACCTTGGATACTGTATACAGGCCCCTCGGCAGAACATCCTGTTTGAGGCATGATCTGCCCAGGCAGAGGGTCCCGTTGGCAGGCCCATCTCCGCGTCCCTAACCACGCTTTCTTGTGCACACTTTCGGGCTCCACACTCCTGAAGCAGTAGGCACAGGGTTTGGTCTGCCATCAGCATATTCAAGTTGAAGAAATAGTATGGATGGATCACAGGGACCAAGTGGGAAAATTCCTTGCACAACAGGGTGCACCAATCACAGAGCCGTGGCTATTCCTCCTTCATGCCAGAGCTGTTAGCCTTTCAGTGTTCCAAGAAGTTACATCAGAACAGCCATTCAAATGCGCGGGCTATTTCCTACAAAGTTCAAAACCAAATAAATGAGTGCTGTTTCTGTCATTAAGTTCCCTGAAGTTGGTTTTATCTCAAAATAAACAGAAATTCAAAAATTACTTTGGCTCATTAGGGGATCATCTACTTAATCTAAATATGCCTTCCTTACGCTACAATTTTTAGTTACTCTTTTAGAGTGTGAACCACAGGGAGGCAAGTTTTATTCATTCCTTATTATTAGAGCCCACAATGGTGTCTTCAGAAAACAGTAAACACTTTGATTTGGGGGATAATTCCTTCTTGAAACATGCCTGTAATCCGAAGCACTTGTCTGTCTAAGCAAACTTCAAGAACCATTGGCTCCGATGGGATCCTGTGACGTTGGCATCATGTACTAATCCTACTTCCAAACATCGCTCTTTTGTCAAGTTATTAGAAATGTTTGCTCGCCTTGCAGAACACTTGCAGAAGAAGTTCCTTGCAATCCAAGATTTTACTGCCTTTATTTTATTTTTTTTAAACTTTTTTTTTTATTTCTAGGATAGAGAGAGACAGCATGAACAGGGGAGGGTCAGAGAGAGAGGGAGACACAGACTCTGAAACAGGCTCCAGGCGCTGAGCTGGCAGTCAGCACAGAGCCCGACGCGGGGCTCGAACCCACAAACCGCGAGATCATGACCCAAGCGAAAGCCGGACGCTTAACCGACTAAGCCACCCAGGCGCCCCTGCCTTTATTTTTTTAATAGTTTTTTCTTTCTTTTGAGAGAGAGAAAGCAAGGATGGAAGTGGGAGAGAGACAGAGAGAGAGTGGGAGAGAGAATTCTAAGTAGGCTCCATACTGCCAGTGCAGAGCCTGACACAGGGCTTCATCTCACAAACTGTGAGATCATGACCTGAGACAAAATCAAAAGGAGAAGCTTCACTGATGGAACCATCTAGATGCTCCCGGAATCGATCTTGATGCATTAATAAGTGAAAAGTCAATTCTAGCTGGCATCTTCTCTACATTTTTCCAAGAAAGGCAATTTCTTCCTTGCTTTCAGAAAACATGCTTTTTCTTTCTAGCACTAGACAAATACCAGCTCTAAAAATTTTTCAACGTGTCTTCCAATACAGCTATATATTAAGAATTACAGTGTCAGCGATTGAACTGTACACTCTATCCCTATAAAATGTCAAGTTGTTACAGTTCACCTAGTACTTATTACTATTTCCTGATGCCCTGGTGATCGCCTTGAGAAGTACACATTTTGAGCATTCAGCACATTTAACTCTCTGCTGGAAACATTTCGACTAGTGGAAAGAGCAAACCGCGGAATCATTAAATCCGTTATTTCTTCTTATGTGTCAAAGCAATTCACCATGAGAAAGTACTTGATCACAGTGAGACTCATCCCCACTAATTTCTCTTTCACAGAGTTGTTTCACCATGTAAGGAACATTCTCTAGTAGAGAAAGCATACAAGTTCTAATTTACATGATATGAAAGCTTCACACGTATATTTAGCTGTAGGTGAAGAGAATTTCAAGATGAAGTCGAGGGAAAGGCCATGTCAGAATATTCAGAGATGTTCACAATTTTGACCCTACGATGAAACATGTATCCTGGAAATATGATGATGAGAACAACAGGAAGTGAAGACCATCAAATCAGATATTAACGATTTGTTGCAAGGCTTGTCATTTCTTATCAACCCGAGTGATTATGTCTTCCACGAAAAAATAAAATCAAATAAAAATCAGAGATTGGAAGATTCGCCAATCTCACAAGGTCACTTCTTCACAAATTAATCTGTAGAATCCCTGCAGTCTTCATTAAAGCCTAGCAAGCTATCAGTAGACATCAACAAGCTAATTCTTTTTTTTTTTTTAATTTTTAATGTTTTATTTATTTCTAAGAGAGTGAGAGAGAGACAGCATGAACAGGGGAGGGTCGAAGAGAGAGAGGGAGTCACAGACTGAAACAGGCTCCAGGCTCTGAGCTGGCAGTCAGCACAGAACCAGACGCGGGTCCCGAACCCACAAACCGCGAGATCATGACCCAAGTGAAAGTCGGACGCTTAACCGACTAAGCCACCCAGGCGCCCCTCAACAAGCTAATTCTAAAGGTGATCTGGAGAGGAATAAGACCCAGAATACCCAACACAATAGTGAGGGAAAAGAATGAAGTTAGGACACTGACATTCCCAGACTTAAAGGGTTACATTAAACGTATCATTGTCACATAGTGTGATACTGGCGAAGGAATAGACAAAATAGACCAATCGATCAGAAGAGAGAATCCAGAAATAGATGCACAGAAGTAGAGTCAACAGATCTTTGATAGAGGGCAAAGGCAAGAAAATGGAGCCATGACAGTCATTGCAAAAATACTGGTGAACAAGTTGACCATCAAAGCAGAAAATGATCCTCGATACAAGCCTTACCCCCATCATCAAAGTAACTCCAACTGGATCACAGACTTCTAAGGAAAATGTCAATCTATAAAACTCTCAGAAGAAAACATAGGCGAAAACCTAGATGATCTTGGGTCAGGTCATGGCGTTTGAGATAAAATACCAAAATCGTAATCCATGAGAGAAAGACCTGATAAGTTGGATTTCATGAAACTAAAAAGTTTTTCTTCGGGAAAGACACTGTCGAGAGGATGAAAAACAAGCCAAACTGCGAGAAAACACTTGTAAAAGACAAGTCTGAAAAAGGGTAGTTGTCCACAATCGAGAAAGGACTCTTAGAATAACCACAAAATCAACAACCCACGAAGGAATAGGCCACATTTCTTCATAGACACCTCACCAGAGGAGGTGGCGACAGCAAACACGTAAGCGTATACATAGGTGTTCCACATAATGTGACATCAAGGAAATACCAAGGAAAACAGCAATGAGATACTACTACGTACCTATTACAACTACCAAAATCCTAAACACTGACAACACAAACCACTGGTGAGAATGGAGAGCAAAGGGAACTCACATTCCTTATGAGTGGCAATGCAAATGGCGCGGCGACTCTGGAAGAGACTTTGGTGGTTTCTTACCGAACTAGATACCCTTATACCATATAAACCATACTAGCCATTTTGCTCTGCCGTATTGACCGGAAAAAGCTGAAAGTGTGTTTACACAAAAACCTACACATGGGGATGTTTCCAGCAGCTTGACTCGCGGTTTCCAAAACCTAGAAGTAATCAAGGTGTCCTTTCAGGAAATGAATGGATGGATACATAAAACATGGTATAGCCAGATAATGAAATATTAACCAGGACTGCAAATAAATGTGTGGGGTGCCTGGTGGGTCAGTCAGTTAAGCATCGGACCTTGATTCCAGCTCAGGTCATGATCTCATAGTGGTGAGTTCGAGTTGTGCACTGGGCTCACAGCTCGGAGCCTGGAGCCTGCTTCGGATTCTGTGTCTCCCCCTCTGCCCGTCCCACGCTCACACTAGGTCTCTCTCTCAAATAAATAAACATTGAAAAATTCACATGAAATAAAAAATAAGACAGCAAATAGAAAACGATGCATCTCGCAAATACAGAAATAATCCCACAAACAAATGAACTATGAATCTCTGTATGAAACAGTATGGAAAAAACTTAGAAGTGCAGTAGTCACTGAGTGCATCCTCAGTAGACATCAACAGTTACTAACCGTTCTTCTACAACGAAGTGCAAGAACACGATCTGAACAATCTACCTATTTTCTGATTCTAACTCGATGGCTTTCTGGAATAGGCAAAACTAGAGACAATAAAGGATTCGTGGTTGCCAGAGTTTGGGGGAGTAGCAGGGATGGATCAGAGAGAACAGAGATTTGAAGGGCACAGAAACTACCCTGTATGTTACGATGATGGTGAGAACATGTCTTCTAACTTTGTCTGTACCTACAAAATGGAAACCACCAAGACTGAACCATAGTGTGAACTAGAGTCTTAGGGTAAGTATGATATGCCACTCTAACTTCCTTAACGGCAACCGATGTACTGCTCAGGCAGGCAGGTCTTCCTGACGTGGGAAAGCCATGCAGGTGTGAGAGCAGGGGTCAATGAGAAATCACTGTACTTTCCCTTCCCCTTTGCTGTGACCTAAAACTTCTGAAAAATATCAATTCCATCTAGAGGTAACTGGGTGGCTTCGTCAGTTGAGCATCTGACTCTAGATGTCGGTTCAGGCCATGATCTCACAATTTGTGAGTTCAAGCCCCGCATTGGGCTCGGTGCTGATAGTGTGGAACACGTCTCTCTCCCTCTCTCTCCTGCCTGTCCCCAACTCACATATTCCTTGTTGCGGACAAAATGACACAAAGGACAAGACACACAAAAAAGACAGACACAGACACAACTCCGGCAATTTGATTACTCAGCAATCAAAAAGAATGAAATCTTACCATTTGCAACAACATGGGTGGAACTAGAGTGTATTTAATGGTAAGTAAAACAAGTCAGAGAAAGAAAAATATCATATGATTTCATTCATATTTGGAATTTAAGAAACAAAACAGATGAACATAGGAGAAGGAAGCAAAATTAAGATAAAAACAGAAGGAAACACATCATAAAAGACTCTTAAATATAGATAACAAACTGAAGGTTCCTGGAGGGGTGATGTGTGAAGAGATGGGCTAAATGGATGATGGGCATTAAGGAAGGCACTTGTTGGAAAGAGCACTGGATGTTCTATGTAAGTGATGAATCACTAAATTGTATTCCCGAAATCACTATTCCCTTCCATGTTAACTAACTTGGATTTAAATTTAAAAAAAGAAAGGAAGAAATTTCACCCTTGTGTATAGTCCATAGAGATAAGCATACTTATTGCAATTGATTCAGGCTTGTTGAGAGCATCATTGTTCATATCCATCAAATATTAGAAGCTATCCAAATACCAAGAAACTTTAGATTGGGAAACATGTTATGGATCTATAAAGAAAGCAGACCACAGGTAGAGCAACATTAGTGCCGCTAAAAGACATCTTTAAAAATATTTATTTATTTTGGGATGCCTGGGTGATTCAGTCAGTTAAGGGTCTGACTTCTGCTCAGGTAGTGATCTCACTGTGAGTTCAAGCTTTGTGTTGGGCTGTGCTGACAGCTCAGAGCCTGGAGCTTCCTTCAGATTCTGTGTCTCCCCTTCTATCTGCCTCTCCCATGCTCACACTCTATCTCTCTGTCTCTCAATAATCAATAAAAACATTCAAATGTTTTAATTAACTTAAAAATGTATTTCTTCTTGAGAGAGGGAAAGTGGGAGAGGGGCAGAGAGGGGGAGAGAGAGAATCCCAAGAAGGCTATCTGCTGCCAGCACAGAGCCAGATGTGGGGCTTGAGCTCGAGAAACATGAGATCATGACCTGAGCCTAAAGGAAGAGTCCAATGCTCTACAGACTGAGCCACCCAGGTGCCCCTAAAAGACGTCATTTTGAATACAAGAGAGCAAGGAACAAAAGATTATAGACACTGTGTTTACATAAAGTTCTAAACAAAGCAAAATGAGACTACGTTTAAAAGTGAGAGGAAAGCCAACACCTAGCCTCCCCCACCAAGAGAAAGGAAACTCCTCACCTCGCCAGGCCTCAGCTGGAGTCAAAAGTGGGGGCCTTTCTAGCTTAGGAGCTTGAGCTCTCTCTACAGAGATCCTTCTAGCTCCCATTCAGCCACACAACCGCACACACAGACACATGTGCACAGTTACAGCAAGGAAACACATCCAGACCAGGCCGCAGTACATGGACACCCCTAAGTGTGAAAGTACAGGGAGTTCACCTGCCCCCTGGCTCTGCAGGCATCTACTGGTGTGTAAACACATGTTCATTGCCAGTATTGCCCACACGCATCCTTCCCTCCTACTTGCACTGGCAGGGAATTTTTCAAACTTGTCCATCTGTCCTCAGGTTTTGTTAGCATTCAAGAGTCTCTCATGGTTTGCCTCTCTCCCTTTCACCCACCATTTACGCCCTTCTTCTCCGCTTTCCTCCTCAGTTAAGTACCTCCTAATCCTCTTATACGTGCAAACATATGATATTTGCCAGTTGCAATGACATGGATGAACCTCGAGAGCATTATGCTAATTAAAATAAATCAGAAGGAGAAAGCCATATGATCTCTCCTGTTGAATCAAAAACAAATAAATAAATTCATAAAACCAATTTCACAAAAATAATCGCAACTGGTGAGTAAGAATACTGATTTTAAAGATATTGAGGTAGGTGTAATATTATGTTTGATTCGTAGAATCAGCTTAGTTAGTTCTTCCTTTTAAGATGAAAGTAGCACATCTGTCCTTCCCTCTTCTCTCTGTCTTTTAGAGTTTATAGCTATTTTTATTTTAGAAATATATTTAAAATCTACATTCTCTTCTGCCATGGCCATCTGTACTTGCTTTCTTGAACATTCCTACTTTAGTGGTTTCATTGCTCTTACCCAGCCATTACACCATATTCATAAAATTAGGGGGCCTTTTAAAACATCATCTCTGGATTGGCTGGATTCCTTCCTCATATTAAGTTTTTCGTATGTCTTTGCAGGTAAGGCTCATGGATGATGTATTTGTGACAATTCTGTTAACTCGTAAAATTTCATAGTTATCGACGTGTGGCTGTATGGCTTTTTTTTTTTCTCCTGCAGGAAGACACTGAGCACACACTCTCATATACCATGTAGTGTCCTCACTACGAACTGATATTCCCGAACTGGGACACTTAAAAGTAGACCCAGTAGCCATACACTGTACTAAATACAATAACAGTGAAACACCAGATGTTGTATGAGTTTTCAAAAGAGTAAGAAGAGTTTGGGCAAAAGCACAGAGATCAGAACCAATCATGCAGAGACACCATCGAAACGTTGCCAGTCTCAGAGCCCAGGTAAGACACCACAGGGGTCAGGGAATCGGGGGCAGTAACCAGAGCCCGGTCCTTGAATGTCCTGAAACCCAAACTTTCTTCATAGACAATAGTATGATACCACTGTTTTCATAGAGTTCCCACCCCACTCCTGTCCCCACCCTCAGTTGTTCGCAGTCAGACTTCTACTGACTTTTGGCCTGGATCTTTCCACGTGTCCTTTGATCATGCCATTGGGCGTTGGCTGTGTCACAGAGCTGACTTTTCTAGGCATGGGTCTTCCCGCACACGTTTTTCTGAATAAGAATTCTGACTCATTTGACAATGTCTGCCCAATGCTCTTACTCTTCCAACCAACTTGGCTACGAATACTGTCACAGTTTCACACCTTCTTCCTTTCCGTTATCTGCAGACCCAGTTCTCCGATTTTCAATGTATAGAGGTCACATTCTGGAAAGGGGAAGCCGGCTTCAGGTTTAGCCCTCTCAAGTGAGTTGCTCCTTCTCTTAAGATACCTGAAGGATTTTGCTTATTCCTTTTATCCTTTAAGGGGATGTATGTATCTTATACTGTTCTATACACATCTCAGCCTTGGGGCCATAAATACATCTAAGACTCTTTTATTCTGGAAAACAGATGCACTTCTCCTTTGGGGTTTCCAATATTTCTGTATTCTGGGGCTATTTTACTGTATTGTACCTTGAACTACTATCTGGTTTATTTGTGAATCTCTTGATAATTGTATCTTCATGTAGCCTTTTCATTGCCATTGTCTTCTGGTTACACATTGATATCTTTCCTTTATTTTTTAAATGCTTTTAAGGTTTTTTATTTATCATTGAGAGACAGCACGAGTGGAGGAGGGGCAGAGAACGAGGGAGACACAGAATCTGAAGCAGGCTCCAGGCTCTAAGCTGTCAGCCTAGAACCCGAGGCGGGGTTCGAACTCCCACACTGTTAGATTATGACCTGAGCCAATGTAAGAGGGCTCAACCCTCTGAGCCACCCAGCCGCCCCTATCGCTTCCCCTGAAACTTGAGTCAAGATGCCGGTTTTTCACATGGAAACCTCATGTCTTTCTGCTTCTCCTCTGTTTACTGATCCTGTTTTGACCTGGTGTAGAGTCTTTGTTTTGTCCTCACCTCTAAATTCTCCATTTTGATACCTTTGCATTGACTTGACTTCTCGTCTTAGAGCTCTCATTCTCTTAAATCTAGCTGTTTCAATTCCACATCATGGAGAAATTGCATGGAAATGTTCTTCTGTTCCTAGGGTTATGTTTATTGTTAAGACTAAGGATCGTTCCTTTATTTTGCCCTGCTTTGTTTCCTCAATAGACATCCACTGATCCTGTGCCTTTCTTCCCTACGGCTCTTGTTTCATGTGGGATGTGAATTTTTCCCTCCATACGATTTCCTTTAGGTGAATGGCCTCTCACATGCTTTCTTTTTGTCTGGCTGTGGTAGCTGATATATTCCCTCTCTCTGCCCCTTGAAGAACATGTCAAATCCCACCCAAACACACATACGCAACCCCTAGAAACTCTGAATGTGTTACTCTAAGTGTCAATAGAGACTTTGGAGAAGGGATTAAGTTAATCATTTTGAAATGGAAACGTAATTCTGTCTAAACTGTGTGGGATTCATGGTATGACAAGAATCATTGGTATGGGAGGTGGGAGAATGATAGAACAGAAACGAGACAGTGGAAACAGATACTGAAGTCTTATGGTTTTGGTTTTTAATGTTTCTTTATTTTGGAGAGAGACAGAATACAGGCAGGGATGGGGAGGGGAGGGAAGAAAGACGGAGACACAGAACCCAAAGCAGGCTCCAAGCTCTGAGCTGTCATCACAGATCCCTATGTGGGAATCAATCTCCCAGACTGCAAGGTTATAACATGAACTGAAGTGAGATGCTTAGCAGACGGAGCCAGCCAAGTGCTCCTGGAATGGTGTGTTTTGAAGAGGAAGCGGGGGAGCTGGATGCGAAGAATTCAGGCAAACTGTGAGCTTAGTAAAACAGAGAGCAGAATCTCCCCTTGAGCCTCCATAAGAAACCGATCTTGTCAAAACCTTGATTTGGGGGCGCCTGGGTGGCTTAGTCGGTTAAGCGTCCGACTTTCGCTTGGGTCATGATCTCGCGGTTCATGGCTTCGAGCCCCGCGCCGGGCTCTTTGCTGACTTCCAGCTCAGAGCCTGGAGCCTGTTTCAGTCTGTCACTCCCTCTCTCTCTGATCCTCCCCTGCTCACGCTGCCTCGCTCTCTCTCCTAGAAATAAATAAAACATAAATAAAAACATGACTTGAAGTTGTAAGGCCCATGTTGAACTCCTGACCTCCAGAATTGTAAGATCATAGATTTGTATTTTTGCCCCTAGGTTTGTGGTCATTTACTATAGCAGCAAAAGGAAAGTAATACAGTAAAGGATCTTCAGGACAATGTATTCTTTTCAATGGGATCTAGCCATAATCTGAAACGTCTAAATTTTAGGGGAAAGTATTCTTTTTTTTTTTCCTTCCAAAATGTACTGACGGTTCAGTTCGTAATTCTCCGAAGTCACAAGCCTGTTTAAAGAACTACTTGTGATTATTTCATTGTATTCTATTTTATTTTTATTGCTGATCACCAGTCACTTCCTGACATTCTTCCGTGCAGTCACTGATTTTTAAGAGGTAAGACTTCCACCCTGGGAAATGAGTTTTGTCGTATGCTCCTATCATACTTTGCTCACCCTTTTCTGTTGAGATGCTAACTAAGCTAACCTAAAATTATATCTCCCAGCAAGTATAAATAACACCATGTGCATCACTCTTGTAATGACCTCTTTCTGAAATGAAATTGTAGGCTCATGGATTATATGCTTATTTAAGTTTACAAAATATTGGCTAATTGTTCCTGGATGGGGCTACTTAAGTCATTTTTGATGATGAGGATGCCTTCCCTCCCCCCGATCTGAATACTCATTTGTATGGTTTGACCTATTTTTTTAATAATATGATACATGTAAAATAGTATGTAATTTTTCCTTTCACCTTTTCAGATAGCTTCCAAGGCTGAGCATGTCTTGATTAATGTGTCTGCCATTCAGTGGCTCTAAGAGGTGAGCCCCTGGTAAGTGAGGGGAATGTGCAGAGGCAGCATCTACTGGGGTCCCAGAAAACTGAGGGAGGCCGTAGTTTATGGCCTGGGTCAGGCCCAGCTGTTGACGTGGAGGTAAATGCTTATTGCCCTTAATGGAAGGAGTCTATGCCATGGTTGATTAGAGACAGGATGGAGCTCAGCACAGAGTGAAAACCCTGGAAAGAGCCCAGCTGTTTCCAGAGGACACAGACTGGGGCCTGGAACAGAAGCCTGTAGAATGAGACCTTCATGCTTGAGCAGAATCAGCTTCCTTTTGAGGTCCAGGAATGGCCGCGGAATCCAAGGGTTTTCCTTTCCCCAAACCTCTGGGGCATCTGATTAGGAAAAGAGTAGCAAAACACACAGTGGCTTGTTGTAAACTTACATGAGACTGTTCCCAGTAGTGGGGGAAAGT
Organism: Proteles cristata cristata; assembly: GCA_017311185.1. Classification (NCBI taxonomy): domain Eukaryota; kingdom Metazoa; phylum Chordata; class Mammalia; order Carnivora; family Hyaenidae; genus Proteles; species Proteles cristata. Next base: position 16,138 of record JAESUZ010003201.1, read on the forward strand.
CCATGTAGTTTAGTGTGGTCTAGAAGGATGTATTGTCCTCAGATCCACACTTATATACCCATGTATGTTTCACGTGGAACTGTTTCACATCAGTTAAAGAGTGCTGTTGACAAGATCTAACGTCAACTCTCTTGTACCATTCAGGGCTAGCTCTCTAAGGTCCTATTTTCTCTTCCCCGGTGATTATTTAGTAATGTGGTTAAGGTGACCCATCAAAGGATGTTCTTTATTGGATTCAAATCATCTCTAGTTTTCCTATCGTGTGCAAGGTACACAAATTCAAGTCAATGACAGGGTTTCCAATGGGTGAAAGCAATCCCTCGAGTCAGTGGGGCATGGCACTCCTTCAGTCCTGTGAAGACCAGCTGGGTCCCTGGGGCGCAGTGATGTCATCCATAGGTCACAGAACACTGATGCTGGCTTCCATCATAATAGGCCTCCTGGTATCCTGAGCGCTGGTCAAGAGAGTGATTCAGTGAGGACGTAAGTTCACCCGTGGGTTGCTGTTCTTGAACGTACTGATTTGATTCTTTGCTATTCTGTCCCGATTCTCTGAGAACTGTAATTTCAGAGAGAAAGATATTGATCGGAGTCCCTCCGAAGAGGGACACCATGAAGCGGAAACAAAAAAGGAAACATCTGGAAAGCACATACTCCACCCAAAGTGTCAAGAAGTCAAGAGGTAAGTGTTAAGCATCTTCCTGAGCATCGGGTACCATGGAGAAGGGAGAGGGGCACCTGGGTGGCTCCGTTGGTGAGGTGTTCATCTCTTGATTTGAGCTCAGGTCATCATGTCGCGGTTCATGAATTCGAGCCCCATGCCGGGCATGTGTTAACGGTGCTGAGGATTCTTGGGATTCTATTTCCCCCTCCACCTCTCTCTCTCTCTTTCTACAAGGAAATCAACTGGAAAACACGTAAGAGGTTGAGAGGATCCCTAGCTGTGTTAAGGTCGAGGAGGATGGACGGCTGGGGGAGGGATGTATAGATGCGGAATTTTCTGAAGCAACATGTCTTCTCAGAGGAAACAGAGTTCAGATGACCAAGTCCTTGTCTCTGCGGTTTAGGACCTGTACTCCTTATACCATGTCACTCACTGTGACACAGGCATTGTGGAGGAGTAGTGCAGTTCTTCTTAAAGAAAGGATTTTTTTCTTTTGTTTGGTTTTTCCCTAAGGACAATGGGTAAGTACAGGATGTTACTTGGAGTCTTCTAATCGTCCTTTATCTTATTGATGGAGGAGAAAATGGGGCTCATAGAGGTGAGGCAACCAATCCGTCACTGAAAGCTGCTTGTTAAGGGATGAGTATATGAAGTCGGAATTCATGTATTGCGACGTCAGACTAGGACAATGAAAATGGAGGGCTCTTTTTGACACGCAAGAAAAAGGCAGAAGACACACAGCACTGTGGAAAACGTTGTGTGTGTGTGTTTGTGTGTGTGTGTGTGTTTTCATGGGAAACGGAAGTAGTTCTGGTTCCTATGGAGATGAACAGTAAATAGGCAACTTCTTTGAAGTGTAGAAGATGTTTGTGATTTTTTGAAAAAGATGGGAAAGTGAACTCGTTCTGGTTTCTGTGGAGATTCCTAGTAAACAAGCAGCTTCTGTGAGGGAAGACCATTGTTCCGGGGAGGGGGCCCTAGGGGGACAGATGAGAGCCACCGCCCGTAAGTTCCAAGGGGTAGCTCCTCTTCTGGAAAGAAGATGGCACTTGGGGCGCCTGGGTGGCTTAGTCGGTTAAGCGTCCGGCTTTCGCTTAGGTCATGATCTCGCGGTTCGTGGGTTCGAGCCCCGCGTCGGGCTCTGTACTGACTGCCAGCTCAGAGCCTGGAGCCTCGTTCAGTCTGTGACTCCCTCTCTCTCTGACCCTTCCCTGCTCACGCTGTCTCTCTCTCTCCTAGAAATAAATAAAAATATTAAAAAAAAAAAAGAAAGAAGATGGCACTTGCCTACAGTGTAGGGCGTCTGTGGGGAGAGAGGGCTAGACAAGGAGTCTGTCTGCAGGTCTAGCGACAACACCAGGAGCGCATGATGAGAGATGTTATTAAGTGGGAACTATGAGAGCTGTCAAGCATGCACTCACAATCATGTGTTCACATATACACACATGTAGAATGTACATAAACCAGCCAAAGGTAGATATCAGGATAAAGTGGTTCACTTGCTGTGTGCCAGGTGCAGTTATTTGCTCTGAAGAATACGTTCCTTCTCTGCTTCATGGGTTCGAGTACTTTGGTCTTTTGTGACTCCTACAAAAAGCCATCAATTTCTTGCTTCTTTCATACTTCAGCGTATATGAGAAGGAATGGGTCAGGCCTCCTGGGCTGATGGATCCTGTGCTGTCATTCACATGAAGCTTTCAACTAGACCCTGGGTTGTCAACATTCCCATCAGCTAGGAAAGGAAAGAGCGCAGAGGGACACAGAGGAGGTCTCTATAGTTCTGGCTAGGGAAGTGGCACGTGTCCTATCCACTCATTTCCGTTGTCGAAAACATCCGCGCATGGTCAGAACTACCCCAAGAGAAGTTGATCAATCGAATCTACTGCGTGGTCCAGGTTAAAAGGACACAGCTTGCCACGTCCCCTCCATTTACAAAGAGCCGCCTTCTAGAAAGCCAATCATGAATCATGATATAATTACAATCAATGAACAATCCTAGTGTGCTCTCCATGAAAATGCAGGCCCTATGTGTTCGCAAAACATGACACGTAGTAGATTCCTCTGGTTTGTTTCATCGATGGATGAATGGACAGGCACCCAACGTGGACCACATCTCTGTCATTTGTAGGTAATTTCTCATCAAACCTGAATTTGCAACTTCTGCAACATGGACACCAGGGAATGCCCCCAACTCAAGACCAAACGGCAAGGGGAGATTCTTCTTCACATTGCTTCTCCGGCAAGTCTTCAGAAAACCACGTCGCTGCTGCTGGTACGTAGAGTGTGTTGAACACATAGGGTTCTAGGCAGAAGCCAGGGATCCACTGGCTGATTCTGCCATTAGATGATACGAGGCTGCCCGGTAGAGAATGCAACTCTAAATGGGTCTTCCTCTTCTTCCGTGATCAACAGGGGAAGCCATCAGTGGCAAGGGAAAACTACATAAAAGGACTAGAATACTAGGCCCCAAAAGATCAGTGGAGATAGGTGCTTTATTTGAGGACATGTGTGGGAGCGTGTCTGGGTATGAGAATTTGACTACTCAAATGTGGAAGAGTGGGTCGGGATGAACATGCCAAAGCAGTTTTGTTACCAGGAAGGTAGGAAATCGCTCATAGCTTGGAACAGGCCCAGAGAAGGAGGATCAAGTCGAGATCTGGACTTGAGGTAGAGTTCCAAGACATCCAGCCCAAGACCCATCCCTTTCTTGGAGACTTCTAGCCAGTGTTCTCACTCTGATCCCTCTTTACCCTCATCATTCATTTCCTTATAATTTTCCACATGCATGGACATTCTCTAGGCCATCTTTTGGTCCCTACCACACAAGCAGCGATAGTTTCTCTGACTTCTAAAACCCTACATCAGTTATCCCTGTTTTTTAACATTCCATGTCAAGAGGAGGGCACCATATGTAGTCTGTGTCTCATTACATTCACTCATCATTCGATTGGTGAGATTAATCTGTGTTCTGTGTGCACTTTATTTTATACACCCAGATGTGATGAATGTCAATCATTTGTTTGTTGATTATACATTGCTGAGTACTTGGGTTGCTTTGAATATGGGGCTCCTCTGAAAAGGGATGTTCTCGATATTCGATTGCGTGTCTTTTGCTACCTGGACTGATTTCCGTTTGACACATATTTGAGTTCAATGGCTAGGCGGTAGTTTTCAGAGTTGATCTTCATCCCTTAGACCTCAGTCTTGTATACCTACATGTTCTAACGCAGTCACATGTCACTGTACCCTTCCCTTTTCACATCAGGGCTGTAACCCCATTTGCTTTGAATCTCGAAGCTACTATTTTCTTTCTCTTACAATTTTTGATTGTTGCAACCTCCAATGTTCTTCCTTACATTTCACAAAGACACTAATTCTGTTAGTCTTCAGGAGAACATGCCTAATAATTACCTTGGACACCTAAATCATAACAACCTATACACACTCAAATCTGTAATCATGGGACATGAAGTCTACACACATGAGTATTAGCTGAAGTGAAACAGACACAAAGCATACCTACCATTTTCCCTCACCCACAATTCTCCTATATCCAGATTCAAAAACCCAAAATCAATCATAGACTAAGTCTCTATCTTGTTGGAAGCAACATGTTAAGAACCTTATGCACACCAATCCCATTGCATCCGTCACCACAGCTTGCTACTATACATCCAAAATACATGTACCAGACGCATCCTTAGAGACGGTCATCATTCTGTTATGTTCATTTAATTTTGAGAGAGGGAGATACAGATCGCAAGCCAGGGAGGGGCAGGAGACACAGAAACTGAAGCTGGCTCCAGGCTCTGAGGCATCCGCACAGAGCCTGATGCGGTGCTCGAACTCACAACCCATGAGATCATGACCTGAGCCGAATCGGATGCATAACTGACTGAGCCACCAAAGCGCCCCAGAGATGATCCTAATCTTAAACAATTAGTGAGCCATGAGCTTGGTTAACGTGGAAACAGAGACACTGGTGTGATAAGAAAGAGCATGGACTTCAAAACTCAAAACCCATCAGTTGTTTCCTATGAGGTTATAAATCTCTAGGATGTGGAGTGCAGAGGGTCAACGTGTATCAAGTGGGAAGGAAGGTAAATGGTAGCCAAAATCCTAAGCAGGTGAATAGATATGAGGAGCGCTGGGAGCAGGATGCAGATGGAAGAAGAGAATTGTGAAATAGGCGAGTTTCCTGCCCAAGCTAAGGAAAACTGTTGAGGACAAAATCAGGATTTCTCTGGATTGAAGGTGGGGTGGCACTGGGGAGAGTCGGTTAGGGGGAAGTGTGTAGGAGAGGAACACAATGGAAGCAGCTAGTTTTGAGACTTTTCTATCATGTTCTAGGAATCTCCAAGGCACCCACCAATGATCTACCTCCTGAGTCCTTTTTGGAAGAAACCCCTGTGCTCTCTGAGTCAAAATACGCACCCTCTGAAGTGGAGTATGTATCCGGCAACGCGTCCTTCTATCGTCGCTCTTGTGCTGGTAAGGAGAAAGGAAATGCACTTCAAGTCTCAGCATTCAGGGCAGTGAGAATTTGAAAAGATTTGTCGAGGTCCAGCTCAGCATGTCTGCTTCGCCAATGGGGGAAAGGTACCCATTGGGTCCAGTTATCATCTTGTCCTCCTCTCTTATTTGGGAGTCTGGGTCTCTGTTTCTGTACCCTTTGTAGAAATCTTCTTCATCATTTTTTCACTCGTAGGCAGGACAGAGGAAGTGTGTGCATTCATTTCAGGAAAAACATCATTGATCGAGGGAAGAAGGGAAATCTAAGGCACAGTACCCACAACTGTTTTGGCGTCACTGAAACCTATAAGTTACAAATTAATAGAACGTGAAACCATCGATTGTAGTCTTCTTGTAATGCCTGACCACAGAAAATAGACAAGAGCTCCGGATCCTTAGATCTCGACGTTAAACCATCTTCTCTACGGAATGACTTGCGAAATGGAGCTCACAATCCAAAACTACAAAACAGGGGCTCTTGGGTGGCTTAGTTGGTTTGGCCACTGATTTCGCCTTAGGCCATGATCTCACAGCTTGTGTGTTCGAGCCTACTTCGGATTTTGAGTCTCCCTCTCTCTATCACCCTTCCTGCTCACACTCTGTGTCTCACTTATTCTCTCTCCAAAGATAACCAAAGATTACAAAAATAAAGAAAAAGAAAGTAAACTTCAAATCATGTACCTCTTAGTTAGCTTCTGCAAACATAGTAAAATCTTTAGTTTTAGCTTGAAAGATCCATTGATATAACAGAGCTGTAGGGGTGGTCAATAAGAATGTTTAAAATGATCAAGAATGGGAAACCGTAAAACACTACCAAGAAAGAAGAAGATTCCCTAAAAGTGGTCGTTTTAGAAATGAAAAATAACATTCTGGAAATTATTTGAAAACCCTGGGATGAGTTAAACATGACATTTGTCACAGATGAAAAGAAAATGTGTGAGCTGCAGGATGCAGCTAAGGAAGTACCCACATGTAGAAATCAGAGGGATCCCTAGATGGGAAGGATGAGGGGGGATTATGGGAAATGAGGACACAATGTGACAGTAGGACATATCCAACTGAGGTTCGTGAAGAGTAACACAAAGAAAGGAAGACAACACAAAGTGATCATGGTCAAGATCCTTTTCAGAAATGACGGAAGAACAAATCCTGAGAATCAGGAAACATCATTAGGAAGCTCAGCACAGGAAAGGCAAACATAAATCCACTCCAAAGGTCATGAAAACCTACATTCAGAACTTTCATAATAAAGTCCTTAAAGCAACTAGAGAGAAGCACACAACACGTCCAACGAATGGTGGTTTGTCAGGCCGTGAACTTCTCCCCAGCGATTGTGGAAACGGCGTGACAGTGTCAAACTATGTGCTGAAGGAAAAAAACTGTCCTACCCCAAAGAGTAAGGATGAAAGAAAGATGGGATTCAGATAAAAATATAAACAGAAAGCGTAAAAAGTTAAAAACACAGAATGTATTCAGAAAGACGGAATGCACCACAGGAACAAAAGGTGAGCTGAGACGTTGCTACGTCTGTGGTTGAATGTCAACACGTTTGATGATGAATGCTCCCAAACTGGTAATGATGGATTCAGAGATGGTCCAAAAAGTGGGTATACCTGAAATAGTGGATGGCAGTCCCATGTCACGTGACTGGAAGTTCAAGGATTCTAAGCTCCTGATTCTGCACGAAGACTGGGCAGTACCATGGACTCCGATGAGCAACTCTGCCCTCAGAAAAGAAAGGAGGTTGGGTAGATAGAGACTGCCCACTTGTAAATCCCCCAGTGAATCCAGAGCATGTGGAGGTCTTTAGCTTCAGGCAGCATACTTATTATCATCTATCAAAAGTGGAATCACGTTAGCACAAGTTGAGTGGATTAAAAACGCCAATAATTTCTTCTGTTCTACCAGAGGTCAGAAATCGAAAATAGGTCCTAGAGATCCACTCATCTAATCCTAAGTGATCTTCTCACCTCAAGGTCCTTAATTGAAGAACATATGCAAAGTCCTTTGGACCTTACAAGGTAACGTTACATGTTCCGGGGATAAGTTAGGGGCATCTTGGGGTCACGCATCATTCAGCCCATAACAGCTAAAATGAAAATGTGTTCCACACAGTGACAGATGTCGAGTCAGGGAAACAAATATTACACGATATTGACTACACTCTGGGATATCATAGTTCCAGGACAGACTTTTGGCCTCTCCATAAAGACAATAGACATCTATTCTATCCACCTGACCGTCAAAATTTGGGAAAAATTAAAAAAAAAAATAGTTTGACTCCTTCTATTCTGGAGCTTTGGCGAGAAAAAAGACTGTATTCTCCATGCCTCTCTGACACAGGTGTGTCTGAGGGACCAATGGAAATGTACTGAATGTAGGAAAGATTGGATCTATCTTCAATGTGGATGCAACGGAACAGAAATCTTACACAAGCAAAACACAGCTTGATTCTATTCCCAGGCAGGAAGAAAAACAGTGTCATTGTCCCAAACTGTTTCTTATCCATCTCTGACAATAAAAATGCTCCTAAGTAGAGCTGTCTGAACTGAAAGTCGAGAGTGACAAAGGAAGGAAGCAAGGCATTTGCTGTCTACAAACGGAGAGATGAGAGATTCAAGCGGAACCAAGCCCATGTCCAGACTACGGCGAGGATGCAAGTTGTCTTTCCCCTGAGGAAGATATTCATTTCAGCCATGTAAGAAAACTCGAGAGACTCGAGGAATGTCTTCACAAGGACAAGTAAGCAGAAGTGCAAGGGTATCTGAAAGGGACCATGTTTACAAAGATGGAGGCGAAGGAAGGGTCACAGCTCTCTGAGAAGTGGCAAGGCAAATGCAGTCTGCTCCTGGGAAGATGAGCTCAGTTGATCATCATGTGGGCCGAGGTCTGACGACCAGTAGGAAATGGACCATCAAGGACCAGATAGGGTCTCTAAGGAGGAACCTGTCAATTTCACTTTTTGCTGGAAGACAGGTGTCCGCTCCTCAGGAGATGCCCTCTAATGGGGGAAGAAGGGGCAGCTATCTGATAAAGATCCTTAGGTTTTCTGTCCAAGAACCTCCTGCCCTCAAAAACACACAGGAGTCTTTATTCTATCCCACACACCACTAGACTCATCCAAGTGTGCCCTCACGTTTACACTGATTAACACTCCTCCCTTCATTTCCCATTCTCTGCTCCCAGTTCCTGACACTTCCAGACACACTGCTAAGCTCTGATCCTCACTGACTCAACCTTCACATCTCATTGGGAAGCATTTGCATTCTTCACGTTGGCATTCTCTAACCTCATTCCTTAGATACCACCATCTCTAACTCACACAGATCACGTCACTCTTGTAGAACTCTGTATTTCCCATGAAGAAGGCACGAAGCGCACCCAATCCTATGCCATCTTCAAAACCTCCTCGCTTCCGACTCCCTCAGGTCCCTCATGCGGTTGCACAATCAAGGAGCTCATAAAAAGTCTCCCATCTCTCCATAACACGGGCAGTTGCCCTCACTTTCATGCTCTCAGCAGCTCTCACAAAATCACCCAGGTTCAGAGAAGCCCGCATAAAGCAACTGGAAATTATGGAACTACTTGGACTTCAGGAGTCGAGCACACACAGATCACTCACGCTACAAAGAAGATGGACTGGCGGCACAAAGTGAGCATTATGCTGCATGTCACCCAACGCTTCACACGGTAACTTCCCAGACAAACGCCGTTTCATCTCTGCACCCTCTAGGTAACATTGTGGAGGAAACGTGACAGACACATCCACACATCGGATTGTGCTCATCAAACTTGCTACACATTCTAGCTCTTGAGAAATATACCACCACCTCTGACGTGTCCCTTCTTTACCCCAATGGGACCTACCAGACACTCCGGTCACCGAAGAGATAAAGTGGAAGTATTTTGTGAAGGTGTCCCAGGCCTCCCTGCAGTTTTGAAAGATGAGAAGAGACCTCCTATTGAGTGATTTTCTCAAGAACACAAATTGACCAATTGACATACCGAAAGGCCAATGGAAATGGAGGAGGAAGGAAAACTATCTGGTGATATCCGTGATATATTGAAACCACGGTAGAGGTAGAGAGGATCCAGGAAATAAGCATATTTTAGGAGGAAAATAACCAACAACGTAGAACTCAACTCTATATTGGGAAGGTTTTAAGGTAGACTATAAGTTTGGTAAGTGTAGATGCCACAGTTGGTCAGAACAGGGCGTGGGGTATGTGGGAAAAGTAACAGCAATGACAAGACCAACAGAGAGCTGAGCCATTTCGCGGTCAGGGGAGCTGTGTCCATCCTTGCGAGGTGGGGTGTGAAGTCCGCCTTGGGGATCCTCCCGGAGTGTCGACGTGCGGCACAGCTCCACAACAGGGCCTTCAAGGGAGGACCCACGAGAGCCAGGATCTGGAAGTGGAGGCTAAGGACCAGCAGTGGAGGTCAGGCAGTTCTTTGGTGTCCATTAGAAAGCTCCCAGGAAGCAGCAGGACTCACAATCGGAAACCACAACTGGCACACTTGTACCCCTTTACCGACACACATCCTCCAAATTTCCTCTTGTGGTAAACAGAGGAACAATAACAAATAAGATGGGCACCTGATCGTGGACCAGGGAAGAACTGGTGCTCAGATACATGCAGAAAACAGTAAACGGCTCTCACAGGGAATCAGATACTTCATTCCAATAGATGTTTACATAGACTTCAATTGTAGGACCTTGAACAGAACGAGACTAGAACGGTCGTGACGATAAGTGCCATGTGTTTGATTCGATACGGTATCTCTTGAGTGTTTAGCGACGGCCAAGAATACCTGATTTTCTTTCTCTTTCCCAGAAGTCTTCAAATCATGTGAAGGCTCATCACAATCCGGACCCTCTCACCTAGTCCAATTCCAAAAGCAGAACGAAGAGGATTCAGGCTCGAGAGACATCTGTGTCTCTTCTCCAGACAAGCTCATTTACAGCGGTACGTGGTGGGGGAGAATCAGGGGATGAGGGGGATTCAGGCATGGTGGTGAGGCATCATGGGGGCCAAAAATTGGGATTGAGCTCCATTGCTCATCAATGACCATGAACGAACCCTCTCGCAAAGACTACCCAGGGATTCTGTTTCTTGTTGGGGGCAACACTATACCATGTCAGCATCCGTGTTTTCTTTGGTAGAAGCTCTTAAAGGATCTTAATGGGAAGATTAGAAATCTAAGAGAAAGGGAGAAGTATATTTAAAGAAGAGCCTGTGTACTCTTAATTTGACCATCTCTATCACCGGGGTTCCCAGGGAATCGTGAAAATAGATTTATTCTTCAAAACATTATCTGTCTATCTATCTATCTATCTATCTATCTATCTATCTATCTATCTATTTATCTATCTATCATATATCTATCCATCCATCCACCCACCCACCCGTCCATTCATCCATGCGTCCAATCATGCATCCATCCATCTGTCCTTCCGCACCGTACGTGTGTGTGTGTGTGTGTGTGTGTGTGTGTAGGTAGAAAGCTTTCCATATATTAGTAGATAGATATAGATGCAGAGGTCTTCATATAACGTGGACCCCGCATCATCTAAATGAACAATTTCCCATGAAGAAAATCAAGCAAATAATATCGAACATTCGTGATTGCAAACTGTTTCCATGCATAGTTCTGAATCAGCGTCAGTATTGTCTGCACATCTCCAGAAATATCACCTATGAGGTACTCAATATCAAGGGCATCCACCAAAAACACAATTTTCATCATTATTATTTACTTTTATTTGAAGTAAGTGACATTTTCAAAGGTCAACTCCCCTTCAAGTTGTGAAGATTCCAACCAGAAAGTCACCTCCATTTTTTTGAGAGCACGTCTCATGTTTGGTAATGATGTGTGACTTATTAGGTCAACTAAGTGTGTGTCTTGTGAACTGACAAATTCTGGAAAATGCTACATCTCAGTGTTTGGTTTGGTTTGGTGTGGTTTGGTTTTAGGAGCCCAGAAAACACCAGCTAACACTGTTGCGTTGTGTGTGTGTGTGTGTGTGTGTGTGTGTGTGTGTGTGTTTATTCCATTCCCCAGAAGACAGGAAAGGTCAAGAAGATTTGCCTCCTCCTGAGTCATGTGTGGTGGTCCCTGGTCGCAGCCATGCAGTGGAAGACAAGTCCTCTGCCGCAGAATTCTTTTCCTGGACCTCCTCTGCAAACACCTCATTCCTGCTGAAGGGGAAGGTAAGGAAAACAAACAGGAGGGGTCTGAGTACGGACAGGAGGTACAGCTGAGCTGCTTGGCCCAAGCCCTACTTATGTGATTCTCCCCTCAAACGCAGAAAAGTGTTTCAGGGCAGAGGCACTAGACTGAAGCCCCTGTAGAGGAACAGACAGAGGGAGCCACAAGATAAGACACTGCTCCTCATATGAACACTGGGACATCTGTGCGTCGCGGAAACCACAGTGCTGGTGTGGGTATTTCATCAGAACCTTCCCCCTCAGATGAGCATGAGCTCGGATCCTCACGCACACTCCCTCATCTGTATACCTTCCCCCCAGGTATGGTCCCGTTTCTCCTTCCTTTGACTTGTTCTCCCAAACGTACTGCCTTCAGTCCTCATTAACCTTCCTGTGCTGTAGTAGCATGGTGCCGGTACGCCCCGGTACCTTCCTTCCTTCACATAGTCTCACCCACTTACACACTAATCCCGTAAGTAAACCATGTCCTCTCACACAACCTGTTTGAACTCCCTCATGCAAACTGCAGCAAACTCATAGACCATGGAGTGGATGCACTTTCATCTACTGCCTTTCTGGTCCTGATGCCGCTTGAGCCACAAGGACGTCAGCCTCTCCAAAAGCCA
>JAESUZ010003202.1:0-96669 GCA_017311185.1 Proteles cristata cristata
TCACGTTCAGGTCCTTGATCCATTTTGAGTTTATTTTTGTGCATGGTGTGAGAAAATGATCTAGTTTCATTCTTCTGCATGTTGCCGTCCAGTTCTCCCAACACCATCTGTTAAAAAGGCTGTCTTTTTTCCATTGGATATTCTTTCCTGCTTTGTCAAAGATCAGTTGGCTGTATACTTTGGGTCCACTTCTGAGTTCTCAATTCTGTTCCATTGCTCTATGTGTCTGTTTTTGTACCAATACCATACTGTCTTGATGATGACAGCTTTGTAGTAGAGGCTAAAGTCTGGGATAGTGATACCTCCCGTTTTGGTTTTATTTTCAGGATTACTTTGGCTATTCGGGGTCTTTTGTGGTTCCATACAAATTTTTGGATAGTTTGTTCTAGTTTTGAGAAGTATGCTGGTGCAATTTTGATTGGAGTTGCATTGAATGTGTAGAGTGCCTTAGGTAGTAATGACATCTTAACTATATTTATTCTTCCTATCCATGAGCATGGAATGTTTTTCCATTTCTTTGTGTCTTCTTCAATTTCCTTCATAAGTTTTCTATAGTTTTCCTCATACAGATCTCTTTATCCTTGGTTAGGTTTATTCTGAGGTATTTTATGGGTTTTTGTGCAATTGTGAATGGGATCCGTTTCATGATTTCTCTTTTTGTTGCTTCATTGTTGGTGTATAAAAATGCAACCGATTTCTGTACGTTGATTTTGTACCCGGCAACTTGGCTGAATTCTTGGATCAGTTCTAGTAGGCTTCTGGTGGAGTCTGTCGGGTTTTCTATGTAGAGTATCATGTCATCTGCGAAGAGTGAAAGTTTGACTTCCTCTTTGCCAATTCTGATGCCTTTGATTTCCTTTTGGTGTCTGATGGTTGATGCTAGGACTTCCAGCACTATGTTAAACAGCAGTGGTGAGAGTGGGCATCCCTGTCGTGTTCTGATCTCAGGGGGAAAGCTCTGAGTTTTTCCCCGTTGAGGATGATGTTAGCTGAAGGCTTCTCATAGATGGCTTTGATGATGTTTAAGTAGGTTCCTTCTATCCCAACTTTCTCGAGAGTCTTTATTAAGAAGGATGCTGTATTTTGTCAAATGCTTTTTCTGCATCTATTGACAGGATCATATGGTTTTTATCTTTTCTTTTATTGATATGATGTATCACATTGATTGATTTGCGAATATTGAACCAGCCCTGTAACCCAGGAATGAATCCCACTTGATCTTGGTGGATGATTCTTTTTATATGCTGCTGGATTCGATTTGCAAGGATCTTGTTGAGAATTTTTGCATCCGTATTCATCAAGGATATTGGCCTGTAGTTCTTTTTTTGCTGGATCTCTGTCTGGCTTGGGAATCAGAGTGATGCTGGCTTCATAAAATGAGTCCGGAGTTTTCCTTCGGTTTCTATTTTTTGGAATAGCTTGAGAAGAATTGGGATTAATTCTGTTTTAAATGTCTGGTAGAATTCCCCAGGGAAGCCATCAGGTCCAGGGCTCTTATTTGTTGGGAGATTTTTGATCACGGATTCAATTTCTTCACTCGTTATGGGTCTGTTCAGGTTTTCTATTTCTTCCCGTGTGAATTTTGGTAGTGAGTGTGTGTTTAGGAATTTGTCCATTTCTTCTAAGTTGTCCAATTTGTTGGCATATAATTTTTCATAGTATTCCCTGATAATTGCTTGTATTTCTGAGGGGTTGGTTGTAATAAGTCCATTTTCATTCATAATTTTGTCTATTTGGGTGCTCTCTCTTTTCTTTTGGATAAGTCTGGCTAGAGGGTTGTCAATTTTGTTTACTTTTTCAAAAACCAACTCTTGGTTTCATTGATCTGTTCAATTGTTTCCTTGGTCTCTATGTTGTTTATTTCTGCTCTAATTTTTACTATTTCTCTTCTTCTACTGGGTTTAGGGCGTTCTTGTTGCTCTGCCTCTAGTTCCTTTAGGTGAGCTGTTAGATTTTGCACTTGCGCTTTTCTAATCTCTTGAAATAGGCCTGGAGAGCAATGTACTTTCCTCTTAGGACTGCCTTTGCCGCCTCCCATAGATTTTGAATTGTTGTGTTTTCATTTTCATTTGTTTCCATATATTTTTTAATTTCATCTCTAATTGCCTGATTGGCCCATTCATTCTTTAGAAGGGTGTTCTTTAACCTCCATGTTTTGGAAGTTTTCCAGACTTCTTCCTGTAATTGATTTCAAGTTTCAAAGCATTGTGATCTGACAGTGTGCACGATATGATCTCTATTCTTTTATATTTATTGAGGGCTGCTTTATGTCCCAGTATGTGATCTATCTTGGAGAATGTGCCATGCGCACTTGAGAAGAAAGTAAATTCCCTGGCCTCAGGATGTAAAGTTCTAAATATATCCGTCAGATGCATCTGGTCCAATGTGTCTTTCAAGTCCATTATTTCTTTAGTGATTTTCTGTCTGGTTGACCTACCCATTGCTGTAAGCAGAGTATTAAAGTCCCCTGCTATTAGCACATTCTTATCTATAAGCTTGTTTCTGTTTGTGATTAATTGTTTTAGATATTTAGGTGCTCCCATATTCGGTGCGTAGACATTTATGATTGTTAGTTCTACCTGATGGATGTACCCTGTAATTATTATGTAGTGCCCTTCTTCATCTCTTGTGATTGTCTTTATTTTAAAGTCCAGTTTGTCTGATATAAGTATCGCTACTCCGGCTTTCTTTTGATTTCCTGTAGCATGATATATATTTCTCCATCCCCTTACTTTTAATCTGAAGGTATCTTCCCGTCTAAAATGAGTTTCTTGTAGACAGCATATATATGGATTTTGTTTTTTAATCCATTCTGCTACCCTATGTCTTTTGATTGGAGCATTTTTTATCCATTCTCCTACCCTATGTCTTTTGATTGAGGCATTCAGCCCATTACATTCAGTGTTATTACTGAAATATGTGGGTTTAGAGTCTTCGTATCTTTTGTAAGGTTCATGTTTGTGGTGGTGTCTCTGGTATCTTTGTTCCTTGCAACCTTTCCTTCAGAGCATCCCCCTCAGGATTTCTTGTAGGGCTGGCTTCGTGGTGACAAATTCTTTCAATTTCTGTTTATTTGGAAAGGTTTTTATCTCTCCTTCTATTTTGAATGACAGGCTTGCTGGATAGAGGATTCTTGGCTGCATATTTTTACTGTTCATCACATTGAAGATCTCCTGCCATTCCTTTCTGGCCTGACACGTTTCAGTAGATAGGTCTGTCACCACTCTGGTGGGTTTCCCTTTGTATGTGAGGGCCCTTTTCTCCCTAGCTGCTTTCAAAATTCTCTTTGTCCTTGTATTTTGCCATTTTTACGATGATATGTCGTGCAGAAGATCGATTCAAGTTACGTCTGAGAGGAGTCCTCTGAGCCTCTTGTATTTCCACATTGACTTCCTTCCCCAGGTCGGGGAAGTTCTCTGCTATAATTTGTTCCAGGACTCCTTCAGCCCCTTTCCCTCTCTCTTCCTCTTCTGGTATTCCTATGATACGGATATTGTTGCGTTTGACTGTGTCGCTGAGCTCTCGAATTCTTCTTTCCTGTTCCTGGATCAGTTTGTCTCTTTTTTTGTCAGCTTCTTGTTTTTCTATAATGGTGTCTTCTAAATCACTTATTCTCCTTTCTGCCTCTTCAATCCGTGCATTGGAGGCCTCTAATTTATTATGTATCTCATTTATTGCATTTTTAAATTCTTCATGCCTATTTTTATTTTCCATTCTGTCTGTAGCCATAGTTTCTTTGATGTCCCCTATGTTTTTTTCTAGCCCTGCTATTAATTTTACCACTATTATTCTAAAATCTTGTTCACTTATGCTGCTGATATCTGTTTTGAGCAGTTCATTAGCTGTCATTTCTTCTTGGAGTTTCTTTGGAGGAGAGCTCTTTCGTTTCGTCATTTTAGTTAGCTTTACGGCTCTTGTTGGTTTTAAAGACCTGTTATGCTCTCTGTTTCTATGAGCGCTGCTATATCCAAGAAGACTCTTTGACTTTCCAGGGCCTATCCTTTCAGAGATTGTTTTTTGAATGGTATCCCTCGGTCACTCTTGTTGGGACCTTAGTTATTTTGTTTTCCTATTCGTAGTGATATTTGGGACTCTTCACCTTGTGTACTCTAGCTTGTTTCTTTTTTTTTTTTTTTAACATTCTTTTTTTTTTAAATTTTTTTTTAATTTTTTATTTATTTCTAGGAGAGAGAGAGAGATAGCGTGAGCAGGGGAGGTCAGAGAGGGAGTCACAGACTGAAACAGGCTCCAGGCTCTGAGCTGGCAGTCAGCACAGAGCCCGGGCTCGAACCCACAAACCGCGAGATCATGACCTAAGCGAAAGTCGGACGCTTAACCGACTAAGCCACCCAGGTGCCCCTACTCTAGCTTGTTTCTTGAGGTAGCCCTGGAAAAGAAAACAGACAGACAAACACACAGGGAGCAGGAGCACACAAACGCACAGGCTGATTCAACTAACATGCAAAGTGAGAGGGAAAACGAAAAAGTTAATAGAAAAGACGGAGGAGGGCGGGCGAATAATAGGGAGCACAAATATATAAAAGGGTCAAAAAGGGGAAAAGAAAAGGAAAAAAGAAGAAAACCGATGGACAAAGAACGGTTTAAAGCATATTCCTGGATTTCCCAGCTACAGTTAAATAGCCGTGTGTATGCAGTGCTGGTTGAAGAGCATAGAGAAAAAGAGAGAAGGCAGGGCGAGACAAGGCAGATTTGGAAATAGAATGAACAGGCAGAAGGGATAAGAAGCTTTTTTCAAAGAGGTAAAGGGTAGAATATGGTTGGATAGGTGAGAGAAGGATGCTGGAATTATCCAGAGAAACTATATAGTCTAATTACTCCTGAGAGAAATAGCTGAAAAAGTCGGTAGGTGTAGAATTTACATTTACAGAATGGACTTGTGATTGTTTAAGCAAGCTGGCGACCAGAGTTAATCAGGTCAGTGTTTGGGGGAAAAAAGCGAGAAAAGAGAAAGAAGAAGAAAAAAAGAGAAAAGAAAGGGGAAAAAAAGAAAGAAGAAAAAAAAAGGAAAAAAAAAGGGAGGAGGGCACCTCTCAGGCAGGGATGGGCGTGGCGTGATCCGATGCCTCAGGCGGGGGTTCTGCCTTGGCGATTGTGGGGAGGAGAGTGACGGTGCTCCAGTCCCTTCTTGAACCCCGCGCTGCAGCTCGCTTTTTTTTTTTTGGCGTGTCAACTCCCCGTTCCGGGACGCAGCCGAAGTTGGTTGCACTCTTCAACCCAGGCCAGTTCCAATCTCCAAATCCCAGTCCGCGCCCCGCTGAAGTTGCCTTAGACACAGCTTCCCAGACAACCCCCTCGGGCTATTCCAGGCTCCCTGCTGAGCTCTGGGGGCGGAGTCAGGATCGCTGCTTCCTTCTCTGGGTCGGGCTGGCGCGCATGCGCGGGGGCTTGCCTGCCGGGTCCGCATAGCCTGAGCCCGCTGGAGTGAGGAAAACCGGGTCTCTCTATGGCTCGTCACCCGAAACACGAACTCTCAGGCAAATTTCCCAGTTTTTAGCTCTTTGCCTTCCCTCTCGAGTTCCAGCCAGCCAGGAGCGCGGTGCCCGGTGTCGGCGCGGCTCTTTCAGGGGTCCCAGCCACCCTGGAGCTACAATGGCGGCAGGCGGGCCACCGCCGCTTTAAAACCTAACCTCCAGGAGTGGCACAAAGAAGCAGTTTGTGTGCTCAGCCTCCCCCAGAACCAGTTGTCGAGAGGGGACCTGGTGTGCAGGTATTTGGCAAGTATGGTCTTTCTATGCACCGAGTGGAGATTTTTCTGTCTCGGACTCTCTCCTTTTCCCCTCTCACTCCCCATAGAGGGTAGAGGGGGATCGCCTCCCACCCTGGAGGCTCCGATCCCGACCCGATTTTACCTTCCCTGGTTCGCACTCACGTTAGAAGGCTTTCTCAGTGGATTCTGCGTCCTTTTTCTCCCAGTCTCTCAGGTTTTGTAAGGTTTCCAATGGCTTCAGATCTTTTCTGTGTGATGTATGGGCGCGAGTGCAAGTACGGAGCTCGTTACTTCTCTGCCATCTTGCCCCCCCTCCTCAATTTTTGCCTATCTCAAGTATTTTAATTTGGCACCATATGCTTCCATTTATCAGTAACTCCCTTAGTAGGAATTTTCCATCTAGGTTGATGCAGCTATGACTGGAGCATGCCCAGCAAGGGGTCTGTCATCTAGGCATCCCTATCTTTAACAGGTTTTAAGACTAAGAGCACAAAGGGGCGCCTGGGTGGCTCAGTCGGTTATGCGTCCGACTTTCGCTTAGGTCATGATCTCGCGGTTTGTGGGTTCGAGCCCCGCGTCGGGCTCTGTGCTGACTGCCAGCTCAGAGCCTGGAGCCTATTTCAGTCTGTGACTCCCTCTCTCTCTGACCCTCCCCTGCTCACGCTGTCTCTCTCTCTCTCCTAGAAATAAATAAAACATTAAAAAAAAAAAAGACTAAGAGCACATGGAATAAGGTAAAGTGAAACCTTTAACCAAAAACATGCTACGCTTCCAAACAGCAGCACACCCACATACCCAGAAAGAACAAATGTAGGTGACGAAGCACATCCAAGGCATCATCAAACCAAGCCAGGTTTGAGAGAAAGAATCCCTCCTAAAGAAATGGACATTGTGACAGCAATCTTCCTGATGCCACCAGAGTGATCAATGTCCTGGTATATTGTCACCTTTTTTTTCCTTGACAGCTGGAGAAACAAGATCTCAACCTATAAACTTTCCAAAATTCAAGTCTCTGGAAGTCACATAACATTAACACCCGCCAGAAAAGGAAGTTCCAGACTGGCCTCATTACTGTAGAGGATCTGTGGCCAGCAATCTAGAGATTGTCCTCACCTAAACTAAAATGCCTGTTGGTTTCACTCTGGCTTGTTTAAAATCTGTTATACTATGATTTTCAGGGCAGTGGCTCTTCCATGACCTGGTAAGCTGAATTAGCATGGCCCACAGAAGAACACTCAGTTTCCAGAAGTGACAGAGATTGAACCTTGTCACCCAGTCACATGGGAGGGGCAGGTGCAAGTCCACCACACAAGGAGAGCAGCTGGGCAGAGGGTACGGCAGCCTGCAGCCTGGACCCGCATTCAATCCAGAGAGGAGAAGGCCCTAGGACTAATTTGGGTGTCTGTGGCTATTTTTTTTTTTTTTGGAAATTATTAGAAGGGAGTGAAAAAGTATGAAGGGAAGGGAGGGCCAATTAATGGCTCTTTATCAAGACTCACGATTGGCATGGGTGAGGTTAGTCCTACTGAGTGAGTTCTGGGAGATGGAGTAGGACCTCTTCAGAGTTTTGACACCTGCAGTCCAGGTTGGGTGGATTCATTCTCCACCTCAGTCCATGGTGGCCTAGGGGACACTGACTCCCTCCTGAGCTTGCCAAGCATGTGGACCAAGACAGCACCTTCATTAGCTTGCAGTAGGATGCATCAGTGCATGCTGTGGGGATGATGCGAAGGATATACAGGCAGACACCATCACATCTGCAATGCCATAAATGCCTCAACTTTCCGATTAATAATCTATATTCCCTAGGAGTTACACAGGGAAGAGCAAGTATTAGTCATTATCATTTTATCCTTGGCTATTGAGAGCCCTGGTTTTTCTGGAAGATGCTGTTAGAACTCACTACTTAGGCTTTTCCTTTATACAAAAGCTTGTTCCTAGTCCACTCCTGGGCACCAACAGGAACACAAACCTTGCCATCATTGGGCTGCTTTGAGCAGCATAGGAGCCCAGAGGGAAGGGAGCTATAGGGCCCATGAAGAGGCACCTACTTGGCACACAGGGCAGGTATCAGCAGGGCTGCAGGGTCCTCCTGTGGCTTCTGAGGATTTCCCTGATGGAGAAAAGGAAGTGGACCATCATAAGCATGAGCAGGACACCAGCAACCAAGCCAGGCCTTCTCTATCATCTGAATAGGAGAGAAGCAGCCTCCAATGGTCTTCTGCTGGCTGGCTGTCTTTTCCTTGTCCAGGACATGCTGTGGGCACAGTTTGCCCAAAACCTGTGGATCCCTCACAAGGAACACATCGCCAAGAAGAGCCAGGGTGGGTGGTTAGAAGGTGCGCTGTTCACAAATCCAAGAATCACAAAGTAGGGAAGTAGGTCAGTGGGCAGTGTGCTTAAAAAAAAAAAAAAAAAAAAAAAGCTAGTGAAAGAAAACTGCCAGAGAGGAAGAGGGCAAAAGAAAGGTTGAAAAATTAGAAGATTAATGCACAGTAGTGATGATGGGTGAGTAGAAAGTTAAAATTAAGGGGGATAATATTTAAATGTCAGATGATTTATTCATTTGTTCATTTATTTTAAAATAGTTTATTGTCTTTTTTTATTTAGCACTTTGTTTTTTCTCCTTAAATAGTTTATTGTCAAGTTAGTTTCCATATAACACCCAGTGCTCATCCCAACAAGTGCCCTCCCCCGATGCCCATCAGCCCCCTTCCCCTTTCCCCTACCCCCATCAGCCCTCAGTTTGTTCTCAGCATTTAAGAGTCTCTCATTGTTTGCCTCCCTCCCTCTCCCCAACTACTTTTCTCCTTCTTCTTCCTCATGGTCCTCCATTAGCTTCCTCCTAATCCACCTATATGTGCAAACATATGATATCTGTCCTTCTCTGCCTCACTTATTTCGCTCAGCATAACACCCTCAAGTTCCATCCACGTTGCTACAAATGGCCAGATTTCATTCTTTCTCATTGCCATGTAGTATTCTATTGTATAGATAAACCACATAGTTTTGATCTATTTGTCAGTTGATAGGCACTTAGGCTCTTTCCATGTTTTGGCTATTGTTGAGAGTGCTGCTGTGAACATTGGGGTACATATGCCCCTATGCATCAGCACTCCTGTATCCCTTGGGTAAATTCCTAGCAGTGCTACTGCTGGGTCATAGGGGAGTTCTATAGTTAGCTTTTTGAGGAACCTCTATGTTTTCCAGAGGGGTTGCACCAGCTTTCATTCCCACCAACAGTGTAGGAAAATGTCAGATGATTTAAAAGCTCCAGTGAAGAAAAAGGTATATGAAATAAAAAAGATTAAAATGTTAAAAAAATAAACCACAGAACCAGCAAAGGGGAAACCCTGGAAGTTAAACATTGTGTTTTAAAGTAAAAACAAATGTGAAATGAGCAAGTAAATGTTAAAACAAGACTAGGAATTGAGAATAAAATGCATACAGTTCTTTAAAATTATTTTTAAAAAAAAGGTATGATTTCTCTGGCTCCCAGCCCACCTTCCCCACAGGCACACAGTGGAATAATCGTGGGTATTGAAGGAGAAAGGAAGTAAATAGAAGTAGAAGTAAGGAGCCTGAACATTAAATTAAGAGTAGTGCTATCAGGTCAATAAGAAATAAAAACCACAATTGCCTAGATGCCAAGTCCTGCAACAGAATGCATTCATAGTGATTTAAGAAATCAACACAGTGTAAACTGGTGATAAATAAAATATTTGAAGTGTTTCACTGGCTTGATGTGTAAATCTCTCTGGAGTGAGTTTTCCGTTTCCTGTGAGATGTCCTTGGGTCCTTGTAACTTTTGCAGAAACCCCTGGCACAGACACCTGTCACTCAGAGTTTATGACCTGATGCTCTATAGACATGTTTTATTTAATCCCTAGAGGGATTCCAGGGATTCATATGAACGTACGTGCACACACGCACACACACACACACACACACACACACACACACACACACACACACAATTGTCATTTTAAAATAAACCTGGATCCAAGTTTCTCTTGAACTCTATTCTTTTCTTCTCCCTCAACTTACTTAAAATGTATACTTTTTATTTATAACATTATATATTAGTATTAAATTTAATATGTGTTCCTTAATATGCAAATTCCAGAATTAATGCTATCACCATCCTTCTCAATATAAGGATCTTAGAATCTCCTTTCTGAGTTACATTATTGTTCAGTATTTTAGTTCCTTCTCACCTTCACACCAGAATTCATCATTGTTATTGTCACTATCATTGCTATTATTTTCTATAGTCAGCGCTTATTAAAGATGATTCATATTCCTCAATTACCTTATATTTGTATCTATTTCTGCGTCTGTAATGGATCTCCTCTTGTCCAAAGAATATGCTTTATTAGTCCTTTTAGTGAAGATCTCTTAGTAGTTCATTCTCTCAGTCTTTGGCCAAATGCATTTTGTTCTTATTGGTGAATTAATAATTCAACCAGGTATAGAATCCTAGGTTGAAAGTGTTTTTCCCCTCAGGAAATTTGAAACTATTTTTTAAAATATTTGTTTATTTGAGAGAGAGAGAGAGGGAGAAAGCACAAACAGAGGAGGGGAAAAATGAGAGTGGGGCAGAGGATCCAAAGCAGAAAGAGCCTGGTGTGGAGCCTGAACTCCTGAAACGTAAGATCATGACATGAGCTGAAGTCAGATGTTTAACCTACTTAGCCAACCAGGCATCCCTCTGAAACTACTTTTGACTTTTATATGGTTCACATGGTTGTTGAGAAATCTATTCTTGGTTTGCTTTTTTCATATAGGGAATGTACATATTTTTCTTCAGTTAAGATCATAGTTTTGTATAGTTTTAATATAAGATCTATAGGTATGGAATACCTTTAGTTTAATTTGCATTATGTGTTTTTGGGTCTGCATATTCACATCTTTCATTAGTTCTGATAAATTTTCAAATCACTTTAGACATTGCCTCTTCCCCAATCTGTTATCTCTCTGGTATCCCCAGTCTATTCTTCTAGAATTTCTAGATGTTGACTGAGGGACATTGCCATTTTTATCTTCATGCCTTATAAATTATCTTTCATGTTTTCTATTTTATGCTGAATTCAAGTAATATCATTAGTTCCACATTCCAGTTCATTAATTCCCTTGCCAGATAGTTCCAGTTTGCTAATTCACTTGTCCATCATGTTATAAATTAAGTATATATTTTTATTTCAGGCAACTCCAATTTACCTTGACTCTTTTGATAGTATTTTCCCCTATGTGGATTTAGTTCCTTCCTGCATTCCTTGAAAATCTTCAAAGAGACTTATTTTGTTACCTCTGTCTTAGTGTGTATCATCTCAAGTTCTTGGCCAGGTACTTCATCTGCTGACTCAGGCTCATGGTGGATTGTTTCTTAGTAAATTTCTGAATTGTGGCCCTCTTCACCAGAACTCTAACTGAAAATTGGGTTAAGGATTCCTGAAGTGAAGGTGTGTCACACAGGTACCCCAGGGGTTCACTGACCTGAGCCTACTTTTTCATGAGAGTTTTTCAGCTTACAGTTTCCTGATCATGACATTAAAATCTCAAACCTCAGCTCTACCTGAGGTTGAGGTTCCAGCAAAGAAATTTCCCTAGTCTCAGGCCAAGTGGACCAAGCCCTGTTTTCTCCCTCATTGCACTGATGGGGTAGAGTGAGCACTTTTACTGGGGCTCCCATGTTTATGTGGGGTCTCAGTTCCTGCTCTTTCTCTGAGGAGACCCAAGGCCTGTCTCTCTCTACATGACCACTACAACCCAAGGCTTGTTTACTGAGATTGACTTCTCTCCTCAAGGTTGTAGCAGCATCAGTTTACATTTCTGGCTCTGTGTTTCACTTCTGTCTTTAACTTTTGTTCCTGAATATCTCCCTAGCTTTCTTGTGAGCTCATCTATACCTTTAAAGGAATCTTTGCTGTTATTATGCAACATGCTTAGATACTGTGTTACAGGAGGCTTTCAGGTTATGTAGTCAGCCTCCATGATTAAAACAGGTTTCTCCAAAGAAAACTGAAGACCTGGCAATACCAGGCCTGTCTCAGCAGAATTGAAATAGGCTAGAACCTTAAGTGGGGGAGTGTGCTCTGTTCAATCTCTAAGTTATCACTTGTATTATTATCCTCATCCCTGTGTTGGCATTTATGATCCTGCACTATATGGTACCTGTGTTTTCTAACTTTGAGGCTTCCTTTTGTGAAAGCCCACCAGCTAAAGATTAACAGGAGCACTTGTTGTCAAATGAAAAAAACAACTTGGTTTGTATTTAGCCCTCACAGCAAGCTAAATGGACAACATAGGATCTTGGGAGCATCCTCAGTAGGGAGAGGAAGATCCTTAAAGAATTAGGGCTGTGCTAAATTATTCTCAGGAGCATTTGGGACAGGAGCAGCCATAGGTGTGATACAGTAGAGAAACTACTAAACTGTACTAAATTATAGTGTAGTAATTGGATATCTCAGTAACCTGTGTTCAGGACCCAGGGGAACCAAGCAGAGTTGGGGCCACCACTGGTAAGAAGGGTACTTGCTCAGAAGCAGAGATTGAAGGCACTTTATAGCTGCAGTAGGTTTCTTGTGCAGAAACATGGTTTGTGGGGGCTGTCTGTGTCCTGTTGGAAACATTATATCACCAGCAATCAGCCCGGCTGATTTTCAGTTTTCTCACTTCTTAGGGCTTAACTAACCTTTAAGTGAACTATTTTTGTCAAAGAGAAATCCCTCGTTCCAAAAGAAAGCTCATTTCTTCTGAAGCTCCTGCAGAAGGGCTAACTAGGGACTTGGCCCTACCTGTGTCCCAGTCTCTGGTTTCCTGCTGGGTTGATTCATAAGGGCTATAAAACTGTCATATATGTGACTCAACATATTCATCGCTTGCATATATCTCTTAACACTGTGTTTTCTTCACTCTTTAAAACTCATTAATGAATCCACCTGAGAAAAAGCCAGCTCCCATCTGTTGACAATGCAATGAAATCAACAAACCATCCCCACCGTATTCTCCTAAAGCCTTTATTTAACCTTTCCGTCTAAACACCCCTGTGTGAACCAAGGCTGGCCCAGCAATTCCCTGGAGTCTGTGCCTCATTCCAATTTGTGCTCCTTGACCTTCACTAGGTTTGTGAAAGCCATCTCTGATGGGCAGAGAATAACTGAAGAGTAAATGGCCATGAGAATAAACTTGAGATATTAGCATAGGAATGCTGCATTGAAATATGACTCATTTTCTATGTCAGAACTCTGATGAATTAATTTCAGCTACTGATTTTTCTTATGTGTTTCACAGGCTGAGCTGGCCCTCTGTTCATCACATGAAAGTTCAGGAAGCAGCCTGAGAGTTTATTCTGTTTATTAATTGGAAGATGGGCCATTTATGCCACCCATGAGATTGTGCATTCTTTTCTGAATCTTTGTAATATAGAAACTGTGTTTCTATATTGAAGAAGCACTTAGTTCTTGGAAAACTCTGGGGGATATCACTTTTAGTTTTTATGCCTTCAGTTTATTTTAGCAATTCTGAAATTTAGTAAAACAAATGCATGAGAAATAGCAAATCACTTCACTGTTTTGTTTTTGTGGGTTCTTGGGATCTCATGATGTATCCTAAGTATCTTTTAGTAGATGGTTTATGATGTGGATGATGACCTTGACATGTTTTCACTTTTGGTTTCACTTTATACCTTTGGGAAGGTATAAAGCATATTATTCTTTCTTTTATTAAATATTTTTATTTATTTTGAGAGAGAGACAGAGTGCAAGAAGGGGAGGGGCAGAGAGAGAGGAAGACACAGAATCTGAAACAGGTTCCAGGCTCTGAGCTGTCAGCACAGAGCCTGACATGGAGCTTGAACCCACAAACTGATAGATCATGACCTGAGCTGAAGTTGGACGCTTAACTGACTGAGCCACCCAGGTGCCCCTGAAGCATATTATTCTTGCAGTTTTCTTTTCACTCTTTTCCATGGGATGGGTCCTAGCAAAAGCCAGTCCCTATCCCAGTTCTGTGCTGTGTCTGTACTGTTGATACAGAGAGGTGGCTAAGTGCTTTCTTTGATCCTTTGATAGTTTATATTCTTCATGAAACTCTGATCTGTGACAAATCCTCGGTACAGTGTAGATTCCTCTGTCCCTCTCCTTATCCCTCTCCCTCAGTCTCTCAGTCCTACGTGCATACACACATGCACACACACACACATTCATCCCTACCACCACACAAAACATGAATTGTAATAATTGCAAAGGAAACCCATTTAGTAACTAACTCATGCTAGATAATTTTCTGTATAAATGTTACAGTCTGAGTTTCTTTCTTTTAGCTTATTTTCTCTTTAATATCTTATTTCTTCAATTGTAACATGCACATTCCTTTCATATTTTAACATTTGTGAACTTCTGAAATAGGGCTGCATATTACAATCAAAGGCTACTGAGACTTCATGAAATATGACAAGGTTTTCACCTGAGCAAATCTTTATGTAAGTGAGTAAATCTTAATGAATATTGACTGTATAAAGCAATAACAATGAATTATTATGGGGCCTAAATATATTTCTTAAATAAAATTATTGGTATCTATTTCATAATATTTTATACATAATTTTATATAGAATTTAAAATAAGGACAACAGTAGTGCTAAATTGTAAGTCTGTGGTCAGAATGAACATGCTATATGGTTCTTGTATTTTTCAGAAAATGGTAAAAAATCCAATTTATGTTAAACCCAAATCAGTTCAAAGATACCATATCCCATTGGTTTGGATGCCAAAGCTTTGCTTACTTTTTAAAAGAAAGTTATTTCTTTATTGTGGTAAAATATACATAACATAAAATATACTATTTTACCTGTTTTAAGGTATACAGTGAAGTGACATTAAGTACATTCCCATTGCCCACCAACCAACTCTTGGACTTTTTCATCATTTAAAGCTGAAATTATGTCCTCATTTCTCCTTTGGTCTGGCCCCAGGCAAACACCATTTTGCTTTCTGTCTTATGAGTTTGATTATTCTAGTACCTCATGTAAGTGGAATCATACAGTATTTGTTTTGTGTCTGGCTTATTTCACTTAGTATAATATTTTCAAAGTTCATCAATATTATAGCTATGTATCATAAGTTGTTTCCTTTTTGAAACCGAATAATATTCCATCGTATGTTAGCTCACATTTTGTTTATCCATTCATCTGTTGATAGGCAGTTAGGTCACTTCCATCTTGTGAATTGTGAATAATGCTGCTATGAACAGGGGTCTACAATAACCTCTTTGAGACTGCTTTAAATTATTTGAGGTTTATATCCATAAATTGAATTACTGGAGCTTCTGGAAATTCTATGTCTGATTTTTAAGGAACCACTGAGCTGTTTTCCACAAGGGCCATGACATTTTACATTTCTACCAGCAATATATGAGGCTTCCAATTTCTCCATGATGAAGTGATTAAAAAATACTTTTGTTTGTGGTTATTTTGCTAGGATAAGAAACTCATTGGGGCGCCTGGGTGGCTTAGTCGGTTAAGCGTCCGACTTTTGCTTAGGTCATGATCTCACGGTTCGTGGGTTCGAGCCCCGCGTCGGGCTCTGTGGTGACTGCCAGCTCGGAGCCTGGAGCCTGTTTTAGTCTGTGACTCCCTCTCTCTCTGACCCTCCCCTGCTCACGCTGTCTCTCTCTCTCTCCTAGAAATAAATAAAACATTTAAAAAATTTTTTAGAAAAGAAACTCATATAAAATATTAAGTAGTATGCAAAAACAGTAAAGAAAATTCCAACCTCTTACCTCGACTCCTAACATACTGTGCCATATCTCCAACCTGCGTCCCAGAGACAACTCTTATACACCTTTCTCTTTTGACAGTTACCACCATGCCTTGACTGCTATGTTCATCCAGTTATTTCTTGATCTGTTGACTTTACATTCTGTCCAATGGGTTTCCTGCTTTGAAAGGGTAGAATTTAGCTCACTCAAGGTTAGCATATAGTTTACTAACACTACTGCCCATCTCCTCCCCTCCTCTAACTTTTCGGTGTTTTATAATTTTGAGTTCTCCCATAGGTTCGTATTATATTTTACAGTGAACATCATTAAACTTCTATCTCCTGTCTTTCTATGAGGCAGGATAAGGCTGTGGGTGGCAATTTTTTTCACTCAGCTTTCCTTGTTCCCATTTGCCTTCCTATGGAGGTTAGCTGTGTCCTAACTTTTACATTAGGATAAGTGAGTCTAGCTTAGTGGTTATGAGTCAGACCCTAAAATCAGACTTCCTGAACATTAATCCAGCTCTAGTGCTTATAGGGGGAAGGCACTAAACAGGTTACTTAGCTTTTTGGTGCCTCAGTTTGCACATCAGTGAAGTGAGGAAAACAGCAATACCTATCTCATGGGGTTATTTAGAAAATTAAACAAGATAAGCCTCATAAAGATCTTAGCACACTGTTTCGCATTTAGGTGTCTGGTCAAAATGACAACGATGATTATGGAGTTGGTGGTGACTTTGTCAGGAGTGGGAACCTTTAAAATCTGCTTTTTAATTGTGTATATTCCATATGTTAAATTATTAGATAGTTATCATCATTCTTCTATAAATACTAGGACTATAAACCCAAGTTGTAGTGATAAAACAGTATTTCTTCTGTTCTGGTTTCTAGTATTATGACCACCTACCAGAAGAAAGAAAATATTTTTAGTGTCTATGTCAAGTGCATTCTGTCTTTTACATTTCATAGTTGCTTAAAATAATGGGAGATTTTGTTTTGCTTTTGTTACTTGGATACATGTAATTCTTATACAATTTTTCTGCTTGTGTGTGTGTGTGTGTGTGTGTGTGTGTGTGTGTGTGTGTGTGTTTTCTGGAATTTCTAAATGACTTTCTTTTAACATTGAGGGAAGAAACCTGCACCTTCTTCCCAGCATAGGTGGTATCTTTCAGCTTTGTGTTGTTTGGTCTTTCCTACTCAGAAATATGGCTTTTGTGAAGCTCACAGATGTTTGTTATAAATTGGGCACATTGTTGATGGACAGCTGCCATACGGGGACTTTCTATTCATTTCTGAAATTATTCACTATTTCTTTTGTCCCTGATTATCCACTTTCTTGGTGTCCACTATCATTTTTTTTCTAGAATAACTTTATAAGTTACTTATTTAGGGAGAGTATGTGTGAGAAAAATTTTCTGAGTGCTGAAAATATTTGTCGTTGTTTTGTTTCCTTTTTTGCTTTTGCTCACACTTGAATGATTTCTTGGTTTGGTGCATAAATTAAAGAGTTTTTTCTGCCTACATATGCATACATTGTGGAAGGATCACCACAATCCAGCTAAATGACTTATCCATCACCTCTACTGGGTTACCTTTGTATGTGTGTGTGCATGTGCACACATATGTGCACGCATGCTGGGAAGATTTAATTTAAAACTAACTTGGGTGTAAATTAAACGATATATTTTTAAAAAAGATTATTTTGCCTATTCTGAGTACTATGTATGTCCACATGAATTTTGGCATCAGCTTGTCAATTTTGACAAAATCACCTGTTGTATTTTGTTTGGGATTGTGTTGAATTTACTGATCAGTTTGGGCCTTATGTTGACCAGAACCCTTGCAGACTGTATAAACAGTCAGTTCACACACACACACACACACACACACACACACACACACACAAACAATCGTAGAAAATTTCAAAAAAATACAGTAAGTATTAATGTGTTATCACCACCCTGTAATTAGATCTCCAAAACCTACTCATCCTCTATAACTGAAACTTTGCATCCTTTAACCAACATCTCCCTACTCCCCCCCACACATTCCATTCTTGACAACCACCATTTTACTCTCTGCTTTCATGAGTTCAACTTCTTAAGATTTCACATGTAAGAGACATCATGAAGAAACAAATGTAACAGTGTATGTCAACTATACTCGAATAAAAAAGTTTTTTAATTTAAAATGTTAACAAAATATAGAGAAAAAATTTTTTTCTGCCAGCTCTCAAGGCATTACCTGGTTGTATGCCCAGCATGTGTTGTTTTATTGAAAAGTCCAATGTCAGCCTGTATGCCTCTATCCCCTCAGTCACCATCTGCCTCCCCCTATCAAGTCTTGGATGCAGCTTCCACTGACTTTTCTTCAGCAGTCTGAACAACTCCTCATCTATTGTGGGTTTTTAAAACTTTATTTTCTAAGTATCTGTTACTACTTTCACTTCTATTAAAATCTTTTTTATTCTTTTGTGAACATTTTAATGAGGTCTTCAAGAGACAGAAGAAAAATAATGTGTGCTCAGTGTTCCCTGTTGCATCAGAAGCAGGGCCCCATTATGGATGTATTCTCTGCCTCTGGTTAGTCTCATGAGAGCCTTGCTTTTAGAGAACAAACTTCTGGCTTTGTTGTTTCTCCATGTTGTATCTTTGCTTTCTATTTCACTAGTTTCTCCTCTTATCTTTATTACCACCTGTCACATATATTCTTTCCTTTGACTATTATTTTAGCTAAGGTATTTATTTGGATGTCGACCCCTTACTTTTTGGCCTTTCTCCTGTTATATGAATGTAAGCCTGCATGTTTCTCTCTTGTATTGCTCCAGCTGCATCTCTTGGTTTTGAGTTGTATTTTGTGTGACTTGGTTTAGTTTTGGCTTTCTTTTTTAAAAATTTTATTATCTTAAAAAATATTTTAGTTAACATACAATGCGATATTGGTTTCAGGAGTAGAATTCAGTGATTCCTCACTTCCATACAACACCCAGTGTTCATCACAAGTCCCCTCCTTACTATCTATCATACATCTAGCCCATCCTCCACCCACCTCCCTCCACCATCCCTCAGCACTCTATCATTTAGAGTCTCTTGTGGTTTCCCTTTCTTCTCTTCCCCCCTCTTCCCATATGTTCATCTGTTTTTTTTCTCAAATTCCACATATGAGTGAAATAATAGGATACTTGTCTTTCTCTGATTGACTTATTTCACTTAGCATAATACATTCTAATTTCATCCACATCATTTCAAATAGAAAGATTTCATTTTTTTGATGGCTGAGTACTATTTCATTGTATATAGTTTTGATGTGTAATTTTTCAGTATGATTCACTTCTAATTAATTTTTCATTTTGTTTTGAGTCTTCTTTGGCACAATGGTTACTAAGAAAGTAACCTGGGTTACTCAGTCAGTTAAGCATCCAACTTCAGCTCAGGTCATGATCACATGGTTCATGAGTTCAAGCCCCACATTAAGCTGTGTTCTGACAGCTCTGACCCTGGAGCCTGCTTCAGGTTCTGTGTCTCCCTCTCTCTCTGTCTTTCCCCCACTTGTGCTCTCTCAAATAAGTAAATATTTTTTAAAAGATATTAAAATTCCTTTGGTTTAAATCTCTCAGGTTGTTTTTAAATTGATCTTTAAATGTCTTATTTTACTTTATGAAAGATAGTTTTGTTGTATACTCTTCAAAGTTGATAGGTGATTTCTCTTGATATAGTGAAGATGTTAGTCCATTATCCTCTGGCTTCGATGATTGTCCATGTCTGTCACCATTTTCATCTTTGTTGCTGTGTAAATTATCTGCCCTTTACCTTTTGCTACATTTAGGATTGTCTTTCAATTTTGTGTGCATCAGTTTAATGACAGCATGCTATCATGGTGTTTATCAGTGAATTTGTGTTACCTATCAGTCCCAAAAATTTCACAGGTGACATCCCTTCAAGCATAACTTCTCCTTTCCCCAAGATTCTTTTCTTTTTCTGGGACTCCTCAGAGAAGTAGGTTGAACCTTCTTATTCCAAACTCCATTCTTTTAACTACCAATTCAAGTTTTCTATTGTTTTTTTTTCTGTTAATGATACATTCTGGATACAGAAATACCTCATTTTCTTGATATGCATAGGTACTGCATTTTTTACAGATTGATGGCCTGTGGCAACCCTGTGTCAAGCAAATCTATTGGCACCATATTCCCGACATCATTTGCTCACTTTGTGTCTCTGTATCACATTTTGGTAATTCTTAACAATATTCCAAACTTTTTCTTTATTACTTCTTCCTTTGAGCCAAAGCCTAATTCAGAGCAAAGCAAAGTAAATTCTGTGAAAGCTGACAGAGGTGAGCAAGCTGCAGAAGAAAAGTTTGAAGCTCACAGGGGTTGGTTGATAAGGTTTAAGGAAATAAGTTTGTCTCCATAACACAAAAGTGCAAGGTGAAGCAGTAACTGATGCTGTAGAAGCTGCAGCAAGTTTTCAAGAAGATCTAATGAAGATAATTAATAAAGATGGCTACACTAACAATATATTTTTAATGTAGTTAAAAACAGTCTTTTATTGAAAGAAAATGCCATCTAGAAATTTTACAACTAGAGAGGAGAAGTCAATGCCTGAGCTTCAAATCTTCAGAGGGCAGGCTGACTCTCTTATTAGGGGCTAATGCAGCTGGAGACTTAAGTTGAAACCAATGCTCACTTAGCATTCCAAACACCCTAGGGCTCTTAAGAATTATGCTAAATCTACTCTGCCCGTACTATCTAAATGGAACTATAAAGCCTGGATAACAGCACATCTGTTTACAGCACTGTCATTTTTAAGCACACTGTTGATTCCTACTGCTCAGGAAAAAAAAAAAGATTCCTCTCAAAATATTATTGCTCATTGGCATGCACCTGACCACCCAAGACTTCTGATGGAGACATACAACAAGATTGATGATTTTGTGCCTGCTCATACAACATCCATGGATCAAGAAGTAATTTAAACTTTTAAGTTTTATTATTTAAGAAATATTTCAGTAGGCTATAGCTGCTATAGAAAGTGATTCCTCTGATGGATCTTGGCAAAGTAACTAGCAAACCTTCTGAAAAGCCTTGGTCACTGTAGATGCCAGTAAGAACATTTGTGAGATTCATGGAAAGAAGTCAAAATATCAATATTATTGGGAGTTGGAAGAAGTTGATTCCAACTCTCATGGGTAACTCTGAGATGGGTTTGGGACTTCAATAGAGGCGGTAACTGCAGATGTGATGGAAACAGTGAGAGAAGAAGAAGCCTGAAGATGAGGCTTAATTGCTACAATCTCATGATAAAACTTTCACAGATAAGGAGTTGCTTCTTTTGAATAAACAAAGTTCTACCTTGAGGTGGATACTACTCCTGCTGAAGAAGCTGTGAGGATTGTTGAAATGACAACAGAGGATTTAGACTATTACATAAACTTAATTGATAAAACAGCGGCAGGGTTTGAGAAGATTGATTCCAGTGGTGAGAGAAATTCTACTCTGTATAAAATGCTATCAAACGGCACCACCTGCTACTTGAGAAATCATTCATGGAAGAGTCCATCAATGTGACAAACTTCACTGTTCAAGTTTAAACTGTCTTAGTTTAAGAAATTGCTGCAGCCAACCTAGATTTCCGCACCTACCAGCCTGTTCAGTCAACAGCCATCAGCATTGAGGCAAGACCCTCTACCAGCAAAATGATTACAACTTGCTGAAAGTGAAGATGATGGTTAGCATTTTTTTAACAATAAAATATTTTTAAATTAAGGTGTGTACATTGCTTTTTGCTTAAACACAATGCTGCTGCACACTTAATAGACTACAGTGTAGTGTAAACATAACTTTTGTATGCACTGGGAAACTAAAATATTCATTTGACTCACTTTATTGCACATTCACTTTCTTTCAGTGTTCTGGAAAAAAACCCACAACATTTCTGAGGTATGCCTATATTTTTCTTGAGTCCACATTCTAGATTATCTTTTTTTCTCCATCTATGTCTGTTTTGCTCTATAAATTTAAATTCTTGTTTTGTATTTTTATTTCAATTGAAAATTTTTTTCAGTTTTTGAAATTTTTCTATTTCTTATAGTCTCTTGCTACTTGCTCATCTTTTTATCTGTTTCTATAAATATTTTATAAGTCATTTTTATATTTCTATCTCTTCTATATTTCCATAAATATTTTATAAATAATGTTCTATATCCTTATGATTTCATTACCTAAAATCCTTGCCCAAAGCTATTTTTTACCTACTAATTCTCACTCACAGTGACATGCAATCTTTTGTGCATGCTGATCTTTAATTGTCAGTTCATAGCTTGATTTGATTATATGATTAAATATGGGAAGCTTTTCACTACAGAGGTTTGAATCTATTTCTACTGGTAGCCACGGGTCATCACTTACTTGACACTATATCAGAATCTACAGAATTGTGACTCTTAGAGTGTGGTCTTTGGATCAGCATCATCAGCATCACCCAGGAACTGCTTAGCTCTGAAAACTGTTTTATACCTTTCCACAGTGAAGAAGAAACTGCTGGTGGAGCCTAGCAATCTATACTGAACAAGCCCTCCAGGTGATTCTAAGGCATGCTTAAATTTGAGAACTTCTATGAAGAATCATAGCTAAGAATGAGGGTTCAGTCTCAACTTCTTCATCTTGTTTCTCTACAAAGGCTGTATAATATACTATCACTTCTACCGTTGGCATTCTGAATCAATGTAATTCTGCCCCTTCTAGAAATGTTTTATACAATGATGGTGATTTTGATGTTCTCCTTCACAATGAGCAATATCTCAAAGTATATTCTACTCAGGGTCCTATTTGTAGTAAGAGAAGCCCTCAGAGCCTCTAGTCAGCTTTAATGCTGAAAGTGACACTCTGCCCATTAAAGTTTTAATCTGACAAATGTATTTTTTTGGTTCTAAAGTTCTAAGTCCTTCATTTTTAAACATATTAAGTACATTTACTTTATAACCCTTATCTGATAATATCAATAGCTGCGGCATTGAGATCTAATTTGGGTATTTTTGGTCACCCTTGCTAATTGTGCCTTATTTCCTTATGTGATTAATTTCAAACTGAGGTTTCTTTTAACATTGTCTATAGACATCTTCTGATGCTTGTTGTTAACATATTCTTCCAGAAGGGATTTGCATTTGCCTTTGCTGAGAATCAGGGTGTGAGATTTCAGCCCCCAAACACTCCAAAATAAGAGTTCAATTGCATTTTTCAAGGCACATTAAGAAGGGAAACCTGAGTGTGAGTGCAGGCTTGTGGTTAGAAATTCTCAGAGATAGTCATCCTAGTGCCCTCTAGAAGCAACAGGCTACCCACAAGAATTTTAGAGACTAGAATACCTTCAAGGCTTTCTGTCTCTGTCACTAACTGATGGGGAGTAAGACTTCTTGCTTGAGTCTGTGTCCACATTCAGTATTCTCACTGAATTCTTTGACCACATGGGCAGGCTTTATATCTCCAAACCATAGAGTGGTGTGTGGCTTGGAGGTGGGGGTGTCACTGCTGTTGATGGTGATGGTAGAGGTGGCATTATTTGTGCTGATGATAGTGGTGGTGTTACTGGTGGTGGCATGATGGTACTGATTGTGGGTGATGGTGATGTGGGAGGGATTAGTCAAGTTTTTCTGTAAAAAAACAGATAATAAACATTCCAGGCTTTGCATACCATATGGCCTCTGCACAACTACTCAACTCTGCCTTTTTAGTAAAGAATAGCCATAGGCATATATGAATGAATGGATGTGGACCTGATTCAATAAAACTTTATTTATGGACACTGACATTTGAATTTTTTATGGTTTTCATGTGTCTTGGAAAATATTTCTTTTCAGCCACTTGAAAAGAAAAAAATCATTCTTAACTTTTGGGCTATACAAACATGCTGGATTTATCCTGGGGGCTACTGTTTGCCAACTCCTGGTGGTAGTATAATGTTGAGGATGATGATGATGGTGGTGGTGATGGTGGTTGTGATGACAGTGGTGGTGATGGTGGTTGTGAAGGTAGCAGTGAAGAAGGTGGTGAACGTAGAGGTGGTGTTGGTGGTGATGGAGATGATGGTAGTGGTGATGGAGATGATAGTAGTGATGAATGATGGAGGTGAAGGTAGTGGTGATGATGGTGGTAAAAGTAGTGTGATGGCAGTAGTATGCAGATGGTGGCGGTGGTGATGTACTGGTGAAGGTGATGGTAATGATGGTGGTAGTGGTAAAGTGGTGGTAGTGAAGGTAGTGGTAGTGATTATAGGATGAGGATGTTACTAAAGGTGATGAAGGTGGTGTAATTGGTAAAAATGGACATGTAAGTGCTATTGGTGAAGAAGCCACCTCTCACATCTTCCTTAAAACTGAGATGGAGACTCACAAAACTAAAGCATGTTGGCACAACTTTTATACGCAGCAGTGGCCCTAATACACAGGTTTTTCTAATTTCCAGTACCACAGCATTTCCTCTGCACTTCTCTGACCATTAATGAACCTGATTTAGAATTCTGCAGACTCTTTCCCAGAGGTACCATGACAAAGCCTTGCTTACCAGCAGAAGTTTGGATTGGCTTTGTGCACAGGAAGTCCCAGGTCACTGAAAGTGATGAGTTCCATGATGCAGCATTTTGCAATTGTAATGTGCCATTTAAATGTTAAATAACAATAACTGATCTGGTTCTGAATGGTTCATTAACTGTCTCCACTGCCAAATCACAGGTTTTTCTATGAGTTTCTGCCAAAGGCAAATTTTAATTGTTTTAATGAAGATTTGCAAGCAGCTCTTTTCTCTCAACACTTGGGCACTGGCAGAAACACATACATCATTTGCTTAGCAGGAGAGAAGGATTTCTGTTTACATAAAAGGCTTCTAACAGTGTTGGGGTTTAGGGAAGACCCAGCACCTGGTACCCTAATGGTTTCCTTAATTGAGCCTTATGAGAAAGGATTAAAAGTGTTAGGAGCAATCCATGCCTGTCACACATCCCAAGCGTCCTGGCTAAACCAGTCTGCTAATTAGTTACTTTTCCACCTCAGTTACATTGTTTTCTCTGTTCTGTTTCTACTTGTAGATGCTGCTCCAAAGGCTGTTTTATGTGTTAAATGTAACTGTTACTACACAAAATCCTTGGCATATAAGATTCTTAATCAGCCACAGAGGTACAGATATTAGATACTACTTTGTAAAACTCCTTCTACTCCACACTAAACATATCCTAAGCCCACAGTACAGATCTTTCAATCTTCCTGTGGGAGGGGTGTGGGGAGGGGCAGGAGACAAAATCATTAAACATCTAGAATTATTCACAGACTCAGAAAAAAGAAAAATATGAGACAGAGTACTTCCATTTATCTTTACTTCTGTGTTGATGCCTTTGCTTGGAAATGACTACACTCACAACACTGGTTCCCAAAACTTATATCTGATTTTTGTCTAGTTATTTCCTCAGAGCAAAGTGTCTATTAAACATGAGAGACAAATTTGAGAAAAATGCATATAATGTATAATCCCAGTTTCTCCATAGGTAGGCCTGTGTGTAATTCTGCCGTATTCATAATACATAATGCCTGGTGGAGCTTGCTAGGATTCTTTAAAAAGGGTGTATGTTGCAGGGGCTAGAGGCAGATACAACATAAAATTGCTCAGATCCTGTTCTTAGTGAGGAAGGGGGAGACTGGCTACATGTAGCATGGGCTGCCTTATTCTGACTTGAAACTCAGATGTACGAAGCATCTGCTATATTTGGATGTCTGAGTATTCCATTTCACAGGGAGGAGGCAGGCTCAGCCTGCAGTGTTTTCTTCATCAGCAGGTCACATGACCTGCCTGTCAGTGGGGCTTCTCTGGTCCAGCTAAGGTTTGAGAGACTCCACCTCTGCTTACCAATCTATGGCATCTGTCACTCTGTGTTCCCAGCCCTACATGAAATGCCTTTTCCTGCAGAGGTGCAGACTGAGGATTTTCTTTTTTAAGACTAGTTCATTCTCACTATATATTTGATAGAAAAAGAATGGACTATTTTCAACCATTCGATAAGAGAGATGCAATCAGAGTTAGCCCAGTAGAACATCACAGCTCAATGGTAACAACCATCCCTCAGTGGAAGCAATAAATAAAATGCAGGATATCCCTAAAATGGATTATTATTCAGGCATAAAAAGGAGTGAAGTGCTGATACATACAGCAACATCAGAAGCATTATGCTAAGTGGAAGAAGACAGACACAAATAACACATACTGCATGATTCCATTTATGTAAAATGTCCAGAATAATAAAATCCATAGAGACAGAAGGTAGATTAGTGGTTGCCAAGGGATGGAGAAGGGAGGAATGGTGTGTGTGTGTCTGTCTAATGGATATGAAATAATGAAAATATTCTGGAATCAGATAGCAGTGAGGTTTGCACCATTCTTTGAATAAAGTACAACCCACAGAATTATTCACTTTAAAAGCTTAGGTGAATTTTGTATTGTGTGATATGTCTGAATAATGTTGTTATTTTTTAAATGAGTGAAACTACTAATAAAAACAAAAGAGAACAACAGAACCAGGATCTCACTAAAATACCACATGCCCTTCAGATGTGAGAGCTGATGATGCAGGCCCACAGTCTGACATGCTTCCCAGCTTCTTAGGTGATGCATCGCTATGACTCCAACTGGAGTCAGACATCCCTGGGTTCAAATCCTACCTATTCCTCTGCCTTGCTGGAATAATCTCTCTGTTTGTACTTAATCATTCACTGTCGGAATTTAGGACTGTGTAGAACTTGAAAGGCACCATCAAAGACATGACTCCTGAATTGCTGAGGCCACTGGAGACTTTGTTTTTCTTGGTGAAGAGTTGGTGCACATTTTACCCTGTGCAGTAGAGGCCAGAAAACCTAACTGATCCCCAATTCATTGTGAGAGAATCCATCTTTTAGAAGGCAGGCTTAAACTGTCCCACCTGAGACTGCTCTATGAAACCACATTGTCAATTTACCAATTAGCAGTGAGGAATCACTCTCTTGGAGACCGAGGGCATGAAGCTTGTATGACCCCACACACCCTATCTCTGGAATAAGGTAGCTTATGAATTTGCAAGGAGAATGAACTGTGTCATAGGCTTGTTTTTAATTTTAATTTTAAAATGTGTTAATCTGGGGTGTCTGGTGGCTCAGTTGTTTAAGCACCCCACTCTTGATTTCTGCTCAGATCATGATTTCATGCTTCATGGAATTGAGCCCCATGCTGGGCTTTGTGCTAACAGCATGGAGTCTGCTTGGATTTTCTCTCTCCCTCTCTTTCTACCCCTCCCTTGCTTGCATGCTCTGCAAGCTGTCTCTCAAAAAAAATTAAAAAAATAAATAATGTTCATCAACAAAATGCTCATCTAAGCCAGCACATTACCTTTTACTGTGGCTGGCCTAGGAGGGTTTCTATCTCTTTAGATGGCTTCTGTATGGGTATGTTAAGGCAAATAGGTACCTCTTCTCTAAGCCCTCACAAAAGAACCAAGTTCAGTCATTCAATAATATCATAGAGTTGTGAGTTTGTAGACATACAAGTTGGCTTACTTGGCTCCCTTTTCTCTATAGAAGTGGTGCTAGGACTTCACAGGTTTGTAGGATACTAGTCTTATGCCTTGGGTTCCTTCTCCAAGAAGCAGCTCCCAAGAGAAGAATTCAAGAACACCAGTAGCAGAGAAGGAAAACAAGACAGTTAGGGAAGGTGCCAACAAATGGCATGTTGCCCAGCAAGATAACTTCTGGGCAACTGAGGGGACAGTTGAAAGAGTGTGCAGAGCACCTGCCTTAGACTCTCTCACTAAGGGACAAAGAGGCTGGGTATTCATCCACCAACTTTCCATCTGTCATTAGCTGAAGCTGTACCAGGGCCTTGATACCTCTGACCTGTTCTGTGATAGCCAAGAAAGCACTGTTAGTCCCTGGAATGGTGGGATCCAGGGCAGGGGCAGGACATCCATGGATTTAGCTCAGCTGTCATATATGAACTCATCATCATCATCCCCGTAACTTCCCCAAATCCACCCCTTACCCATTGTTTCCTACCTTGGTGATAGCATCTTAGTCCATCAAGGACCTAGGCCAGAAGGAAGGGTAGTTCATCCCCACATACTCCACTTCCCTGCCTCATTATACATATTCAAGAAAGCACCCAGGCCTATTGACTCTACTCCCTACATGCCTCCTGGACTGCACACATCTCTTCATTCATAGCCCTTCCTGAGGTCTAGCTACCAGCACCTCAGTCAGAATTCCTGCCTTCAGCCTTCTCAGATACACATGTGAGGGCCCCTTCGTCCATCCCACTGCTCACTGGATGCCTGAAGTTGTAAAGACAGGCTCTAGTGCCACCATCCCCACCTTCTTGTCTTTCCCAGACCCCTGCTCCATCCAGCTACGCTGCCCCTTGTCCTCCTTGTGCCCTACCTCAGAGCCCCAAAGAATTTGACTGCTAAGAACACTTTCCAACATCTTGACCCTGAACTCCTCCTCACTCTTCAGGTCTTATATTTAATGACGTCTCCCTGGGAGGCTCTTTCTCAATCCCCAAGCCATGCTTTTGTACCCAGTTTCTTGTGTATTCCCTAAAGGCAGGCTTCTCCTTGTTTAGAGCATTGGGTATACGTTAGTGCTTCTTCAAAGATAGTCTTTTTCTGGTGCCCACTAAATGCATGTCAGGTGGATGCATGGAAGTCCCTGGTACCTGCTCACCATATGCTAGGTGCTGGATACATGCTGGCTTCCTTCCTTTCTGGTTTTGGGGAAGGGAGTTAAAATTCCATTTTGAAACTTTTCAGGTAATGTTGCATTAGAGGTTAAGGCTACCTCTGCTCAGGCTGTAGTCTGCTCTGGAGAGCTGGCTTTTGTCTCCCTGGAAACTAATTGTCCAACCCCAGAATGAATTTCACTTGCACTGAGAGATCATTGTCACTTGGGATGGGGAGCATTTTCAAGTCCACGTTAGAAAGCCTTCAGCATCCAGACTCATGGGGAAAAAAGTGCTTCTATTATCTGTAGATATCATTTTTCTTTAATTAAAATAGTGATGAGATGGGAATCATTACCTGTTTGGGGGCAGGATCATAGTAGTTTGTTGGTTTACCGCTGGCTTATGTGCACAGACTTTCTAGATGAGAACAGAATGCTTGTGCCAAAGGAAGTCCTAGAAAATTGCTTAATGAAAGTCCAACCCTCATCACCAAATATCTGGAAATATGCTCTCCCCCTAAATGACATAGAATTTCTGGCTGGAATAACTTCTTCCTAACTAAAAAGATTATTTGTAAATAAAAAGAGCCGTAACATTCAATAACTGAATCTAAGATAGGTGAGCTTTTAAATGACTCACCTCTCTAGTCTAATGGCTATACAGGTAATTTCTCTCAAATGATAAAAAAAAACAAAAAAGAATGTTTTGTTTTCATCGGTGAAGTTCTTATCATGTGTATTTGAGGGTCCAATTGTAGCCTATAGTCGCAAAACATCATTAGCTGTTCCTCAAGCTTTCGTGGACTGGATGTATGATCCAGGACGCATCTTCTAAGTTGCAAGGATGGTAGAACTGGTCCCTGACCTGGAGGAACTCGCAGACCAGTTAAAGCAAAGCCCTGTCCCAGGTGAATCCCAGAGAGAGCATGGCAGGTGTTTTTACAGAGGCCTGACCTGGACACTCCTCCGTGGGGGAGGTAATGTGTAGCAAAGATTGCTTCTGGAGCTAGCAGGAAGCCAGAGACAAGAAAGGAGGGACAGGAGAGTGTGACAGTCCCAGTGGGCTCAGCACATGCAGATGCCAGCTCAAAGCATAAATTTGTTTTCAGGACAGTGAATCATGGGACATTAGGCCTCAGAGCCCAACCTGAAGTCTAAGGTGTGGATGGTTGGCCTACATGAGCCTCTCTGGAGAGACATAATCATGAACCCCAGTATAATCCCAGCCTTCACACCAGCGATGCTGGGGAGGGACTTGGTGAGCAACAGTATCTGTCTGCTCAGAGAGCACCATTCATAGTTTTTCTACAAAAATGCAACAATGTGAATAATTTTGGGATATTTTTCATGATCATTTGTACTTACCATGTCTTTTGAGAAATTAGAAGATGGAAACACAATTCAGCAATGGACAGACGCAGCAGGTGTCAGGGGCCAGCAGTTGTCCCCAGGCTGGATGGCAGTGCACCTTGCCGGGTGTAGGGGCCAGAGGCACTGCCTTGGAGACCCTTGGTCTGACCAACAGCTGAGGATGGCTGTCTGGGTAGGCTGAATCTGACATCTCAGGTACAACAGAATTGGTGACTGGAGGGGACAGAGGAGAGGAGTAAAGGTTGAGAATGGCTTCTGAACTTGACTTGAAGGGATGATCTATATGGAGAGTGATTTTGAAACTTGATTCATTGGCAACAGAAGCATTAAGAATCAAACACTAAACTTAAGTAAATAAATAAATAAATAAATGGGGGACAAAGAACTCTATCCTGAGTGCCCTTCTCCCAACTTTTGTGGCCCTCACCTTCCTCATTATTACCTGCTTTGGCTGTTTCTCTTCCTTGGTGGCTCTTCTGTCTGGAAGGCTATTCACAACTCTTTTTTCATGAGTTATTCAGAAATAGTTTCAAGTAAATCCTGTGTCTTGGATAGTGATAGGTGTTGGGGCCAACTGTTGTTGCCTTCATCTCCTCCTGGGTTAGCCCTACTCTGCCTCCAAACCAGTAAATGAGCTGCACTTAGTATTCAGGTTGTGATCCTCAGAGACTCTGAGCAAATGAGGCTACCAGCTGCCCTGTCTCTCGGGGCCCCAGGGTCCCAGCTCAGTGCTTCTGGGTCATGGGAACTGTGCTCTGAGCACTGTGTCCCTGGCCCGGAGCTCTCCCTCTGCTTCTGGGAGTCAGGCTCAAGCCATCTCAGTGTTAGAAACCCCATTTGTCATCCACAATACTACCTGGACACAGTCTTTTCAAAAGTGGAAAACCACCCACAGCTGGAAGAATGGTTGTACTTGTGATGTATGAGTGGGAGAAACATAGCTCACCTGTGTTATTCACCCCATACCTTTAGGACACCCCCCCAGACCCCCTCAGTTAAATAGGAATGGCTCACCATGAGGAGTACATGCTTTCTAGCAGGGTCTCCAAGTACTTGTGCCCCTCAGGAAGGCCTCTGTCATCTGGTGTGACAACAGCACAGAGAACTGCTGGTTGAGAATCCTCTGGCCACTGATGTCACTACTCACATGGCCTCTTTATGATCAGTTTGTCAGAGATGAAATATGCAAAACCCAGGAACATCTTGGCTCATGCCATCCTAAAGATTCCTATAGGGCATTGGTCCTTACCCACTGCCCTGAGGCTGGCTGAATGTGCAGAGAGTGCTCTGTGCATAAAAGTCAGGCCCCCAGTGTTGGTAGTGCTTTCTCCTCTATCCATACCCCATGATGTCCGCAGACCTAGCTGCCTCTGATATTGTCATTTTCCACTCAAGGGCCTTTCTTCCACAATGCCCATTGATTGCCAAAGTAAAGTTTATCTGTACATTGGCATTCAAGATCCTCGTAATAAAGCCTCTCCCCCCTTTAACTTATTTCCTGGCCCCCCTCTGCCAGAATTGCACCAACACTATCCATACATGTCCCTGCTCCTTTGCCTAGCTAGTCTCATGTACTTCCTTTTGCCTAGAACATCTTTCTTACCTCTTCATCTGTTGATTAAGAAAAAAACCCTTTTTATTATACAAAATTTCAAACCCAGATGAAAGTGGAGAGAAGGGGACAGCGAACCCCATGTACCCATCAACCAACTTCACTGATTATCAACCCATGGCCAACCTGGTTTTTTTTTACCCCACCCACTCCTCCTCCTGAAACAGATGGTTTTTAAACAAATCCCAGACATCACATACTTTATTAAATCTGTAAATATTTTAGTGTGAATCTCTAGAAGTTGGTAGATGTTGTTTTAGGTAGCTCTTTTTTAATCCTCATAATATACCATAATCCATGGTGTCATCAACTGTCTAGCTAGTGCTCTTATTCCTCTAAGTTTTGATATATAAATGTTTGTGAATATATGAATAAATGTAGAGATGCTGTATATAAATATGTATGTGTATGAATGTTTCTGTACATATGTACAGAGGTACATACATATGTACATATAAAAACATGTCAATTCATCTGTTTGATTAGATCCAAATAAGATTAATATATTTAACTAGTTGCTATATCTTCTAAGTCTCTTTAATACATAGAATCTTTATTCATTGCATGTGTTCGCTCTCTGTCTCTCTCTGTCTCTCTGTTTCTTAATTCTTACATTTTCTGGTCATTCTTCCTGTAGAGTTGTCCACATTCTGGATTTCACTGATTGCATACAGCTATGATGTCATTTGGCATGTTCCCTTGTCCTCTGAATTTCTATAATTGGTAGTTAGATATAGAGATTTGATTAAAATAAGGCTATGTTTTGTTTCATTTTGCTTTGTTTTGGCAAGAAGACTTTTCTGGATGTTGACACAAAATGAACAAACCTTTTAAAACATTTTAAAGAGAAAGGAAAAGAGTTTTATTTGAGCCCAAGCGAGGACAGCTGCTTGGGATGCACAATCTTCATAAAGAAAAGAATGCTCTGGGGAAAGAACGGTTGGTGCAGGGTTATTTACGTTTTTTACATATAATTACAAATTATCATGACAAAAAGGACATTCCAGAAAATTATAGGCTTTATCTTATGTGTTTAGTATGTGTAAGGTTGTAGGACCCTAATCTTATGGGAACCAGGGAGGGTGTGTGTGTGTGTGTGTGTGTGTGTGTGTGTGTGTGTGTGATCTTTATGTTTGAAATACTCCTTTTGGTTATTTTTTTTCTTTTTTTTTTTAATTTTTTTTAATGTTTTATTTATTTCTAGGAGAGAGACAGAGAGAGAGAGAGACAGCGCGAGCAGGGGAGGGTCAGAGAGAGAGGGAGTCACAGACTGAAACAGGCTCCAGGCTCTGAGCTGGCAGTCAGCACAGAGCCCGACGCGGGGCTCGAACCCACGAACCGCGAGATCATGACCTAAGCGAAAGTCGGACGCTTAACCGACTAAGCCACCCAGGCGCCCCTGGTTATTTTTTTTCTTAACAAGGCAGGTGTACAATGTGTACTTGGCAGAAATAGAGCCCATACCTTGAGGTTTTTCGAAGTCATTTTGCCT
Source organism: Proteles cristata cristata (assembly GCA_017311185.1). Classification (NCBI taxonomy): domain Eukaryota; kingdom Metazoa; phylum Chordata; class Mammalia; order Carnivora; family Hyaenidae; genus Proteles; species Proteles cristata. The sequence continues at coordinate 32,688 of JAESUZ010003202.1, forward strand.
TTGGTAAATGTTAAATTATAGCTTCTCTGGGAGTCCAGGAGCAGGGCTCACAAACATTAAAAGTTGAAAATTTCCTTTATCATGGGTGATGGCATTCATTTCTATCAGAAAGCATGTAATGTTCATTGTCCTTATTTTTGTCCTGCTCACAGCCATCAATGGCTACCAGCTTTTATGTAACATCTCTCTGGTCATTTTGATTTTAGCTTATATTCATTTAGAGTCCACAGGAAGATCTCGTGTGAATATTTCTCTATTCTTTGTTAGCTTACCTATACCCTTGAAACCTGGAGGTCAGTTTAGATATAAAATCCTTGACGCATGTTTTAGTGCCTTGAGTATCTCAGTACTTCGCTCCACTGGCTTCTGCTATTAAGTATTTTTGTTGACAAGTTTAATGATAATCTGGTTTTTTTATCTTTTTTTAGTAACTCAGATTGTTTCATTTTTGTTTTGTTTTTTTAATTGCTGGACAACCAAAGGTGTTCTTACGTTTGTCTGTTTTCCTTTAAAGATTAGTAGATTTACTATAATTTATATTGGAGTTGGTCATTCTGGGTCAGTTTTCCCAGGTACATAGTGTACCCTTTGAACATTAATTACAGGAAAAAATTTTTAAATCATAGTTTTATAGTATTTGCTCTTATCCACTATTTTCTTCTCTAAGGTCTCCCTTTATATACATACAGTACTTTCTTTATCCTGTATTTGTTACTTTCTTTCAAAATGTTTTCAGCACTTCAGATACACACAGTACAATTCAGATTTTCCTGTTACAGTTTGATCAGCTCTGGAAAATGCACAGGTCTGTGCAACTTGTGCTCCACCAAGATGCACTTTGTGTGCATTACTTGAGGACACCCTCATGCCCTGTCCACGCTGAGCTCTTCCTGCCCTGAGCCAGACAACCTTGCCTTTGCTTCTGTAGTACAACACTGTCTGCTCTAGAATTTTATATAAATTGAAGTATTCATGCTTTTTAAATTTAACACATTTTTCTATTTTGCATGTTCTCTTTACTTTAAGGTATGATCCACTGTGCTTATTCACTCTTGTCTCCCTTCTGGTTTAGCCTTGATTTTTCAAATTAATTTATTTCTAAATTTCCCCAAGTTCTGTTCACATCTTTTTCTATTCTCAAATCACATTGCTTCTGATTTGCTCCCCAGTTCTAATATATGTTGTTCTCTCATAATTTCTATCCTTTTCTCAATTGCTTTTAGATCATTTTGAAATATCAGATTCTGGTTTCACATGAGCATGACTTTCTGGTATGTTTATTGTACAACTACTATTATAGTGACTTATGTAATTGCTTTCCTTGTCATTGATTTGACCTTTAATGTTAGAAATGCATCTTTCTATATCTAGCAAGCACCTAACATACTGTCTTACAATAATAAACTTTGATAAATATATATTTTATTGAAATGAAACTTAGAATATTATGATCAGTGGTGAGATTTTTTTTACCACCTTGTCGAAAAGCTGTGTCTAATCCCATAAAACCCAAGACTCATGGGCCAGGAGGTACAAATCATGGAGCTGAAAAGCCCATACCTGAAGTTTCTCTTGTTTAATTGCAATTAATAATTCCACTTTCATAAGCAACTTGCCCAAGATTATATAAACATTTAGTAGTACAGCTAGGGCTAAATCCATGGTTTCCTGATTTTTAGTATAGTGCTCTTTATATCATGACAGTCTCAAAGTGATGAAAACCTGTTTCTATATGATAGGAAGTTTGTATGGAAGTTGCACACCTACTTTCTGTTTTTTTTTTCCTTTTCACAATCACTATCTGTTTTCTTATCTGCCTTATATTCACTCAAACTTGTGGGTAGGAGGGTTCTTTGAGTAGTGGTACAGAGAATAAGAACCAGGGAAGGAGGGATAACTGAGGATCACAGGCAGAGACATGGAGGCCCTGCCCCCGTCCTCCTGCCAGCAGCTGTAAAAGCAGCAGGTGTAGCATGATTGACATGATGCCCTTCTACCAGCTTCCTCTGCTAGACTCATAGAAACAGCCTTCAAGACTTCACCCAGAGAACAAAATTGTAAGCTTGGCCATTAATGTAGTCCAGAAAGAGTTTTGTCCGTAGGAGGCAGCATCTGAGACATAATAGAGTCTGTTTAATCAAGTGAGAGGCAACCACTGTTTCTGAAAATCATGGACTGAGAAGAAATATAAAATAAGCAAAATATTATTTGTTATACAATATAACCAATTATATGTATATATATGTATGTGTGTGTGTGTATGTTGTAAGGATAGCATTTTCTATCTTTAAATGTAGCAGAATTTTCTTTCTGCTTTATTTCTGAGCTGCTAAACTCTGGCTGGGGGAAAGCTGTTATCAGAGAGGAGAGGATAGATGTAAACAGAGGAAATGAGCTATTAGGAATTATGATTTGAAATACAATATTGAAGGATGCTGCAGTAATAAAAGTAAAATTCTACTAATTTTGACCTCTTTTATTCAAATGTAATCATAGCTTATGATACTCAAAGTTGGAAAAATTCACTTCAGGGAAGAAAACAAAAGTTCTTGGGGCACCTGGGTGACTCAGTGGGTAGAGCATGTGACTCTTGATCTCAAGGTTGAAAATTCAAGCCCCATTGTTAGGTGTGGAGATTACTTAAAAATAAAATCTTAAAAAAATACAAAGTCCTTTAAGAGTATTTTATATATTGATCTGAATGCTTTTTTAAACGATAGTATATAATCCATTGTACGATTGAGCCAACTTGTGCAACTGACTAAAACTTGCACTATATACTGTAGAACAGCACCCCTTAGTTTTATGTGCAAAAAAAATCACTTACTATGGTGTTAAAATGCAGATTCTGGTTTAGTAGTTCCAGGTGTACTGAAGATCCCACCTTTGTTACAAACCTCCAGGTGGTGCCAATGTTGCTGGTTCTCAGCTAAGCACTTTAGGTGTCAAACTGTGGACAGCACCTCAGAGACCTAAGCTGTGCATGCCTCAAGATGCTGCAATATCAAATTCACATTTGAGGCTTGTGCAGCTCAAGGTGATCACTAAGTAGTGATTATTCTAATCTCATAACACTTGAGACTTTATTTCAACAGACGTTCATTGAGTACTTGCTGTATCAGGTGCTAGAAAGAGTAAGGATAATACTGGTTCTTTAGTCTCAAGTAGCTCCGGGACAAGAGCAGGGGCAAAGGCTGGAGGAAGATATTGACATTAGCAGCTGTGATATTTGCAGAAGAGGATGCAACAGAAGCCATAACACTGTAGCAGTGTAGTGCCTGAGAACACATCAGTAAAAAGGGAGGTTGCTCTGGCTGGGCAAGAGCACGTGACTCCATTGAAGAGGTGGGAGTTGAACAGATGCAACCACATGTCTTTTTTTTTTTTAATGTCTATTTTATTTTTGTGTGAGAGACAGAGCACGAGCGGGGTAGGAGCAGAGAGAGAGGGAGACACAGAATTCAAAGTGGGCTGCAGGCTCTGAGCTATCAGCACAGAGCCCAATGCGGGGCTTGAACCCACAAACTGTGAGATCATGACCTGAGCCGAAGTCGGACACTTAACCGACTGAGCCACCCAGGCACCCCCACATTTTTGGGGGGTAAATACACAATAGTGGAATTAATAGATCATATGTATTTTTATTTTTAACTTTTTGAGGAACCTCCATACTGTTTTGCACAGTGACTGCAGCAGTTCACATTCCCTCTGTCAGTGCACAAGTGTTCCGTTTTCTCCACATCTTCACCAACACTTTATTTCCTGTCTTTTTAATACTAGCTATTCTGACTGGTGTGAGGTCATATGTTATTGTGCCTTTGATTTACATCTTCCTAATGATAAGTAATGTTGAGTATCTTTTCATATGTCTATTGGCCATTTGTATGTCTTTTTAGGAAAAATGTATGTTTAGGTCCTCTGCCCATTTTTAAATCAGATTGTCTTTTGTTTTGTTTTGTTCTTTGGTGTGAGTTGTGTAAGTTCTTTGGATATTAACTTCTTATCAGATACATCATTTGTAAATATCATCTTCCATTCCATAGACTGCCTTTTTGCTTGTTGATGGTTTCCTTTGTGGTGCAAGGAAATTCATTATCTCCAAAATCTTGGTCTTTGGTATCTTTCTTTCTCCTCCTCCTCCTTTTTTTTTTTTTTTTTAATATTCAGAACCCTAGAAAGGAACATGATCTAGCTAGAAACAATTTAGAAGCTTCTTAATTGTCTCCCAAATATGTAGATGTTTTTCTAAGTTGAATCCAATTAAGACAGGGGAATTACTGGTTCAACTCCTGGAACCATGTTGGAAGGCCAGGAGGCATTTCTCATACATACATTAGAATGTATTAGAATGTACATGTTAAGTGTTTCCTCAGTTGGGGAATTCCATATATGGTACTAATAGTGTGGGTTTTCCTGTCATTTATCTTCTAAATCTGTCTGGGACATTATTTTAAACCCTTTCTTCCTTGAGCATGTGTTTTCTGCTCAAATAAATAGCCATGGGCCTGGGAAGAGTCAATTCCCATTACAGATTTACAGACTTATTTTCCCTCTGGCCTGGCCTGATGCTAATGTGATTGGATTTATCCGAGAATTTCAAGATGTCTGCTGGCAATCACAGGATTCTCTAGAGCTACAGTGGTTCAAGTTCCTGCAGAATTCCTTTATTTGGAAGCAAAATCTTTATAGAGATGTGAGTAATCAATATCATTTTCTCTGACTGGCTGCTCAGATAAAGCCTTTTTTAAATTGGTAGAATAGGTAGAACTAGAATGTCATCTGACTCCCCCAGCTTCTATGCGTATTGGGTGACTAGTGCATGCTGAAACAGCAACAGTCTGGGTGATTAACTTTTTCTTCAGGTGTGAGTTTCTTATCTCATCTCTGTTTCCTCTTCCTCCAGGAGAAATGGGTCCCAGGAGACAAGTGTGACCTTGGAGTGCAGCCCGCCAGCCTGACACCCGGTTGGAGAGGGAGAGAACCATGGATGGCATAATTGAACAGAAGAGTGTGCTGGTGCATAGTAAAATCAGTGATGCTGGCAAGAGGAATGGGTTAATTAACACCAGAAACTTCATGGCTGAGAGCAGAGATGGCCTGGTGTCTGTTTACCCAGCACCACAGTACCAGAGCTGCTGTGTGGTAGGCAGCGCAGCGGCAGCCACCCTGGACAGCAGCAGGAGTGAGCCAGTCCAGCAGCTGCTAGACCCCAACACCCTCCCACAGTCTGTGGAGTCCCATTTCCGTCCCAACATCATTCTCTACTCAGAGGGCGTGCTGCGCTCTTGGGGGGATGGCGTGGCTGCCGACTGTTGTGAGACCACCTTCATTGAGGACCGGTCACCCACCAAAGAGAGCCTGGAGTACCCTGATGGGAAGTTCATCGACCTCTCACCCGACGACATCAAGATCCACACCCTGTCCTACGATGTGGAGGAGGAGGAGGAATTCCAGGAGTTGGAGGTCAGAGGATGTGTTTATTATAAGCCTTTGGAACAGGGCAAGGGGATTGGGTGGGGACCCATGAGTGCCAGGCAAAAATTAAGAAATGAAACTAGGGTGTGAAAAATACAGAGAAACTGAAGCATTCTTAAATATCCATTGAAAATGGAGTGGAGAAAGTCTAGGTAACCAACACCCAGTGGGGGCTTCAGCAGGAATGCTGGCAGAGAATACACAAGGTAATGGCTGTCAGACTGGAGCTCCTGCTAGAGTTAAGGGTCGCCAGCACTAAAAATCACTTGGAGATTCCTGCTAATTAATACTCTACACTCAGGAGAGAGGGATTATTGGCAAAAGTGATCAAAGTGAGAGGGAGGCTCATGGTCCTAGGGCTACATGAGGCTGGAAAGACCTGTGTGGGTACAATTTGAGGATTATTTTTGCTGCCACATGTAGTTTCCTTAATTTGGCATTCTTTTTTTTTTTTAATGTTTTTTTTATTTATTTCCAGGAGAGAGAGACAGCGTGAGCAGGGGAGGGTCAGAGAGAGAGGGAGTCACAGACTGAAACAGGCTCCAGGCTCTGAGCTGGCAGTCAGCACAGAGCCTGACGCGGGGCTCGAACCCACGAACGCGAGATCATGACCTAAGCGAAAGTCGGACGCTTAACCGACTAAGCCACCCAGGCGCCCCTTAATTTGGCATTCTTGAGTTTCTACTAAGAGAGACTTGGTACAGCTAAAGCCTGATGGAAGAAATAGTAGGAATGCTAGCCTAAAGGAAAGATGAGTTGAGTTGTTACAAGAGTCACTTCGACAGTAGACTGGAGGACAGGTCAAGGCATTTGGATTACATGCTTTGAAACATTCATTTTGGACATACTGTAACACAGCATAGCAGCCAAGCAGACCAGAAGCATCAGGCCTAGAAGTGCATTGAGAATCAGAAGCTGCTGGAGACAGACAGTTTTAATCAGAAAGGAAAATTCAGAAATGGGAAATGTCATGTAGCAGTCCTTGTGAATGGAGTACATGAAAACCAACTGTCAGGGAAGTCAAGAGAAGTCAAGTTGTGGGAAACCAGAGAAGTCAAGTAGTGGGAGAGGCCATCAGAGCAAACCTTCACACCCTCTGGGTGACACCTGCTAAGGGGAGGAGGAGGGTGTCAGCTCTGGCCATGCTAAAGTTTTGAGAAAGCTGCAAGAAGTACTTTGGCTTGCATTCACAAGGCACTGTCAATTGTCCACTCTTTTCCAAAGCCTGAGGGTTTTACTGAATGCAAAAATATAAATGCCACTTGAACTGCATGAAGTTCAGGAAGCAGATATACAAAAGTGCAATTTCCACATAACACAGGAGTTATGATAGTAGAGTACCCAGTATGCTCTGAGAGCATCCAAAGTGTGGAGGATGGGACTCTAAGCATAATATGGGGGGTCAGTAGTCATTACAGAGGAAGCATTCCCTACACTGTATCTTGAGGAAGAGAACCAGACTGTAATCAAGAGAGCACATGGGGAGGTAGCAAGAGAACTCTGGTCCAAGAGGACATCATGAGCAGATAAAGCACATAAGTGTCCAACCTAGGTCTGCAGGGAATGGTAACTGACTATAATTATAAGATCTGTGGAACATGGTGAAGTTGGGGAGACAGAACCAAGAGGAAGTGAGTTCCCATAACTGAGGACTATACCAGCCTTCCAAGGGAGGCCGGATTTTAGGTGATGTCTCAAACCCAGATGCCTACAAGAAGGAAGGACAGGACATCAAGAAGGAACCCTAGGAAGGCGTGTGTCCTGAGACTGGAGAGCGCAGGCCCACCCATCTAAAGCTTCAGCCCTCCTCAGCTACCACCCCATAGGCCATGCTGCCAGATACCTTGAAGACTGCCATGGGCATAGAAACCATTGAGGAGTTTCAGGCAGGAGGGCTGCAGTCAGATCTGAGTTTTTGGAAACTGCTATGGCTGCAGAGTGGGACAGAGTGGGGAGATGGAGGGTAAAGAGGAGGGGCATGGGGCTAGGACCAAACTGGAGGTACAGAGCTTTGGAGGAATTGTCATAAGACACAATGTGAGTGAGAATCAGGACAGCAGTAAAAATGAAGAAATACTTAGAAAGTGAAGTGTGCCATTGTTTGGAGATGGTGCAAGGGAAGGGGTCAGGACTGTCCTGTGCAGAGATGTCTTTAAGCCTCCAAATGGCCAAGCTGGCTAGCAGAGGATTTTCAGCTTTGTTAAGAATATTTGGAAAATCAAGGGCACCTGGGTAGCTCAGTCAGTTGCGTGTCCAATTTCAGCTCAGGTCATGATCTCACAGTTTGTGGGTTTGAGCCCTACGTTGGGCTCTGTGCTGACACCTCAGAGCCTGGAGCCTGCTTCAGATTCTATGTCTCCCTCTCTCCTGTCCTCCCCCCCCCCCCACTTGTGCTCATTCTCCCTCTGTCTCTCAAAAATAAATAAAAATGTGGGGCGCCTGGGTGGCTTAGTCAGTTAAGCGTCCGACTTTCGCTTAGGTCATGATCTCGCGGTTCATGGGTTCAAGCCCCGCGTTGGGCTCTGTGCTGACTGCCAGCTCAGAGCCTGGAGCCTGCTTCAGATTCTGTATCCCCCTCTCTCTCTGACCCTCCCGTGCTCACGCTGTCTCTCTCTCTCTCTCTCTCTCCTAGAAATAAATAAAAAAATTTAAATAAATAAATAAATAAAATGTTAAAAAATAAAATTAAAAATAATATTTGGAAAATCAGCTCCAATATATAATTTCCACCAAAATTTAAAATTTTGGGGTAGTCGAATGTCTCTATCATTACTCTGCTACTTGTGTTACTCCTCCCTTCCTCTCCTTGTATCCATGCATTTAAAGTCCATTTCCTTGAATAACTACATTACGCCAGGGTCAGTGAAGATGAACAGGTGGATAACACATCTTCTTGGTCTTTAGTCCACTTCCATTCTGTGGTTTCACAACAAACTACACTGAAAAGAATCTTACCCCTTTTCCTTTAAGACTTGCATAGGATTTAGATTGAGCTTGCCAATAAATACAACTATTATTTAAATGCAAATGTTCTTTTCATAGTATGTCTTAATCTACATTTTTTACAATCAATTACTGAATCCATTTTTTTTTTTTTGCAATAATTTTCACAGTGACCTCAACCAGTAGATGTGGTTTTTGGAACTTTGAAAAGGACCACAACCTACTTAGAGTCAATCTTTTAAATTAAATGTCAGGAGATGGGTCACTGGGGCAACAAGCTTTTCTACCTGGTCAATCCAAGGCTTTGACAGGTAGTGCAGGCTTCTGGGGAGGTGAGCTCTGCCACCCAGTTTGTTTTCCTGTCCTGGCAACAGCAGAGAGAGTCCATCAGAAACAGTTATTTTAATGATACAGCAGCTGGAATCTTTAGTCGTGATTACAGTGCCTGTTGTGTACTAATATTTTTGTAGTCACCTGTGACTATAGTGGTAGGAAGGAGTATATTTGCATTTATATCTTTGTCAGAAGGGGTCCACCCAAAGTTTAAAAGCTGTGCTGTCTCTTATGAGACTTTCTGTTTGGTATCCAGGGAACAAATCCAGACCAAGAGATCGCTCTCCCCACAGGCTCTGAGGGAAAGGTATCAAGGCACAGTTATGGTGGCTGGTACGCCCTCACTGCTGTTTAGCATAGCCATGAAGTATTCTAGAGGGTCATCCAAAGTGATGGATTTGGTCCATTAGGAAATCTGTAAAATAAGACATTTGCTCAGCAACATTCTTATGGTGTAGCCATTGCACTCTTTATTCATGAAGAAAAACTAGTGAGTGGTTAGAAGTGTCAGCATGCAGGGGTGCCTGGGTGGCTCAGACGGTTAAATGTCCAACTTTGGCTCAAATCATGATCTTGCAGTTTGTGAGTTCAAGCCCTGTCTCAGGCTCTGTGCTGACAGCTCAGAGCCTGGAGCCTGCTTTGGATTCTGTGTCTCCCTTTCTCTCTATTCCTTCCCCACTCTCTTTCTCTCTCTCTCTGAAAAATAAATAAAGATTAAAAGAAGAAGAAGTGTCAGCATGCATGGAACAACTGTTCTAAAGTTTACTGTTTTTCCATTCCATGAAATAATAAAGGGAGCTTTATCAGTCAACATTTGCTGAATTGCAAATCTCTAAAAACTTAGTGGCTTAAAACAACTATTTATTTAGGTCATGATTTTCAAGGTCAACAACTGGAATGCATCTCAGCTGGATGGTTCTTGCTCTGCTAGTCTTACCTGGGTCCCCTCACTGGTCTGTGGGTAGCTACTGCTCAGAGACCCAGCTGCGCTTAAGAATGCTGGCTGGCCATTGGCTGGGATGAAAGAGGTGGCTGGACCACATGACTCTCATCATCCAGCAGATCGCTCCATCACATAGCAGTCATGGTAGAGATTCCAAGAGCAGCAACAGCGTGAGTCCCAATGTGCAAGGGCTTTCTAAGCCTTTGCTTGTGTTAGGCATTATGCTGTCTTATTGGCCAAAAAAAGACACACAGCTAAGCCCAAAGTCAGGGACTTCTTAGGGTGGCAATACAGGGAAGTGCAAACAAATTGGGTGCCAATTATTGTAGTCTATAGTCTATCATAGAGCAAAAAAAGTTTAGCCTATCTGACATATCTTTTTAAGATCATCTAATTGAACAGAGTGACAACAGTCATGGTTATATTGTGACTTAAATAGAAAATACAGTAGATATTGATTTGAGGCTCTTCCCAAAAGGCAGTACGACTTCAGAAAAAACAACAAAAAATAAGAATTTAACTTCTCAGGGAATTCTATAGCTTCACTTGGTCTATAGCAAATCAATGCCATTTCCTGAAAATTGTAGTTTTCAGAAAGCCATTGCCTTGGTAAACATCAGGGGTCCTTGTCTTTGGAGTTTCTGTGGACCAGGAAACCTGCCTCTTACCTGTTCCCTTCTCCACTCTACCTGGAGAGGTTCATCACTGGTGTTTATAATGGAGAGTCCCTGATCCAGAGAGGTTTGCTCATCCGATGCACATTTCTGCAAGAACATGTGGAGTTTTCAGTTACCCTTTGAGATCGTATTTACACGAATAGGTTCTGTAGCTAATTTCAAAAATCTTTTTTTTAATTTTTTAAAATAGATTTTATATATTTTTGAGACAGAGAGAGACAGAGCATGATCAGGGGAAGAGCAGAGAGAGAAGGAGACACAGAATCTGAAACAGACTCCAGGCTCTGAGCTGTCAGCACAGAACCTGATGTAGGGCTCAAACCCACGAACTGCGAGATCATGACCTGAGCAGAAGTCAGACACTTAACCAACTGAGCCACCCATGCACCCCTCAAAATCTTTATACGATGGCCTCAGAAATCAAGATTTCCTCTGCTCTACCTAAGAGGGAGCTTCTAGTCACAGTGAATTGTCAGGGCTCCAAATCAGACAGGAGATCTCAGGGGGCCTCTTAAGGTTTGCAGGAATGGGGAGGTAGCCATTCATCTTTCAGTGCCATTGCACTCAATGTATTGTAACCAAACAAGTCTCCCTGAGAGCATCCTCAGGGCACTCTGGGTGCATGATGTTGTGCCTGGTGCTCCACAGTCCCAGGGCCTCTTCCCTGGTGTTTGACCACTGCTTCAGTGAAGCAGTGCCCAGACTGCAGTGAAACTGCAGCTTTCAGGAGCATCAATAGCAGGAAAGCACTTCTTTTCATACACAGACACTCAGAGATTTCAGGCATCACTGATAAAGCAGTTCTATGAAATATAAAATTTGAGTTTAAAGCTATGAAACAAAGTAGGTGAAGTTCAGGGCTGGAGAGGCCTAACAGCCCCCTGCTGTTAGAGATGCACATCAAATGCTGAAAGGCCAATTATGACCCATTTATTTGTGATAATGCAACTCCTTCAGGATTCTAGAGCACATGAAACGTCATCACTTAAGAAAGAGTGCTCAAGGTGTGTGAGCCTTTTCTTCACAGAAGGAAAGAAGGGGAAGGCAGGGGCCTACTGATGAAGCATCTGTCTATGCCAGGCCCTTGGTGCACCCTCTGCTATGTAACTCCACAGCAGTGCTGGGCCACAGGTGCTGATCCTGCCTCACCCTGTGCGTGAGGACACTGAAGCTTGGGAGATGTCCAAGGTCACACAGATGGATGAGCTGGCAGCTCTTGGATCCGAGACATGTTGACTTCAGACTCCTGCCTCCTAATGGCGATGCTTTTCCTCCAACACTAGGAGGGGGTAAAAGTGTGTGTTACAGTGAACTGCGGTTTCAGAATCCACAGGTAAAGCATGAAGAGTCAGAGCTGGGGCAGTCACAGACCACTTCCTCACTGCCCTGAGCCTGCAGCTAGACCTCTCCAAGATCAGGAGTTTGCTCTTCCATTACACACTTAAAGCCTGTCAAGAGAGACAAGATTTCACAACTGCAATAGCACTGATGTGCCCCATTCATAAATATAAGCAAAGAGGGAGGACTCTACAAACACCTGAAGAAAACTCAGTAAATGAGTGAATGAGTCAGAAAAACAATAGAGAAGTTGATCCAGAGGAAACAAGTAATTCAGAAAATAATAAATAATATAAAAAATATTTTTAGTCTCCCTTGAGAGCTTTGGGGCAAGGAGATTTGGAGTTTGATTTTCATTGTTTCCTCATTGTATTGGCTAGAACCTCAAATATGATTTTGAAGGGAGATGACGAGCAGAAGGCATCCTTGCCTTGCTCCTAATCCTGGGAAAGTGCTCAGACTTTCCTGATGAAGGATAATGTCATTCATGTTCTTAATCAGAGAAAGAAGTTCCCTTCCATATCAACTTTGTTGAACATCCTTTTTTAAATTAAAAACTATGTGTTGAATTTTGTCAAATGGGTTTTCTCTATTTAGATGATCATGTGTGGGTTTTTTCTTCTGTCCTTTATTCTATTAATGTGATCTATTACATTAACTGATTTTCAGATATTAAAGTGTCCTTACTTTAGGGGATTAGTCCCCTTTGGTCATGATATATACTCCTCTTTAAATATTGCTAGATTTGATTCACTAGTAATTTGTTAGGAATTTTTATGTTTGTGTCCATAAGGGATATTGACCTGCAGTTCCTTTCTTGTGATATTTCTTCCTGGTTTTGGTATCAGGGTGATACTGGCCTTATAGAATGAGTAGAGAAGTGCTTCCTCCTCTGTTTTCTGAAAGATTATGCATGGTATTTGGGGTTTGTTTTTTAAGTATTTGTTCAAAGTCATCAGTGAAATGGGCCTAGGCTGTTCTTAGTGGGAAGAATTTTTATTACTGATCTGAAATAAGTATGAAATCAGTAAGAAATCAGATGATTGATTTATGGTTTTAAATCTATTATTTTAAAGAAAATCTTCAGATTTTCCATTCTTCTTGACTCATTTTTAGTAATTTGTGTCATTCTAGGAATTTGTCCATTTTATCCAAATTGTGTAATTTGCTGGTATAGAGTTTTTCATAATATTCCATTCTACTTTTTGTATGGTTGGTGGTGTCTCCTCTTTTATGTTTACTTTTGGTAACTCAAGGTTTTATGTTTCTTCCTTGGTCAGTCTAACCAAAGTTTGTTGATCATTTCAAGTAGCTCACTTCTGGTTCCATTGATTGTTCTCTTGCTTTTCAGTTTTCCATTTCACTGATTTTCATGATACCCTTCTCTCTTTCTCTTGGGTTAAAATTGCTCTTCAGTTTCTTTACATGAAAGCTTAGATTCCATTTTAGATTTTTCCCCTTTATGATATATATGTTTAAATTTATGCTTTCTCTCAAACACTGTTTTAACTATAAATTTTTGATAGGTTGTGTTCATTTTTAATTCAGTTCAAAATATTTTCTAATATCCATTGTGATATCTTCTTTTAAAGTGGGTTATTTATAAAAGTGTTGTTTAATTTTTTAAATATTAAGACATGTCCCAATTTTTAAAAATTATTTACTCCTCATTTAGTTTCATGTGGTTGAAAATCATAGTGTGTATAATTTCTCATAAATTTATTGAGACTTGATATGAGGCCTAGCATATAATGTGCTCTGGGAAATGTGCCATGCTCACTTGTGAAAGAATGTATATTTTATCATTGTGTGAAGTATTTTAAAAATATTTGTTAGGTCAAATTGACTGATGGTGCTGTTCATGTCTTTTGTCCTTGCTGTTTATCTGCCTAATTATTCCGTTAATTTTGTTAGTTTGTGCTTTATGTAGTTTGGGACTCCATTAGTAGGTGCGTGCACATTGATGATGATGATGATTATTACTGTTATATCATTTTCAAGTATTGACCATTTTATCATCATAAAATATTCCTCTTTATGTCTAATAATATTTCTTGTCTTCAGGTCTATTTTGTGTGACATTTATATAACCACTCTCATGTTTTTATTACTCTTTCCATGATATATCTTTTTCTTTCTTTTTGCTTAGAATTTGTTTTTGTCTCAGAATTTAAAGTATGTCTCTTATAGAAAGCGTGTAGTTGATCTCGTTTTTTTTCCTCCTTTTTTGTTATCTTACAATCTGTCATTAGATTGGAATATTTAGTCAATTTGCACTAAATGTGATTTTTCTAAGATTCGGCTTATGTCTGCCATTTTGATTTTTGTTTTCTATGTGTTTCTTGTTTTTGTTATTGTTGTTGTTGTTGTTTACCTCTTCTTGCCTTTTTAGTGCCATGTCAGTCAGGGATGTGAGGAGAGCTTACCAAGCCAATCTGTGGTTCTCTCATTTCCAGGAGCTCCCTTTTAAATTCCTGGGTTATCCTCCAATCTGCTACTTGACCCAACATGGACTATAACCATTGATTGGGAGAGCTTCAGACTTTTCCTATATTCATAGCTGGGAATGGATTTTCTACTCTCAATCAATTAAACCCCTTTCAATAATAAAGCAAATGGTTTCCAAGGCTAGTCCCACCCTAGCAGAACTACTGCATGGGTCAAGCTGGCTTGGAGCAGTCCAGGGTAAAAACAAGATAGACCCCTACTATTCTTACTCAAATTTCAGCAGTTGCTGGTAAGTAAATACTTTTCAATATACTATTGACCTTTGGTCAATGTTGGGATTCCTTATAAGGCTGTGTTGACAATTTTTTCCAGTTGTTTCTGGAAGACAAGATAAGAACTCTGGCCAGGATATTGCCTGAAGTGCTAGACATGCATTTTCCAGCATTACTAGATTCAAACAAAGAATGTGTTCACATGTCCACAGGTGGCTTATGGTTATGTTTAGAATTTTAATCAAATTAAAATCAAATTTAATTATCTTTAAATAATATGACATATTTGTGCATAGCATTAGAAAATCAAATTATCATTTTCCTCCCTTGGGACAGTCTATAAATATATATATTTAAATATTCCAGGTTTTTTTGGATCTACTTGTTGATCAATTACACAAGGGAATAGCTTTATGCCTTATAGTCATAAACCATTTTGTGTTGCCCAAACTTCAGCAATCACCTTATTCTGCTAAGGGACACTGTATAAATAACTTTGATTCATCTAGAAATTAAACTTACTTTTGTAAAATAAATAGTAGCCACCAGCGAGGGCATTCTAAATACAATTTCTAAAGAAAAATTCAGAAGTATTTTACGAATATAAGCATGATCGGCATAATAGTATGACATATATTGTGTTAATTTTCTGTATCTAGGATAACTCTCATGAAACTAAATGTGGAATTCAAGGCATGTTTCTTAAAAATCAAACTCTTATGTTCTCATCTAACATATTCTCATATTATGTATCAATAAAAGGCACTGAAGTGTGTAACTATAGCCATTTGATGGGGAGAGTATCTCCCAAGATCATAAATCCATCTGTCATAATAATACAAACTGATCATTTTTCATATTCCTCTGAAACACTTTTTGATAAGTAAAAGGGTAGAGGCATCAAACCAAATTCATGTGTTAAATAAATAAAAGCCTTTTTGATTTTTCAAATTTGTGCTGACCAGATTTTTTTTTTTAACTTTTTTTTTTTATTTATTTCTAGGAGAGAGAGAGAGACAGCGTGAGCAGGGGAGGATCAGAGAGAGAGGGAGTCACAGACTGAAACAGGCTCCAGGCTCTGAGCTGGCAGTCAGCACAGAGCCCGACGCGGGGCTGGAACCCACGAACCCGCGAGATCATGACCTAAGCGAAAGTCGGACGCTTAACCGACTAAGCCACCCAGGCGCCCCTGTGCTGACCAGATTTTTTGATGGGGCTTCTGAGCCACTAGTCATATTTGTAGGTGAGGAGGGGCCTGTTGTATCTACAGCTGCCTTGATTAAGGGAATCAGTGCCAGAGAACTGAAGTCTTCTGTCATTGTAAGACTGTTTTTCTTGTAATGAAATCAGCTTTGATATATTTACATGTTGCTGTGAGCTAAATGCTTTATAACATGGGTAAATATTGTCTTAATAATAGTGAAGTGAAGTCCCAAAAGCTTCTGATGAATATCTTCCACACTCAGTTTTGAACAAATACCAGCAAAATGTTTATTCTAAACACAATTGTATTTTAATAAAGTTTCCCCAAGCTTAGCCAAGAGCCACTTATCTCCACTCATATTCATTTGAATGAAATCCAGTACAGACAGGATCCTTTAGAGTTGTACAAATGCGGATTTACACAATGGTTTCCCCTCTAGGCCTCCACCAAGCTTGCTGTCCTGGTGATTCTTTAATAGGTGTGTAAAGCAGAATTCCTTGGTGATTAGCCTTGAGACCCTGGGAGTACCATGTAACCCTGATCAGTGCTGATAAATACATTACCTGCTTCTTACTGTATCATAATATCATAAGGAAAAGCAAGTAATGATAAGCATTATAGTTTGTTAGAAGAGATGTGTCCTTTCAAAGTGTTAGTGAAGAGAATATACTAAGAAACAGGGTCCTCATATGCTGTACAGCTCAGCATCTGTGAACCATGCTGCCAAGAAACAATGACAGATACAGCATTAAAACCCAAGAAGAGCCCAAATTTTATTTGAATCAACATTTTTCATTTTTTTTCCAGCAAACCATTCTAGTGTTTCCTAAAGCTAGAAGGAAAAAATCGCACAACTGAAACATAGGTGGTCTGGGTTGCATCACACATGTTCATGTGTAGAAAGAAAGTAATGTGGCAGATCTGCCGACCTTCAGCATGCTGGGATTTTTTTCAGTGCAGTTTCCATGACAAGAGGCATTTTGTGGGTTCTAGGAGCTGGGCCTGTTCAGTCATTACAAGGGTGAGGGAGAAGGTACTCACAGAGGAAAGACAGGCAAATCCATCTTCAGTGGGACCAGTTACAGTGGTGCACATGGCCTGTGCTTTGTGCACATGGAGATGACAGAGAGGGAAGGAGGTAAAAAGGAAACCTTCACTGTGGAAAGTACAGTGAGTGATCTTTGCCAGGCTCATCTTTCACAAGGGCTGTATTCTCATTTGTGAGTGGAAGGAAGCAGAATAATGCCACTTTGGTTGTCTTGGAAGTTGGAGCTGGCTGAAGATCTCAGAAGAAAAGATGTTTCTTCTCGGTGATAAAAATCACATTGTGTACCATGAACCTGTCACCAGAGGATAAATAGCCTCTGTCAAGTTAAAAAAATGAATTTACAAAATAAGAGTCTTATTTTGTAATACTTATTTATTTAACAGCACTTAAAGTGCTGTTAATTGAAACTGTCCCCTTCATATGGTTAATCTGGGTCCTCAGTAAGTTTTCACACTGCACCTCACATGTACCTGTGAGCAGAATGTAAGTTAGCCTGCAGTGGTGCCAACATGTAGAAGGACCAATAACTAGACATTTCATGCTTGGGAAGGTGAGAACTACCAGGGGAGATGGTAGAAGTCTGTGCCATCATATGACAAATGGAATGTGTGGAGTCAGGGAACATTCCTCACAGTTAAGAGAAGCATATTTAGAAACATAATACATTGCTTGGAGCCTTATATCCATTGAGATCTAGACTGTGAAATATAGATTCAAGAATGAGTTAACAGAGATAGAGGTGTTTGGGGGAGGCTTGCTGGTGGAGGCACCATCTATCTGTAAACTGAGGTCAAATCCCAGAAGATAACCCTCTTTCCAACAAATTGTCCATGCTGTGATGGCCCAGGCTGGATGAAATCTGGATGTGTTTCAATATGGTAGATTGTATAGAATTTTACTCTGATGCTTCTTCTAGAAGTAAAGCCTTTGGATAGGTTCATCAATCATTGAGCTCCTCTTTTAGGACTTTTGCTTTTATCTCTCTTAAATGATCACTAGGTAGCAGATCACCCAAACAGAGTTCAATAAAATGTAGAATCCCATGGGGCACCTGGGTGGCTTAGTCGGTTAAGCGTCCGACTTTCGCTTAGGTCATGATCTCGCGGTTCGTGGGTTCGTGCCCCGCGTCAGGCTCTGTGCTAACTGCCAGCTCAGAGCCTGGAGCCTGTTTCAGTCTGTGACTCCCTCTCTCTCTGGCCCTCCCCTGCTCACGCTGTCTCTCTATCTCCTAGAAATAAATTTTAAAAAAAAACATAAAAAAAAAAGTAGAATCCCTGTGGACCTTCAGGGACACTGTGAACAGAGCTCCTCTCCCATGGCCTCTATGCACCTCATGCCCTCCCTAATACCCACAGCCTCAGGGGCCTCCTTCAGTCTCTCAACCTCCATTTGGGCCTTTGTAGCCATTCCTGATGCCTAAAACATTCTTTTCCTTGCCCTTCACTGGGCTAGCTTCTCAGGATCCATGTTGCCATTTCCATTCATTGTCTGTTTGCTTACTTATTTATTTCCTGTCTTCTTTGCCACAGTTGTCTTAGGTTGAGTTGACCAGAAACAGACAGCAATGTGAGGATTCATGAACAAGTCACTAAGGAAATGCTCTCAGGGAAGGCTGGCTGGGCAGCCAGCTGGAGAACCCAGCCTAGGAAGGGAGTTTCAGGCTAAGTTCCACAGAGGAGGCCCCAGTCAGGCCCTTTGGGGACCTCAGTGTGACTTATGTGCTGGTGGTCTGAAGACCACTTCTCCCACAGGGGCTGTAGGTGAGTGGTTTGCAGCCTCTAGGGTGAAGAATAAGGCAGGCATAAACTCCTGCATATATATGTCTCCAGTGCTTAGGCCACAGTCTAGGCATGCAGTTATATTTGTGCTCATTAATTTATTAATTAATAAATGAATCTGTCAGAGGGAGGAGAACTCCAAGATCAATTGCATAAGATTTTTTAATAGAAATGAAGCCAAACTATGTGAGCACCCAAACTCCTTGAGTGTTTTCTTGGTAAGAATTTTATATGACCTTGACTTCATTTAATAAGTTATTTTCAATGTCACCCGTGTCAAGTGCAAGAAACACAAAATAGAATGGAGAGCCTCCTGGTGCACAGTGAGATGCTCTGCAGTAGCATCCGTGTATCTTCCTGTCTTGGGGACCGCTGGTTAACAGCACATGTTAAATTGCTCTCAAGCAATGTTCAGCACTGTGTTGCAACACAAGAACAGATTGTGTTTTTCACAAACCACAAAAACAAAGACATACTCCAAATAAGGAATAAGGAGAAATCATGGCATGAAGGGTATTATAAATGACACGATTGGTGTTTTATTTGAAAAAGAAACCCCACAGTCATTTTACCCAGATAGATATCGCTCTGTGGGCTGTAGAGTAGGAAGAAGGAATGGAAAAATTGCAGCACCCAGAGGCATTGAGGCCCAGATAGTACCCACCCTCTCCTTGGGCCTGTGCTCAGCCCAGAGCTCTTCCCTCAGCTGGCATCCATGTCCTCCCTGGCTTTTAAACTCAGTAACTCAGAGATCACACATCAAAAGCATTTAAATCACAATCTCCAGGATAAATATTGTTCTTAAATGCCTGTAGGTGGCTCTAATTTAAGACCCTCCCACCAGTCTGATATGGCATTCATATTTTTGCATGTGCCATGATATTTTTAAAAATTTTTTTTAATGTTTTTTTTATTTTATTTCTGAGAGACAGAGAGAAACAGAGGGAGCAGGGGAGAGTCAGAGAGAGAGGGAGATACAGAATCTAAAGCAGGATCCAGGCTCTGAGCTAGCTGTCAGCACAGAGCCCAATGCAGGCTTCCAACCCACGAACTGTGTGATCATGACCTGAGCCAAGGTCGGGCACCCAACCGACTGAGCCACCCAGGCATCCCACATATACCATCTTAACCACACCAGCTGTTCTAGGTCATCTTTTTGCATGAACTGTGAGCTTTTTCCAAGTAGATCTGGAGGCAGTCAGAGCCCTGGCACAAGTTCCCTAAAGTGTGTTGCATGGAACACTCACCTGGGAAAATAGAAAGGGTTTGGCAAACACTTGGAATCTCATGATTCTCCCTACGAAGTTACAGCCACACAAGTCCTACAAGTCAGTTTTGGCTTAGCCAGAATTCGCATTCTGACTTTAATTCAGTGATTCCTGGGTTAATTTGACCCTGAGCCTTTTGGTTTTCAAAACACCATTTATTTTGACCTCCTGAACCAGTGTGCCACAGCACACACTGACCTAGCTGTTCCCCAGATGATTGGTACCATGCCAGATGAGTTAAGTGGCAGCAAAGAGCCTGGTGACGGCTGGGCTGGGCCCTATCGTGAGGACCTGCATCATGTCGCAGAATGAAGTCAGTGCAGACAAGCTCCGGAGGGCCACTGTCACTTGAAGAGACTCCGTCTGGAACAAGATGCAGAAGCTCATATGCGGTCTGAGGATCCTGAAGGAAGGATGGAACAGAGAACAAGAGGAGTAGCTGTTAGTTTGTTGCATCATTGTTGCTGCTATTTATTTTCCAAAGTGGAGGCTGTACAAAAAGGCAAGTAGCTCAGGCAGAAAGCTAGGGAGTGTCCCAGCTAGAGGACTCTCTGCTGCTCTATGCTGGAGAGGTGCTCCTAGGGAAGGAGCCATTGCTAGTGACTCTTCGTCCACCATAGCACCTCTCCTAAGCCTCGCGCAGCTTAAGTGTGTGAGCAAATCACTTCCTGAAGTTGAAGGGCTTGTTAGGGGCTTGTTAAGCCTACCCAGGCTGTCCAGGGTAGGGCCCAAGAATCTGCATTTCTAACATCTCCCAGTGGATACTGCTGCTGTCCCTGGACCACACTCAGCATAAAGGACAGAGACCTTCCCTGACCAGTGGTCCAGACAGCTTCTTCTAATCCTCTTACAGTCAGAGAAGGTTCAAGATCAATTTTTACTAGAAACATTTTCCATCTCTAGAGGTGGACTTTCCCCTTACAGCCCCTTCTGGAAGTTCAGAGGCCCATGTCTACCTTCTTCTAAGAATGGCTTCTCACACCCTTCTTCCCCACCAAGGCTGCCAGGCCCTGGATGAACACTGCCAGGATCTCCGCTCTTCCTGGTATGGTGGTATTCTACTCTCCTGGCCATCAGGGTCACCCTGGATCCCCCCATGAAATGAGCCAAGAAATGGATAATCCAGAAGCAACTGGAATCCCCTGCTTCTCTTTCTGGTTACTTCCCTCCTTGGAACACCTCCTGCTCCATGGCCTGTGAGCTCTGCCAGAACCTTGTGTCCATCTGGGTGAGATCTACCTCTCTCACTGCTTCCCTTTGCATCCCACTGTGGCTCTTTCTGCAACAAGGGTGGGTCCCTCACACTGCCTTAAGGTCACCCTCCAAGTTGAGGTATTGCGTGTAACTGGATCTGGGATCTTCTATACCCTATCTCCTCTGTGTTCTTCTAAAAATACAGCCACTGATCCAGTTTGATGGAAGATGAGATCCTTGCACAGTGGCTCCTAGAGGCTTGAGCTTTCTTGTTGCTTCAAAGAGTGACCTGGAGAAGAGTGATGCACTCATGAAAAGGACTTAAGACAGCTCTCTTTGCTTTGCTAGCAGATTGGGCTATATTGTTTCATCTGGAATTGTCCCCTGTAACAGCCCCATCTGTTTGTTGTTAGCATGAACTGGGCAAGAGGTGTAAATATCAGGCTCCTAGAATTGGATGCCTTTCAGAAGCTATCTCTTCAGCAGGCCAAATGCTGATCTGACCATTTTGATGTTCTTCTCATAGCACCTGGAGTCACTCTGGCTGGCAGGACTTCAGTATTTGGAAGACCTAATATAAAGTGATATACAATTTGAGTAGAGTTTTGAAAGAGACAGCTGCCAGATAAATGAGAGGCACATGCCATCCCAGTCATCTCCATTTCAATAAACACTAACAATGTGTTATCATAAGTAAAACGTACTCATAGCATTTGGTGTATCTGTGAGGATTAGTCTCTAGGATGGGGAAAAAATGACAATGGTAGTTTTTTGGGTGGGTTTTTTTTTCACAATCAGAAGATTCACTGCAGCTTAAACTGATTCAGTTGAACAGAATTTGTCCTGGACCCACTGGTCACACCTCTTAGAAGTGTCAAGAGTCACCAAGTCCACTACTTCATAAATTAGAGTTCTTTGAGATAGTATAAGTATATAACTCACTGAAAGACCCAAGAAACTATGACAAGGGGGTGGGGGGAAGAGGTGCATGACAGCATTAATATCTGCTAGCTCATCACAGGTAGCTATTTATAGAAACTGTCACCCCTTGTCAGGAGGCAGAAAGTGTATGTGCTCTGTAAGAGACAACTTGTTAAAAGAGAAGTGGGTTCTCCTCAGTATCAGAAATATAGGCAAGGTAAATTATTACTTAGGAGGTGCTGGAATGTCTGCAAACTAACAGTTAGTTCCCTTCTTACTCTTAAATGTTTAAGGTTATTTATGATTGGACCTTATAAGGAGAATTTCTATATGAAGCAAAAAAGGCAAGAAGAAACAAATCAACATTCAGGTATTATGTGACAGGAAGAGGGACTCAAGTCCTGTATGTTTCCATCCCTAGTGCTTTCAATAGCTTGATCAGGAAGATGTAGAACTTCTTATTTTCTAGATCATGAATTTGAGGTTCCAGCCAGTGGTTTTCCATTTTGCCTGCATATTATAATCATATATCAACTATTTTGTAACAAATAGTTACAAAATCCCAGATGGGTTCAGGCATTAGCAGACCCAAGTATCAGGAATCTTGAAGCCCCTACATGAGCCCCAAGAATAGTCAACCCCCCCCGCCCCCCAGACATTGGTGACTTGCCCATGTTACACAGCTAGGAAGAACAGACCAAATGTTAACTCTAATTCCTATACTTTTTCTGTTCTACCATAATAACTAACTTGTATCTTCCAGCCATGTTGATTGAATTATCTAAGTCAGATCCAGGACCCCCCAGTTTTCTATTAAAATCAATTTTTGTCATTTTTACTCTGGAAAACAAATCTGACCCCCAGTTAATGACATTCATGCTGCAGTGTCTAGACGGAGTGTACTGATGTCTGCAGCTTACTTTGAAATGCATCCCAAAAGAGGTTAGATGAAGTAATGGATGGATAGAAGGATGAGCAACTTGGTAAATATATGACAAAATCAGGATAGTAGCAATGCTAACAATAGAGTCTGACTGAAAGATACTTGAACATTCATTATATGCTTATTTTCACTGCCATGTATGTTTTATCTGTTTGAGTGCATATTGATGCAAAGAGTAAGAAAGGTGTTGTCTCTGCATCATTTATTAACTAATTCATTTTTAACCTTCTGTTTTATGATTATTGTATACCAGCCCCAGTATTGTATTTCATTTCTGGAGTTTGTGTTGACAGGTCAATGTGTTCTTGTGGCTGAGTTAATATACTGCACAAATTTTTCAGAGCAACATTGCTCTGAAAAAGAAGTGGCCATCACATTCACATTTATATTTAAATGTAAAGTGTGTCACTATAACATGTTTAGAGGAAAATGTAGTAAATCTCTGTAACCTAGAGTTAGGGAAAGAGTTTTTAGATGTGAAATTAGAAGCGCAATCCATAAGAGAAAAGATAGATAAATTTGACTTTATCAAACTTAAAAATTTACTCTGGAAAAGACATAAGTTAATGAAAAGACAAGCTGCTACAGAGTGATAGAAAAATATTTGTGAATCACATGTCTGACAAATAATGTGTATCCAAAGTATATTTTAAAATTCTCTAAACTCAAAAGTAGAAAATCAAACAATCCAAGTTTTAAAAGGGCAAAAGATTTGAATATACACTTCACAAAATAAGACATGCATGTGGCAGGTAAGCACACAAGAATATTCAGCATCATTAGCCATCAGAGAAATGCAGATTAAAACCATGATAAGATAGCAGAGCATACCTCTTACAATGGCTCAAATACAAAAACAGACACTACCAAGTGTTGGTGAGGATGCAAAGCAACTAACTTTCATTCATTGCTGGTAAGAATGCAGAAGGGTACAACCACTCTGGAGAAGTTTGTTATTTTCTCACAAAGCTGAACAAATACAAACAAATATGACACAGCAATCCCATTCCTGGGCATTTGCTCTAAAAAAACGAAAGCTTATGTCTGCACAGAAACCTGTTCATGTACATTGCAGCATTTACTTGTAATAGCTCAAACCTAGAAACTAATGTCCTCTACTGGATGAATGGATGAGTTTCATTCATGGGTGGTGGTACTTCCTCATCATGCAATATTACTCAGGAATAAAATGAATGCATTGCTGATACACCTAGGTATTATACTGGGTATTGGGCTGAGCAGAAAAAGTGGGTCTCTAATGGTCATATAATTGTCTGATTCTGTTGCTCTGACATTCTCCAAAAGACCAAAGTGTAGCAACAGGCAGCAGCTCTATGGTTGCCAGGGGTCAAGGTTGAAGGAAGGGAAGTAACTATAAAAAGGCAGCAATAACATGAAGGAGTTTTTTTAAAGGCTATAGCACCTTTCTGTACCCTGATTTTTGTACTTGTTATATAATTCACACAAACCCACAGACCTTTAGACAACAATCAAACAAAAGGGAGGGCATGGCTAAGCTGTGAGATCTGATTTAGGTCTGTGGTTTAGCCTTGTTCTCAATGTCAATGTCCTGGTTTTGATCATGTGCTATACTTATGTAAGAGGCACTGTAGGGTATGTGGGAACTCTCTGTTCTATCTTTGCAATTTCTACAGGAACTCTGTTCTATTTCTGGAACTTTTATGTGAGTCTAAAATTGTTTCAATTGGATACACACTGAAATAGTTTATACATATATACACATATATACACATATACATATTGTATGAGGTTCTTTAATGAATTTTAACATTCTCCCTATAAGCTTCAAACTAACTAAAAATACAACTTAAATATATTCTTTCCTTTCAATAAAGCAGAATACTTTAGAACAATAAAGAAAATTGGGAAATTAGTGATTTTTTTTAAATGACTGATATCTGATTACTTACAACACCCCAGTCAGTCCCTTGATACGTAGTCAGATATTTACTGTAATTGGATTTTGCACAGAAGCAACCTTTGGTTTGAAGAAAATTCTAATTCTTACAAACTAGGGAGCCCACTTGGGCCACAAGTGCTTCCAGATGTGCGGGGCTCTGTTCCATGAGCCAGCAGTGAGCTAATAGAGACTGGGCAGGCGACTTCTGGAACTACTTAAACACAAGGTTCTCCTTGATCCCCTGTTTCAGGAAGTTAGCTTTTCTTATACAGATCGAAGATGTGGATTCAGGGATCTGAGAGTGCATAGGGGCTGGTGGCTTTGGCCAGTGGCTGAAACTCTTGAGAGGACAAAGGAGACACTGAACAAGTCAGGTGGGGGATCCACATTGTTCATTCTGGAGCAAGATGAACATGTCTCTCACTCAAGCAAAAGAGGTTTCTGGTATCCTGAGATGGAGCACAGGGCTGGGCAGAGTATGGGGAGCAGAGATGACCACTGATCTCTTAAGAAAGGGCTCTGTGATGTTCACCTGCACCTCTCCCTCAGATCTAGAATAATCTCTGTCACTTATTAGGGCGCATAGACTATTTGCTGGGTACATGGATAGTTGTGGATGGATGATATCACATTTCCCCCAGCTTGCCCATTGTTTTTAGGTAGGCTCAAATTCTTCTAGGCTCTTCTGGCTCCTAGCCTGTGCCTCTCATCCTCTCAGCCTGAACTTTCATCCATTGTTTTTCTCTGAGCTCCTGAGATTGTGCATTGTGTGAATAACATGTGCACTCATGAGCCATCCTCTGCCAGATTCCTCCAGGAGTCTTTCGCTACATGGGCCCTTAGTGGTGGCACTCAGTTGTCCTGTCCTGTAAGATGATACCTCTGACTATGCATGGTGCCCATGCTTTATTCTGGAACCCCCCCTTGGGTTTGTTTAGCTCAGCCATACCTCTCTGTGTGAGCTCTCTGAGCTCCTGTGAGCAGGTGTGTGATATGAAATGCCTCACAGTAGCTTCTCTGTGGAAACATGAAAAGGACAGTCTTGATGGAATACCAAATTGCAACATAAAATGAATTATTCTTATTTCATTAAAAAAGTGAAATCAGTATTTTCTTCCTTTCTTCCCCATAATGCTTATAGTGTTTGCATTAAAGCACAATCCAGAAAAGAAAACAGGGATGCTTGGATGGCTCAGTTGATTAAAGGTTTCAGCTTGGGTTTGTAGATTGAGTCCCATGTCAGGCTCTGTGCAGACAGCACAGACTCTTTTTGGGATTTTTTCTGCCGCCTCTGTACTCCTACCCCACTCGCATAAGGCACATACTCTCTCTGCCTCAAAATAAATAAACTTAAAGACAGAAGGAAAACAATATACACAGCGTTTAATTTCCAAAAGAAAAAATCTAAAGTAAAAATTTTGCCTTCTACAATGGTGTATATAGGAGGGATTTTTTTAAACTTTTTTTTTTTGAAATAATTTGAGACATACAGAAAAGTTGCAAGACCAGTACAAAGAACTGGTGTATGTTTGTCACCTGTTTTCCTCAGCCTCGATAGTTTACTGCACTTGCTTTATTATTCTCTCTATCCATGCACAGGGGCCCTTGAACAATGCAGGAGGTAGGGAGACCCGCTTCACACCATCAAAAATTTATAGCTTTTGACTCCCTTAAAACTTAACTAATAGCCTGCTGTTGGCCTTACCAATAATATAAGCAACACATATTTTGTATGTTGTATTATATACTGTATTCTTACAATAAAGGAAGCTAGAGAAAACATAATTAAGAAAATCATAAGGAAGAGATGGGGTGCCTGGGTGGCTTAGTCGGTTAAGCGACCGACTTTCGGTTGGGTCATGATCTCGCGGTTCGTGGGTTCGAGCCCCGCGTCGGGCTCTGTGCTGACTGCCAGCTCAGAGCCTGGAGCCTGTTTCAGATTCTGTGTCTCCCTCTCTCTCTGACCCTCCCCTGCTCACGCTGTCTCTCTCTCTCCTAGAAATAAATAAAAATTAAAAAAAAGAAAAAGAAAATCATAAGGAAGAGAAAATACATTTACCATATTGTATTTACTGAAATAAATTCACCTATAAGTGGACCCATACAATTCAAACCCAGGTTGTTCAAGGGTCAAGTTTTTCTGAGGTATTTGCAGTTAAGTTACACACATGACTTTCCTTTGCCACATATGAACCATATGTATTTTCTAAAAACATTTCAATTATAAAAGTCAGCAAATTAAAATTGTTAGAATAATATTTTCTACTCTGTAGACTTACTCAAAATTTTCTAAATTTTTCAATATTGTTCTTTGTAAAAGAATAATATTGGATTCATAATCCCATATTCCCATTTTCTTGCCATGCCTCATTAGTCTTCTGTAATCTGGAACCTTCTTTCTGTCTCTCTTTGGCTTTCATGACCTTGACGTTGTTGCAGAGTACAGGTCAGTTATTTTACAGACAGGCCCAGGATTGGGTTTATCTGACGGTTCCTGTTGACTGGATTCAGGTGACTGTATTTTTCTCAGGAACACCACAGAAGTGAAGACATGCCCTTCCTAATACAGTGCATCAGGACACCGTCAGTTTCAGTGGGACCCATAACTTTGGTCACTTGTTGACAATGGTGTAACCAAGTTTCTCACTGGCCAAAAGATGGCGTTTCTTTGCAATTAATCAGTATCTTGTATGTAGGTACCTACTCTGAGACTGTGGGGGCATCCTGTGTCCCAGTAGTCATCCACCTAGGTTTAGCATTCTCCAACAAATTGGTAACCCCATAGTTCCTTCTATATTATTAGGGTTTTCCCTTCCCCCTTATTTATTATTTCCCTATTTAGAACTTTATTTCGGTCTTGGCCAATTAATTCTTATTTTATTCAGTGGATTACTGTTCCATTTATTATATTATTTATTGTGTTGCTTACTTTGTTATGTACTCAACAGCCCCTTCAACTTGGCTTCTGTTCCCTTTGGACATAACTCATCATTCTTTAATCACCTTCATCATTTCCTGGTACAACAAGCTGTTCTAGATGCATCCTGTTGTGTTGGCAATCCTAGCCCTGAAATCAGCCATTCTCCAAAGAACCTGGTTGCCTTTATTGGAGAACCATTTTTAGAAACTAACATCTGGGTGCTAAGTCTACTCACTGTCCCTGGGAATGGAGATCACTATTTCCAGGCACTCTCAGCGACCTAGCTGGGAAGCACCTGTGTACCCATGTCACATATCTGTGTAACTGTGTACATCAGTATACACACACGCATTTGATCTATTTATAGGTAGATAGAAATCTCAATTCCAGTCCAGTCAGCTCACAGTGGGGCCCTTCATACGTTTTTGTATTCTATTGTGTGGATGTATCACAGTTTATATGAGCACTCTCCTTTAAATGAGCATTTAAGTCATTTCTAGTAGTTGGGAATTACATATAATGCTGCAGCAAATAACCTTGTGCATATGTATTTCCATATTATTGAAGGGGAATCTTCCAGAAAAATTCCTAGAAGTGGGATTACAGGGCCAAATATGAACACATATTTAATTATGTTATATTGACTAATATGGTTCCTAAGGCTGCACCCATTTGCATATCAGTCTGCCTGTTTCTCCACAGCCTAATAATATCATTGATTGTGATTTTTAATTTTTGATAATAGGTGAAAAATGGTGTCTTGGTGTAGTTTTCCTTGTCCTTTCTGTGAATGAGATTGAGTATAATTCCACCTGGACTCGGGTGAGGGAGGTGGAGTGCCCAGGCCATGTAATTCAGGAGATGATCCATCTAGATACTGGCTTTGTCAATGAGGGATACTGGGAGTGAGGCACACCAATGAGGCTGGGCTAAGAGCTCAGTCCAAGTTTCCCTCTTTACCTTCAAACCAGTCCAAATCCACCTTGCTGCAACTACTTGGACTTTCCATCCAAAAACAGAGAGGAGCTGGGTAGATTAATGTGTTGAGTTTCTCAGACAAATGTAATGTAAACTGGAAGCAAGAAGATCTAAAAAGGACAATTGTTACCTTATGCAGTAATGAATTACACTAAAGCAGGGATTCACAGTTAGAAACTGGGTCAACAGTTAATGATAACTCAACATGGTAGGCCTGGTTATTTGTAAACCAGCCCTCTAGGTTAGCCATAAAAGACTAGGTCCCTGTTTATTTCCTGGTCACTTGGTTGATGTAGAATAAGCCCTTGTTTTCTCAAGCAGTAGGAAGTAGCCACTCTGCATGGTCTGGCTGTGAGCACCTTTATGCTCCTGCTTCCATTTTCTCTCTAGAGCCTTATGTATGTACAGTACTCCTGACCCAGGCCTTTGCACGTGCAGTACCCAGGTCCTTAACTGAGCAAGGGACCTTCAGGTTGAAATCTCTATTTCATCACAAAAGCTGAAGTCCAGTGTACAACTTAGTTATATACACACTGTGGATTAAAAACCAAAACATGAATGAAAAAGTAACCTAATTACCAACACACAATGATTACTTACTATGCCCAGATCAGTTTGACCTCATTTGTGTGGTGTTATTTTACATTAAGTCTTACACACATGATGTATGTTTTTTTCTTTGTGCTTATTTACTTGGTAGGCATGGGGTTTATTATCCTGGATACCCATGTACCTTGTGGGCCACCATCTACTTACCCCTCCCAGGTGTTTACTGAGTTTTGCTCTATGTAGCATTGCCCTGATTCAAGCTTTTAGGGTGTCTAACATCCCTGGTTTCTTCCTGGGCTCTGTAGCATGTGCTATCTGTAGTTCTTAGGAGAAGGCCTGCCTGGCCTCTGCCTACCTGGCCTCTGCCTACCTGAGGCCTTTCTCTGGGGAACTGAGGAACCATCTGCAAAGTGTACGAGAAACTTTGGCCCCAGGAGTAATCCTTACCCACTAACCACCAGAAGGTGATTTATCCTGGTGGACTAACTTTGGGAATGGTTTCACTCTGGCCCCTTGAGATCCCAGCAGGACCAAGCCCCAGGTCCCAAGAGGTACCTGCCTCAATACACACCCTATATTGGTGGTGTTCCTGACATGTCCCACCTCTCTACCTTGCAGTATTTGCTGTACTCACCTTCCAGGAAAACAACACACCCCAATCTTATACTCAAAATCTGCTTCTAAGGGGAGCTACACTACCGTGCATCTTATTTTTTTCTCACAGAAATTGTATCACTTATTATTATTTTTTTTTACAAATCGTTTATTGTCAAATTAGTTTCCACATAACACCCAGTGCTCATCCCCACGAGTGCCCTCCTCCATGCCCATTCCCCCTCCCCACTACATCCATCAGTTCTCAGTTTTTGTCAGCATTCAAGAGTCTCTCATGGTTTGCCTCTCTCTGTTTCTCGCACCATTTCCCCCCTTCTTGGTCCTCTGTTAAGTTCCTCCTAATCCTCCTATACGTGCAAACATATGATATTTGTCCTTCTCTACCTGACTTATTTCACTCAGCATAACACCCTCAAAGTCCATCCATGTTGCTACACATGGCCAGACTTCATTGTTTCTCATTGCCATGTAGTATTCCATGGTATAGATGAACCACATCTTCTTGATCCATTCATCCGTTGATGGACACTTAGGCTCTTTCCATGTTTTGGCTATTGTTGAGAGTGCTGCTGCTATGAACATTGGGGTACATGTGCTCCTATGCCTCAGAATTTCTATGTCCCTTGGGTAAATTCCTAGCAGTGCTATTGCTGGGTCATAGGGGAGTTCTATTGTTAATTTTTTGAGGAACCTCCACACTGTTTTCCAGAGGGGCTGTCCAGTTTACATTCCCACCAACAGTGCAAGAGGGTGCCCGTTTCTCCACATCCTCACCAGCATCTCGTGTTCTCCGATTTGCTCATTTTAGCCACTCTGACTGGTGTGAGGTGGTATCTCAGTGTCATTTTGATTTGTATTTTCCTGATGATTAGGGATGCTGAGCATCGTTTCATATGTCTGTTGGCCATCTGGATGTCCTCTTTGGAGAAGTATCTGTTCATATCTTCTGCCCATTACTTTACTGGGTTGTTGGTTTTTTGGGTGTGGAGTTTGGTGAGTTCCTTATAGATTCTGGATATCATCCCTTTATCTGATATGTCGTTTGCAACTATCTTTTCCCATTCCGTTGGTTGCCTATTAGTTTTGTGGGTTGTTTCCTTTGCCATGCAGAAGCTTTTAATCTTGATGAGGTCCCAATCATTTATTTTTGTTCTTGATTCCTTTGCTTTGAGGGATGTGTCAAGTAAGAGGTTACTGCAGTGGAGGTCAAAGAGGTTGTTTCCTGCTTTCTCCTCTAGGGTTTTGATGGTTTCCTGTCTCACATTCAGGTCCTGTATCCATTTTGAGTTTCTTTTGGTGTATGGTGTGAGAAAATGGTCTAGTTTCATTCTTCTTCATGTTGCTGTCCAGTTCTCCCAGCATCATCTG
Organism: Proteles cristata cristata; assembly: GCA_017311185.1. NCBI lineage: Eukaryota > Metazoa > Chordata > Mammalia > Carnivora > Hyaenidae > Proteles > Proteles cristata. Next base: position 63,824 of record JAESUZ010003202.1, read on the forward strand.
TTAAAGAGGCTGTGTTTTCTCCATTGGATACTCTTTCCTGCTTTGTCAAAGATTAGTTGGCTGTACACTTTGGGGTCCACTTCTGAGTTCTCAATTCTGTTCCATTGGTCTATGTGTCTGTTTTTGTGCCAATCCCATACTGTCTTGATGATGACAGCTTTGTAGTAGAGGCTAAAGTCTGGGATGGTGATACCTCCTGTTTTGGTTTTATTTTTCAGTATTACTGTGGCTGTTAAGGATCTTTTGTGGTTCCATACAAATATTAGGATAGTTTGCTCTTTGACAAGTATGCCGGGGCAATTTTGATTTGAATTGCATTGAATGTGAAGATAGCTTTGGGTAGTAATGACATCTTAACTATATTTATTCTTCCTATCCATGAGCATGGAATGTTTTTCCATTTATTTGTGTCTTCTTCAATTTCCTTCATAAGTTTTCTGTAGTTTTCATCATACAGATCTTTTGTATCCTTGGTTAGGTTTATTCCTAGGTATTTTATGGTTTTTTGTGCAATTGTGAATGGGATCAGCTTCTTGATTTCTCTTTCTGTTGCTTCAGTGTTGGTGTATAGAAATGCAACCGATTTCTGTATGTTGATTTTGTACCCTGCAACTTGGCTAAATTCTTGTATCAGATCCAGTAGGCTCCTGGTGGAGTCTGTTGGGTTTTCTATGTAGAGTATAATGTCGTCTGCAAAAAGTGATAGTTTGAATTCCTCTTTGCCAATTCTGATGCCCTTTATTTCTTTTTGTTGTCTGATGGCTGATGCTAGGACTTCCAGCACCATGTTAAGCAGCAGTGGTGAGAGTGGGCATCCCTGTCGTGTTCCTGATCTCAGGGGGAAAGCTCTCAGTTTTCCCCCGTTGAGGATGATGTTAGCTGAAGGCTTCTCATAGATGGCTTTTATGATGTTTAAGTAGATTCCTTCTATCCCGGCTTTCTCTAGAGTCTTTATTAAGAAGGGATGCTGTATTTTGTCAAATGCTTTTTCTGCATCTATTGACAGGATCATATGGTTTTTATCTTTTCTTTTATTAATATGATGTATCACATTGATTGATTTGCGAATGTTGAACCAGCCCTGTAACCCAGGAATGAATCCCACTTGATCTTGGTGGATGATTCTTTTTATGTGCTGCTGATTCGATTTGCAAGTATCTTGTTGAGAATTTTTGCATCCGTATTCATCAAGGACATTGGCCTGTAGTTCTCTTTTTTTGCTGGGTCTCTGTCTGGCTTGGGAATCAGAGTGATGCTGGCTTCATAAAATGAGTCTGGGAGTCTTCCTTCACTTTCTATTTTTTGGAATACCTTGAGAAGAATGGGTATTAATTCTGTTTTAAAGGTCTGGTAGAATTCCCCAAGGAAGCCATCTGGTCCTGGGCTCTTATTTGTTGGGAGATTTTTGATCACTGATTCAATTTCTTCACTCGTTATGGGTCTGTTCAGGTTTTCTATTTCTTCCCGTGTGAATTTTGGTAGTGAGTGTGTGTTTAGGAATTTGTCCATTTCTTCTAAGTTGTCCAATTTGTTGGCATATTGTTTTTCATAGTATTCCCTAATAATTGCCTGTATTTCTGAGGGGTTGGTTGTAATAATTCAATTTTCATTCATGATTTTGTCTATTTAGGTGCTCTCTATTTCTTTTTGAGAAACCTGGCTGGAGGCTTGTCAATTTTGTTTATTTTTTCACAAAACCAACTCGTGGTTTCATTGATCTGTTCAATTATTTCTTTGATCTCTGTGTTGTTTATTTCTCCTTTTATGTTTACACTTTCTCTTCTTCTACTGGGTTTAGGGCATTCTTGTTGCTCTGCCTCTAGTTCCTTTAGGCGAGCTGTTAGATTTTGGACTTGCACTTTTCCTAGTTTCTTGAAATAGGCCTGGAGTGCAATGTACTTTCCTCTTAGGACTGCCTTTCCCACATCCCATAGATTTTGGATTGTTGTGTTTTCATTTTTGTTTGTTTCCATATATTTTTAAATTTCATCCCTAATTGCCTGATTGGCGCATTCATTCTTTAGTAGGGTGGTCTTTAACCTCCATGTTTTTGGTGGTTTTCTAGGCTTCTTCCTGTGATTGATTTCAAGTTTCAAAGCATTATGATCTGATAGTGTGCATGGTATGATCTCAATTCTTTTATATTTATTGAGGGCTGCTTTATGTCCCAGTATATGATCTATCTTGGAGAGTGTGCCATGCGCACTTGGGAAGAAAGTGAATTCCTTGGCCTCAGGATGTAGAGTTCTAAATATATGTGTCAGATCCATCTGGTCCAAAGTGTCTTTCAAGTCCATTTTTTCTTTGGTGATTTTCTGTCTGGTTGACCTATCCATTGCTGTAAGTGGAGTATTGAAGTCCCCTGCTATTAGCACATTCTTATCTATGAGCTTGTTTTTCTTTGTGATTAATTGTTTTAGATATTTAGGAGCTCCCATATTCGGTGCATAGACATTTATGATGTTACTCCTTCCTGATGGATAGACCCTGTAACTATTATGTAATGCCCTTCTTCATCTCTTGTTATTGTCTTTAATTTAAAGTCCAGTTTGTCTGATATAAGTATAGCTACTCTGGCTTTCTTTTGATTTCCAGTAGCATGATATATATTTCTCCATCCCCTTACTTTTAATCTGAAGGTATCTTCAGGTCTGAAATGAGTTTCTTGTAGACAGTATACAAAAGGATTTTGTTTTTTATCCATTCTACTACCCTATGTCTTTTGATTGGTGCATTCAGCCCATTTATATTCAGTGTTATTATTGAGATATGTGGGTTTAGAGTCTTTGTGTCCTTTGCGGAGTTCACGCTTGTGGTGGTGTCTCTGGTGTCCTTGTTTCTTGCAACCTTTCCTTCAGAGCATCCGCCTCAGGATTTCTTGTAGGGCTGGCTTAGTGGTGACAAATTCTTTCAATTTCTGTTTATTTGGAAAGGTTTTTAATCTCTCCTTCTATTTTGAATGACAGGCTTGCTGGGTAGAGGATTCTTGGCTGCATACTTTTTCTGTTCATTACATTGAAGATCTCCTGCCATTCCTTTCTGGCCTGCCACGTTTCAGTAGATAGATCTGTCACCACTCTGATAGGTTTGCCTTTGTATGTTAGGGCCCTTTTCTCCCTAGCTGCTTTCAAGATTTTCTCTTTGTCCTTATACTTTTCAGTTTTTACTATGTTATGCCTTGCAGAAGGTCGATTCAGATTACGTCCGAGGGGGGTCCTCTGACCCTCTTGTATTTCAACGTTTACTTCTTTTCCCAGGTCGGGGAAGTTCTCTGCTATAATTTGTTCCCAGACTCCTTCAGCACCTTTCTCCCTCTCTTCCTCTTCTGGGATTCCTATGATACAGATATTGTTGCATTTGACCGTGTCGCTGAGCTCTCGAACTCTTCTTTCATGTTCCTGGATCAGTTTGTCTTTTTTTTCTCAGCTTCTTGTTTTTCTATAATGGTGTCTTCTAAATCACTTACACTCCTTTCTGCCTCTTCAATCCGTGCATTGGAGACCTCTAATTTATTATGTATCTCATTTATCGCATTTTTTAATTCTTCATACCTATTTTTATTTTCCATTCTGTCTATAGCCATAGTTTCTTTGATGTCCCCTATGTTTTTTTCAAGCCCAGCTATTAATTTTACCATTATTATTCTAAAATCTTGTTCAGTTATGCTGCTGATATATGTTTTGAGCAGTTCATTAGCTGTCATTTCTTTTTGGAGTTTCTTTGGAGGAGAGCTCTTTCGTTTCATCATTTTTTTTTTAATGTTTTATTTATTTCTAGGAGAGAGAGAAAGAGACAGCGTGAGTAGGGGAGGGTCAGAGAGAGAGGGAGTCACAGACTGAAACAGGCTCCTGGCTCTGAGCTAGCAGTCATCACAGAGCCCGACGCGGGGCTCGAACCCACGAATCATGAGATCATTACCTAAGCGAAAGTCGGACGCTTAACCGACTAAGCCACCCAGGCGCCCCTCGTTTCATCATTTTAGTTAGCTTTCCAGCTCTTGTTGGTTTTAAAGACTTGTTATCTTTCTGTATCAATGAGGGTTGCTATATCCAAGAAGACTCTTTGACTGTCCAGGGCCTATCCTTTCAGAGAATGTTTTTTGAATGGTGTCTCTTGGTCCCTCTTTTGGGACCTTAGTTATTTTATTTTCCTATTCATAGTGATATTTGGGACTCTCCACCTTGTGTACTCTGGCTTGTTTCTTGAGGTAGTCTTGGAAAAGAAAATAGACAGACAAACACACAGGGAGCAGGAGCACACAAACGCACAGGCTAATTCAACTAACATGCAAAGCGAGAGGGAAAACAAAAAAGTTAAGAGAAAAGACGGAGGAGGGAAGGCGAATAATAGGGAGTATAAAATACATAAAAGTGTCAAAAAGAAGAAATGAAAAGGAGAAAAGAAGAAAACCAATGGACAAAGAATGGTTGAAAGCATATAACCGGATTTCCCAGCTACAGTTAAATAGCCGTGTGTATGCAGTGCTGGTTTAAGAGCATAAAGAAGGAGAGAGAAGACTGGGTGGGATGAGGCACAATTGGAAATAGAATGAACAGACAGAAGGGATAGGAAGCTTTTTTCAAAGAGGTAAAGGGTAGAATATGTTTGGATAGGTGAGAGAAGAATGCTGGTGTTATCCAGAAAAACTATATAGTCTAATTACTCCTGAGAGAAAGAGATGAAAAGGTCGGGAGGTGTAGAATTTACGTCTACAGAATGGACTTGTTGTGATTGTTTAAGCATGCTGGTGACCAGAGGTAATCAGGTCAGTGTTCTGGGGGAAAAAAAAGAAAAAAAACAAAAACAAACAAACAAAAAAACAACAACCAAAAAACAGAAACAACACACATAAAAAAAGTGGGGGGAAGGGAGGAGGGCAGCTCTCAAGCAGGGATGGGAGTGGTGTGATCCAATGCGTCAGGAGGGAGTTCTTCCTGGAGGTTGTAGGGAGGAGAGTGGTGGAGCTCCACCTAGCTTTTATAGGCTTGTAAACTTCCTGAGCCAGGGCCTCAGGCAAAGTTTGTTGTGCTTTTCAACCCAGCCCAGTCCCAGCCTCCAAATCCTAGGCCAAGCACCCCACTGAAATTGCCTAAGGGATCCCCTGGCCTTCCCCTCAGGGCGATTCCAATCTTCTAGGCTAGCTCTGAGGGTGGAGCCAGAAGCCTCTGCTCCTTTCTCCTCCGGGTGGGGCTGGGGGGCCTGGCCTGGGTGGGGTCTTTGCCGGAGGCACTGAGCCTGCTGGAGTGAGGAGATCAAGTTCCCTCTGTGTCTCAGTCACCCAAAACACGGACTAGAGGTCACATCTGCCAGTTTTTAGCGCTTTGCCTTCCCTCTAGAGTTCAAGCCAGCTAGGAGCACAGACACTGGTGCCTGTGTGCCTCCTCAGGAGTCCAAGCCCGCCTCGAGGGTAATAGCTGCAGGGCGCAACCTCTCCCAGCCAGCCAGGAGCCAGCACAAAGAAGCAAATCGTGAGCGCAGCCCCTACTGGGTGACTTGGAGCGTGGAGGGGCCTGATGCGCAGGTATTTTGTGCGCAAATATTTTCTACACCCCAAGCGGAGGTTTTTCCCCTGAGCGGAGGTTTTTCTGTTTTGGACTCTCTTTTTCCCCTCTCGCTCCCCACAGAGGGGGTGGCCCGTCTCTCCAGTCTCCAATCCAGGCCCGATTTTTACTTCTCCAGTTCGCACTCACGTTAGAAGTCTTTCTCAGGGGAATCTGCATCCTTTCTCTCCCAACCTCTTGGGTGTGGTACGGTTTCCTATGGCTTCAGATCTTTTCCGTGTTATGCCTGGGCGTGAGTGCAGGTATGGAGCTCCCTACTTCTCAGCCATCTTGCCCCTCCCCTCTACCGTACATCTTAAAAAAGCATTTTGCTAAGATTCTTTAATGGGGCCCTTGAGCACTTCCAGACCACAAGAAGACCTGACCTGGTAGGAGTCATAGAGAGAGCTGGTTTTCCTAACCAAACCATTGGATTAAATACCCACATCTAGTAGGGTGCCTGGGTGGCTCAATCAGTTAAGTGTCCAACTCTTAGTTTCAGCTCAAGTCATGATCTCAGTTTGTGGGATTGAGCCCCATGTTGGGCTCAGTGCTGACAGTGCAGAGCCCACTTGGGATTCTCTCTCCCTCTCTCTCTGCTCCTCCTCAGTTTGCACTCTCTCTCTCTCTCTCAATAAACAAAAAAACAAATAAACATTAAGAAACAGAAAATGCATACCCATATCTAGTTAGAAAACAAGCATTTAAATTAATATAGGCATATGGAATAGCCGTGTAGTGTGATCATGTGTTACTATCGCACCCCACTTTCATAAGCAGAGACAAACCAGAAGTGACACCTCCCCCCAGACATAAATCTTAATGAACCTTGCTTCATTCGGCTCCTGATTCCAGAACATTACAGGTCCTAAGACTACAACCACCCCTAGATGATAATTAGACAGTTCTCAGATAGGAGATGAGTTTGCACTTTGTCCACTACCAGTAACCCAACAGCAGAAGTTTCTCTCTTGAGAGCTTCTCTGTGTGAAGGAATGCCTGTCTCCCCAGAATGCTGCAGACCTGACCCTGGAAGCCTTGTTCATATGTCCCTGGCCTCATCCACTCACTTCCACTGTGTTTGCTTTCTGAAGGTCATAAATACAGGATGCAGCCTGGCAGGGTCTCCTCCTGAAGATGCTTAGAAGCTGAGCCTTTTTAAAAGGAAATTAAAGCAGGGCTTCTGGGTGGCTCAGTGAGTTAAGTGCTGCTTTGAGCATTAAGCCCACTCCAGATCCTCTGTCCCCCACTCTCTCTGTCTCCCTCTCTCTCTGCCACTCCCCTCTTTTTCTCTCTCAAAAGTAAACATTTAAAAAATAATAAAAATAGATAAATAAAAGGAAATTAAAGTCACAGATTAATTAAATCTATTGATTATGGAAACGTAACCTTCATGGGACTATAGTAGGAGCTAAGCCTGGGAGCCCCAGACATAAAGGAGAAAACAAACTTGGAAGCAATAGAAAGAACATGGTTCCTGGAGGTGACCTATCAGGGGGTATCTGTTTGGGTTCCACTATCCTGTATTTGCACGCAGTATCAGTCTATTCCGTAGAGTCTCCTTGCAGATTATCTCCTCACATATTTATCGTCATTCACTTGATCCCCAGAATCAGACTGGGAGCTTCCCAAAGAGAAGGGTGAGGTGGAAGCTGAGTACTGAGGCATGGATGGCCCAGTGTTGCATGCGCTTGTTTATACAGATGTACCCCCAGACTGCAGGTCTTGAGGACTGGGTCTCCATCCTGGAACGTGCAAGATCCTTATGTGGTATTTGATATCCCTCCTGAGTTCATTTTATTTTCCCCCATCTTTGGAAATTTTTCATATTTTTATGTTCTTAATCAGATTTTTGTCTTCTAAAATTACCTCCCTCCTCAAGGAATATAAAATCATTTAGGGAATATTGTGTCAGATATTACCAGGAGGCAAAACAAATTATTTCTGAGTGATGCATTAACTCTCTCATTTTTGATCTTTGTTTCTTTCTTTTCTTCTTTCTCTCTTCCTTTCTTCCTCTCTTTCTTCCCCCCTTTCTTTCTTCCTCTTCCCTCCCTCCTTCCTTTCTTCCTTCCTTCACTGAGTGTCATTTGTTTCATCAAAGTTTGCTTGAGAACCCAACATGCACACAGAAAGAGGTGGAACTGTTTAGGCACAGGCAGGGTGTTTGGGTCTGAGGGCTGTTCACCCCTTCCCTGCCCTTCAAGAGCCCCCTGGTCCACTGCATGGGCTGCAGCATGGAAGCATTAAGTGAAAATGATGAAACCTGCATTGTCATGCACACTATAATGTTCCTCTTAAAAATAAATGCGTAGATTGGCATTACTGGAGGAACATCAAACATGTTGTAGTGAAAAATACATATCTATTAGGAAATCTTGTGTTTCTACTCATTGAACTTCCTGAAGTTGATTAACAAAATATAACTGAGTTCTCAGGTTTTAGAACTAGAGAGTGAAATGCATGTGATACTTTACTTACACTGCACATTGTTTCATTGTCCGATGATGCTGCAGGGCCTGAGTTGGGAGAGATGGCTGTTGAGCATTGCTGGGGTAAATCTGGTCATACCTGCTTTGAGCTGTCTCCACTCAGGACAGTAGGGAGCCTGTGCTCCAAGCATCCCACACTTGAAAGAGATTAGTGCAAAGGCTGAGGCTCTGACTTCATAATCTGCTTTGCTCTTTGCCTGGGCTGATTCCCAAATTCTGAACTCACAAATTCCTTGGCCCTCACCGAACACTAGGAAGGGGTGACATACATGAACTTGGGATTCTTTCTGGGATGGTCTCTACCCCTGTGAGGAAGAATACAATTGCTCCCGTCCTAAGACCATGCTAGACCCTGCTGCTCTCCCTTAGCAGTGCCCCAGGCCCCTGACACCCTAATGCTATCACTTCTTCCTATCCCCTTCCACCCCTCCTACACGGGTTTATTGAGGAAACTCCCAAGCAGTGGAGCTCCTGCATCATTCTCCACCTGGGCCATCCAAATGTACCAACACTCTCCACAAACAAGCTCTTTCAAAGTGTCCCAAAAAGGCAGTTTCAGTGTTCAAATAGATTTTGTTGGTTTTTTCTTGCCCCCGTTACACTGATATAAGTAATAATCTCTGTCTACAAGACAATTACTACCTAGTAGGAGAAACTAAATTACATGCCCAAAATAATTACTTAATAATTTAGGACAAAGTGTATTTAGATACTAACATATTCCGTGTTACTGATCTGATTCCGGACGTCTATATACCTTTGTATCTGCAAGCTATGTGTGCATTACACAGAATGAGTCCTTAGCAGACATCTTTGGTTTTTATGTAATCTAATGTCAGTACAGAAGAGGCTAGTGGACCTCAAGATATCAGGGTAAGCCTGGTGCAGAGATGAGTTGTCTGAATGCTAAAGGGATTAGGGTCTTCCACAGACAGGTGGGCCATGAGAGACCCTTAAGTGGACACAAGTGTAGGTGAGGGAATGTGGTCCCTGTGCTGGCTATGCAAGTACTTCAGGACTCAAAACCCAGACATTGACTTTGCCAACATGGCTCACTAGGAGCTATTTCCTCCTTTAGCAGTAGAAGCTTTGTTGTATATTGACTTATCTTGGGGATATCAAAGGCATTTACCCACACTTCTCCACACCTCTCATGTAGGTAGGGGATCTCACACTCCATGCTGGCTGCAAGACCATAGAACGTTGGGTGTGCCTCTGACAGACAACAGAAGCTTGAGAGAGCTGCATCCACCTGCCTAAATCCTCATAATGACTTATCCTTATCATCAGCTGCCCTAAGACAGCCTTGAGCCTGACCAGGTCATCATTCTCCCCCCATCATCCCTGTGGTCTCACCTAAGTGGATGGTTAGTAGGTGCATAGGGAAGGTATTTCCAGTGGGGAAGGAGAAGAGACAAGGTGGGAAGCAGGGCTGGGCACCAGTAGCCCAAATGGAGCAAATCCCCTGGTTACTCCAGCGCACTCTGGGCAAACTCTGGGAGCTTTGCCGCTTCAGCTGGTACTGTCCATGTTGCACATGTGAATTCTTTCTTTTAACACATATGCTTTGGATGCCTACCATGTGCAAGACACTGTTCTGGGCACTTAGGGTGCAGCTGTGAGCAAAACATGCAAATTTGTCTAGTTTCCCAGTGCTTATAGGGAGTCAGTAAATAAACCAGTACCACCTGTGGTGCAAAGGAGACAGATAAGGGGGTAGTAGTGGGAGATAGCAGTGACAGCCTTATGGGACATCTGGGGAAGACTATAAAGAAAAGTGGCATTTGAGAAAAGCCCCAGATGAAGTTGGGAAGCCTGTCATGTTTGTCTCTGGGGTAGAGAATTCTAGGCTGAGAGGATAGCAAGTGCCAAAGCCCTGAGGCATTTCACAGGAGTATACGAGGGTTCCCTGTGGGTGGAAGATAGTGAAGTCAAACTTAATAGGGGTCAGATCCTAGAAGAGAGTTGTCCAAAGAACTTTCTGAGATGTTGCAAATGTTCTACATCTGTGCTGTCCAGTTTGATAGACGTTAACTACTTGTGGCAGCTGAACACTTGGCATGTGGTAGTTAGACTGAGGAGGTAATTGTTAGGTGTATTTGATTTTAGGTAATTTAAGTCTAAAGAGATCCATGTGGCTACGACTGCCATGCTAGTCAACACAGATGAGTGTCATGGACTGCTCTGAGATCTCTGGTCTTGACCCTCAGTGAGATAAGGCCGAGGGACTGGTGGCAAGGTCAGGTCTGACCTGTGTCTCAGTGAACAAGCTTGGGTGTTGTGCTGAGTTCCAATCCTGATCCAGCAGCTGCTCTTTGGGTGACAGCCCACGTTATGTGATTTCTCTGTGCCAAGTCTTAGTGAAACCATAGTCCATGGAGTTCTATGTGAAGATGCAGGAATAGTGAAAGCCCCTCACCTGTTAGCACAACTGCACCTTGACAATTTTCATTGTTAAGTGAACTTGCTTTTTATAGAAAAATGCTAAAACCCAGAAATGCAGAAAGAAAAAAATCACCAATATCCTGACCATCCAGAAACACATTCTGACATCCTGGAGTGAATATGACTTATTCCACTTTCTGCTCTAGTTTTTCACCTCAGCTCTTATAAACATCTTTCTAGTAGAATAAATAAACATTTATATCATCATTTTCCATGATTATATAGAATTCTTTTTTACTCTCTCTTTGAAACCTTTTTTCCCTTGATTATATGGAATTCTATGTAGAATTCTTTTGTAATTTTGCTGTTTTTAAACAGTGCTGTCAGGAACACTCTAGAACCAGCACCCCTATATGTCTGGAAAGTGAGCCTCCATGGGGAACTCTGCACTCCAGCTGCCTGAGGCCCTCTCCTCTCCTGCTCTATGAGCCTCCACTCTCTCCTTGGGGCCACATGGAACTGCACTGCAGATGAGCAAGCAGCATCTAGGAGGGATGGGAGGGCAGTGTGAGACCCAGAGGGGTGGGCAGGGGCATGTGGGAGGTCTTGAGTGACACCACGTGACATGGCTGAGCCCAGCTTTGCACCCCTAAAATGGCATCCTCATGGCCCAAGCTCACGTAGCTGAGTGAATTGTCATGTGCAAAACACTGGGCATTGTGCCTGGCATTTGATTGTTTTATTAAAATCTCCTAAAATGCCCCAAGGGGACAACCTCTGAGTAGAGGTGCAGAGAATGGGTCTGTTGTGTGGGGCACAGGGCACAGCGAGGGACCCAGCAGCCACTTCCTCTGCCCGCCCAGCACTGGCTGCCTCAGAAGGAGCCTCTACAGGAATTGTAAGTCCCCTTGGAATGCTTTAGTCTGCCTTACAATTCTCCAATCTGATGACCCATGAAAAGGATTTTTAGAAGCAGCTGCTGTGTATGATGAATTTCTCAGTACTGGTGGTTGTGTGTGTTTTCCCTATTTGGTTTATTGTTATCTATGCAGCCTCACCCAGGCTGGCCTCTCCTCCCCTCCCCTCCCCTCCCCTCCCCTCCCCTCCCCTCCCCTCCTCTCCTCTCCTCCCTGTTCGGTGGCAAGATGCCCATGGCTGCTTATGCTCACAGAACAGCCGCTGGTGGAAGACAGAACATGAAATGAACTGGGCTGTTTTTGTTTGCCCTGTAATTTGTCTGAATCTTTAAAATCTATTTTAATCAAAATTGACTAATTACTTTGGTACTGTGTAGCCACAACTTTGCAATTTACAGAGTGTGGTTCCCTTATGCTTCTAAATAAAAATCTGTGAAGATTTTGGGGGAGTGCCCTGAAATCTAATTCTTTGCTTCATGGGGATAGTGGTGTAATTCTAAGCAGAATCCAAAAATGGAAGTCAGAGCTCAGTGTACCTGTGTGGTCTGTGGCAACAGTTCACACACTCTGGCCACATGATTGGGAAGGCTCTCACTGGCCACTACTACCACTGGCCACTCCACTACTGTCGTGAAACATACAGGTCCAGAAGCAGTCATTGTAATCTCTGGGGTGGGTGAGGCAGAGAAGATACCTCACCTTTGTGCAAGAAGCAAGTTGAGCCAAAATGGGGTTTGCTTTGAGCCAAGCAGTTACTGCCCAGCATAGTTTACTTATAGAGTTCTGGAAGGAATAGCCATTGACTGCACAGTTCTGTGATTTGGCAAGACTCTTAGCTCTCAGAGACCAGCTTTGTCCTTCATAAAATAGGAAGAACTACAACAACAACAACAACAAAAATAGTAACAACACTTATTTCCAGAGTTGCTATGAGAATCCACCTAACACAGGTATGTAAAACTCTTAGTAAAATAAAACAAACAAAAGTCCCACAAAAGCCAAACAACTAAAATACCCATAGACAAAGTTGTTGGCTGTGTGCACACATGTCCACCTGCAGCAACCTGACCCATCAGCATGAAGCTCATTAGCTCAGGATCTGAGGTGAGGGCAGGAAGAAGTGGCTGTACTTTTATACCTCGTCCTCTACCTGTCTCAGGGGCTCTCTGCTCACAGGTTACCCTGGGATTGTCCTCTAGGTGCCCCCCTTCCCAGAGTTCACCAACATCTCATGCAGAGGGCCCTTCACAGTGCAACTCAGCCACATACACTGTGCTGACTGACAGCCAACCCCTGTTTCCAAAGTGAGGTTCTGGAGGCCAAGGTGTTGACACATGGCTGCTTGTCTGGAGACGGATAGCTGTGAGGACACTCAGGCTCTGCCTGGAACATTGCACATCCTTCATTCAGATCAAAGATTTTGGCATCCCAGCAGGTCCATCTTTCCCTGGCCAGCCCTCCAGGCCCAGGTTTCACCTGTGAATTGTGTGTTCCTGAGGCTACTCAGTGCCCTCCCCAGACAGACCTAAGGACTGTGATTTTAATTTCCTTTATTGTTTAGGAGACCATATGGAAAACAGTGCTGCAGAGTGAAAAGAGTAGAAATTTCACAGCGCTCTGTGGAGGAGAAACCATGCAGTCCCAGACTCATGGAGGGGATATCGCCCCAGTGGCAGGCGACTCCCCAGGGCAGAGAGACTGCCTGTTGGAAAGGAGCCAGCCCTCTGTGAGAAGTGATGCCTCCCAGCCCCTGTCCCATCAGTGTGTGTGTGTAGGTACGTGTGTGTGAATGTGTGATCGGTGGACAGGGGGCTGTCTAATGCATCACCTACTTAAGTCACTGACCCTCTGGAGAAGGTCCTTGTTTGTGATTTGAATGAGACCATCAGAATTTGCCTGTTCTCCCTCAACTGCCCAGAAAACAGTCTTAGTGGGAAGTTTCCATTAGTTTCCTGCAGCTCCTCAGCTGTCTGCACGCTGACTAGAAACTCTGATTGGCAGTGATATGTGCATTTAGTTAACCAAGGGAGGGACCATGGTGTCCTGTGGACTTTGTGTGTGCATGCGAGTGTCAGGGGGAAGAACATGGGGGCACTGCTGAGAGTGGACCTGGCAGCGATGCTCATGCAGCACAATGCTCACACGGGGTGTCCACCAGAGTGTTTGGTGCTTCAGGTCACTGCCTGCCCCTAAAGCCACCTGAGGAAGCAGCGAGCATGGCTGCAGTGTGCACCAAATGTCTCCAGTCTGTATCCAGAGGCTGCGTGTTTAACAACCTCTGCCTCTGGCAAAGAGAGTGAGGAAGCTAATGACCCTTTTTCAGAAAGAAATGCTCCATTTCTTTTTTAGGAAACAAAATCTGGAGTAAAATGTGATTCTATCGTTGCATAAAATAAGCACTTAGAGAGGCTGGCCCTGGTTTTTGGATGAGTCAGCGTGAGTGTTCCATGTTTTGATGAGGAGAGAAAATTCATGATGGGGGCCCAGCAAATGGAATAACTGATTAGGCAAAAAGCATCCTCTAGTCACAGCATCCAGAGGTGGATGTGCCTGTAGGACAACAACCATTTAGTGTGTGGAGCTAGTGAGCTTTTCTGCAGGGAAGTTTCATCCATGGCTGCCATTGTTAGTGGGGGCTAGAGTCTTCAGAAGCTTTTACAAAGCCCTGTGCCAGTCCCTGACCCCCTGCCTCAGACTCCCTAGGAGGCCTGGCTGAGCCCACAAGCCCCACTAAGTGGCCTCCTCACAGAGAAGCTTCCAAAAAAAGCAGCAGTCAGCTCCTCTGGAGGCAGCACTTTCACGCAGGGTTGACACCAGGCCCAGCAATGCCCTAACTCCTATCACAGTCTAAGGAGATGGAGGGAGCTCAGGGACAGTCAGTTGTGCAGTCTCCTTGCCCAACACCGACTCTCCGTGTCCTATAAACCTGTTTGAAGTCTTAGAATAAAGAGAGGATTACACACGCTGGTGTGGCCTTCTGAGAGTGCCCATCCCATCCTTGTGTAGATGAAAACTTTACCCCCACTCTGTGTCACTGGATCCCAACGATCTGTGAAATAATGGGCTTCTGTAGGATTTGATTTCAATGGAATGACTTAAGAGTCAAGTACTTGGGATTTTTCTCTTCCTGTACTTGATAAGGATCTCCTTAACTGGGGCTTCTTTCCTTGGGGGAAGTCTGCTGTAGGCAGTAACAACAACAGTGACCTTCCCGGAGTGGCTTTCTCCCTGCCAGGCTTAGCACCCATGTCTGGGGGCATCACACACTGACTGTGTTAGTGGCTCTCTTCTTCTGTCCCATCCCTGTCTTCCTTTCTTGCAGAGTGACTACTCGAGTGACACAGAGAGTGAAGACAACTTCCTCATGATGCCCCCAAGGGACCACCTGGGCCTCAGCGTCTTCTCCATGCTCTGCTGCTTCTGGCCTTTGGGTATTGCAGCCTTTTACTTGTCCCACGAGGTAAGCCTGTCTCCATGGGCCACACAGGCAGCCTACCCGGGCTGCTGAGGAGGAGAGCCTCAGAAGCCTGTTCAATCATGCTATCCCAGGGGCCTGCAGTTAATGGTTGGAGGACTGGCCCATGAAGGAGGTCATGGGCCTCACCTCAAGGTGCTGGGACTGGTGAGTGCTGGAGTCTTCTGCTGCTTTTTACAAACCTGGAACTGAAGCAGGCTGGGGGGTCTGCCTGTGAGCGGGCATCTGGGGTGTGCCAGCAGGACTGACCCAACTCTGGGAGGTACTGTGCCCAGGACAAGGACAACAGGAAGGAGGTGGTTCTGTCTGTGACAGGCTCATTCACATGAATAGGTTGTAGTGTCCACCACCTGTGTGTACTCCTCAGCTGAAGCTGAGTGAGAGGAATGGCCCATCCCAGGGTGAGTCACACCTTCCCTCCTCCAGCGTGAGGGTTTCTGGAGGCATTGGTTCCCAGATCTTTTTCATGCAAAGCATTTACCTTGTTGTGCCTTCATGGAAGCCAGGTTTTGGAAGATGTTCTCTAGCAAATGAAGAGTGTTCATGCATAAACAGTCTCTGTTCCCATTTTTTATTAATCAAAGGGACACACACCTGCCAGTCACAGTGTGTTTCAGCATTACCAAACCCAAAACCTCAGCCCAGCCAAACCAGAGAAAGACAAGGTGGCTCCCTGTGTCGGAAAGGTGGAGAGCGTGGTACCCACACTCATGTGTGTCCCCTGGGTGCACTGCATGTCCCTTGGTGCTCAGGACTTCCTCTCTAGCTTCCAGGGTTCTGGGGCTCAGGCTGCAAACTCAGTCAGGCAGGCCTGGTGTCTGAAACATTTATTTCTCCCTGCTTGAAAACAGGTCCCCTGGCTGACCCCAGCATGGCCTCTCACTGCTTCTTGTTGGTTTCTGTGTTGATCTCATTTTGTTTTATGAGAGAAGAATCCCTTGATACATTGTCCTTTCTCCCCTCCCCATTTTATTACATCACAGAGGAACAGGGGAGAGCAGTGCACCAACTGATGTCAGAGCCCCTGAAAGCAAGTGCTTCTTAGTAGGAACTCTCAAGAGGCCCTTCCAGGCAGGGACAAAGCAGAGCCCTTCTCAGTCAGCACTGCTCTGCTGTCCTGGTTCTAAAGGATAATGGGTGTGGGGTGGGTATGTTGGGGACAAGTCCTGCACTGCTGTGGTTGGGCTAAGCAGTTGTTCCATATTGTTCCAGCTTGGCCTGGAAGGTCTGTCTAAGCTTCACCTTTGTGAGTTCATCCCACAATGCCAGAGACCCCCTTCTTTGGAGGAACAAGCATGGGCCAGGAAGCAAGACTCCAGGTCTGGCAGAGGCCTGGGTGGCTATGGGGCAGAGTCAGCCGTAGGTGTACCCAGATCCCAAGAAGGGGACATAGGCACTACATAGGCTGAGAATTAGGGCACATAGCCGGACCTGGAGAGAAGCATGTGGACAGATGCCCTCGTGTGTGCAAAACACAGGGCCTGCCTGCTCCTGTATAATCTGCACTCTGAACCTGGGTCAGCATGCTACAAATAGGCCAGGGTATTTTCACTAAGAAAGGGAAGGTCAGGAGTGTAGAGCAAAGAGAAACAGCTTCTCGCACATCATAGGCCATTCAGGTTTCTCCTTAAGCTCAATGTGTGACTTCAGGTCTCCGCCTGTATCCCAGTCCTGCCACCTGCAGTGGTGAGGGAAGGCGGATCACTTCCAGCCTCCTGGGTCAACCCTGCTGAGTAAGCCCTTTACGTACCCTGGCTGGAGGTGGGGGGAGTACCATTGATCTCAGAGCTATATTTTGGTTGCCAAATTTTAGATGGGGACAGATGTGTTTAAAGGGACAGCAGCCAACATTGACATGAATGCACACATAGGGTGTTGGATGAAGTGAGCCCCGGGTAAGTGGCCGGGCACAGGGAAAGGAGGGAGAGGCTGCCCCTGTCTTGGCTGCTCCACATCCTGGGTGAGGCCCCCATCTCTGGAGCAGGGCAAGCTGTGCACAGCACCTTTGTCTGAAAAACCAAGGCCACAGTTGCCATTTAGATTCTTTCTCAGAAAATAATTTCATTCTTCACAACTTAAGAAACTCTTACTTGGGCCTGATGTGTCAGATGTTTAATACTCTCAGTGGTAAAGATCATTCTGAGTATTTGTTTAACATTGAATGTGAAATGCAGTGTCTATGGAGGCCTCTGCTCACACTGCTCCCAGGTGAAGAGCAAACATTGTTGAGGAGTTTAGGGGTTTCTTGCAGCATTGAAATTTGAAGAGAGTTTCTAAGGGATCCTAGCCTCTCAATCCCTCTTTTCATTGTGTTGTGAGCATGGATTTCCTTCAGTGGAACCCCAGCAGAGAAGAGGTGCCACATTTCATAGAGAACTCTCTGCAGGTGAGTGCCCTTCACAAGGCCTGTGTCCTGATCCTTCTCCCTAGGCCCACAAAGCTCACTGCTTACAGCCCACAGCTGTGGCACTTTGGGGCTTTCCTGCAGTCCTGGGGGACAACCAGCCTGGACGCTCAGCGTTCCAGCCCAGCCATCAGGCTGTGGGGCATTCTGTTTGTGTCCTTTCAATCCAACTGCAGACACAAAGTCTGCAGCAGGCATTAGAGGGGAGCTTCCACGGGAGACCACGTGGCACGCAGTAGAGCAGACACACTCCGCGAGTCATTACACTAAATTAAATCAGTGCTTTCCTGGGCAAGGCCAGCTGGGAGCTCTCTCCACGGCACTGGAGAGAGGAGAGCCCAGAGCTGGTTTATGCAGGGTCCTTTGTTGGTGGCCACAGGCATGTCCTACTGCCCTCAGCTGCTGGGGCGCTGAAGCGCTGACGTCATAGTGGAGCAAACAGCCTATCTATGAAGCCAGGACCCCTCCAGTTTCCAAACACTGGCTCACAAGGAAATCTTTGACATCTAAGTGTGACTTAGGGTAATTTTTTTTCCTTTTATCATAGATCATATCTCAGTGTAGTCACTGACAATTAGATCATGTCTGTGCATTGTCAAAATAACCACTTAACAGACTACTCAGGAACATGTGAGTCCATTCCAGGAAAACACAACAAAGCAAATCTCTGGTTAGATGACTTAGGGCAGGGGGGAGGAGAATTAATAGGATCCCTAGACTTAAGAAACCCAGCTTATTTTTTTTTTCTGCTTTATTCCGGTGGGGTCAGCAGGCAACTTTGCCAAGCCTGTTTCCTGATCCATAAAATGGTATCACAATAACCTAGTGCAAGCAGTCATCTGGATCAGGGAAGTGAAGTTAGAAAGTTTCCAGAGGTTCCTGAAAAGCAGCAGGTGCTGACCATGCTCTCCTGGAAATCCCAGATGTCAGTACACAGGTAGGTCTCTAGGGGAAAGGATACCTGGAAGGAGACAGGATATTTTCTCTAACAGATTTTATAACTAAAAAGGTGTTGATTAAGTACTAGTAAGAATAGTACTGAAAGTGTTAGTAATGCAGGTGACATCTGCTGAGCACCTACTAGGTCCCATGTTAAATACTATGCACCTGGCTTCTCAGGGAGTGGTCCTGACCAGCAGCATGGACATACCCAGAACTGTCAAGAATGCACACTGTCTAGCCCCAGCACAGACCTGCTTGATCAGAGCATCTGGGTGTGGGGCCCAGGAATCTGCATTTGAACATAGGAAGACTGTGAGGCAGCAGTGCCATCATATCACTCTGCGGGTCATGAAACCAGGGTTCAGTGAGATCAAATGGTGTCCCAAGGCCAAAGGAGGCTGACGGTGAGCTGGAATTACCAGGGCAGCCTGGCTCGAAGCCACCTCTAGAGGAGGCAGCTGGCTGGGCCTGATCAGCATGGAGGCCTTGGGGGGATGAGCATGGTTTTTTTCACAGCCTTATTTTACCTCAGCAACGTTAATTGTTTGCTCCAGCCCCCAGTGCAAGCAGATTTTATAAACCAATTTATAGACGGGAAAGTGTTCTATGCAATTTTGGCAGAATCATCTAGGAACTGATGCTTCTCAATGATGTGGAGGATAGAAATGAATCTGTAATTTGCCAAGTGACTGCTGTGAGCTAGTTATTGCATACACTTTTTCTTATTTAACCTTTGAAATGAGTCTGAAAGGTGGACAGTTATTATCCTCATTTTATGGATGACAAAACTGAAATTTCCATGGATTAAATGACATATAGAAATCAGAGATGTAGCAAGTATGGATACATGATGGAAATATCATTATTTCTAACCTTAAAATCCAATCTTCTGCAACATAATTGTGCCTTTTATCTGTTTGCAAACAAAATTAGAAGCATAGTACTTGCTTCTAAATCCACCATCCCTGATCCCACTTATATCAGGGTAAAAGTGAGAAAGACACTTCCACTCTAGACGGTACTGTCTGTGCTGGGCATCCTCATCACCTCACTCAATCCCATGGGGCAGGCGCTAGCGAGACAGAGGCTGAGGGCCCTCCCCAAGGAGTCCTTGGGTCTGGGCCTGAGTGCCGGGCAGGCCAGAGGTTTGCATGTGCTGTGTCTGCTGCAAATGTTTCCTGCATTCTAGTACTTATTATGTCTTGATTTCATTTCATTTCATAAAATGTTTCTTTCTTTTACTAACTGAAACATCATAACAATAATTAAATGAGAAACGGGTATTAAGAATCAGATTATGAATTTTATGAATAGGACCAGCAAAGGGAATTGGGCAAATTAGGGGGGGAAAAGAGGAATCTCTTTATAGTATAAAACCAAGAAGAACAAGAGTCCAACTTTGCATATGATAATACCCTTAAAACCCAGTCATTCATCCGATATTTACTGAGCTCCCACTATGTCTCAGGTCTTGCTCTGGGTGCAAGAATATAGCAGCAAACAAAGCAGAAGTCCACCTTCCTAGAGCCAGAGCCAACATTTTTGTGATGAGAAGCAAAAAACACACAAAAGTAAACTTATAGCATATCCAATAGTGATACATTATAAAGGAGAAAATTCAAGTTGGAAACGGATATGGGGCATACATTATTTATTTATTTGAATGTTTTATTTCTGAGAGAGAGAGAGAGAGAGCATGAGCAGGGGAGGGTCAGAGAGAGAGGGAGACACAGAATCTGAAACAGGCTCCAAGCTCTGAGCTGGCTGTCAGCACAGAGCCGGATGCAGGGCTCAAACCCACGAAATGTGAGATCATGACCTAAGCCGAAGTCTGACGCTTAACCGACTGAGCCACGCAGGTGCCCCGGGGCATACAATTATAAATAAGGGAGCCAAAGAAGGGCTTGCTGAGGGGGTAACATTTAATAATGAAATTATAGGCCGACTCATAAGTATCTCTTGAGGAAGAACTTCTCGGGCAGAGGGACAGCCAGTGCAAAGGCCCTGATGGGGGAACATGCCTGGTTCATACAGGGAATGATTTGGGAGCCAGTGTGGCTGCAAGCAGGTGCACTTTGATTGTGGAAGAGGAAATAAGACAAGAGAGGGGTGGGGTGGGGCAGACCCCACAAGGCCTTTTAGGTTGTAACAGTGACTCAGGCTTTTTGTTTGGGGTGAGAAGCCACTGGGGTGTTTGAGCAGAGGAAAGACACCATCTGTCTACACTCTATCAGGGCAGCATGTGGAACGTAAGGGTAGAAGATACCATACTGGATTCGGGTATAATCATCAAGGAGTAGACCATCCAGTAGTGATCTGGACCACAGTCATGGTTGGGAATTTAGTGAGAAGTAGAGACATCAGGATGGCTTTTAGAAGAATGGCCAAAAGATTTCAGTCGTGGGTCTGAGAAGGAGAGAAGGAAAGGAGTCACTGGATGATGGGTTCCTTTGGCGGGGGGCACACTGGCTGTGTGCCAAGGAAGCAGGGGAGCCAGGCTTTGACCCTGGCAGGTTTGCAATGCCTTCTATCATCCAAGTGGAGACACTAAGAGGACAGCTGGTCGTGTGTATTTGGGACTCAAGGGAGAAGGACAGGAATGTAAGATGAGGTTTAAGAATTAAGCTCTTACAATAGGGAGGCTGGTGGCAGCATTGGCAAGAGCAGTTCCAGAGTGCTGGAAGTGAAAGGCCATGTCCGTGGGCTCAAGAGAGAGTAGGAGAGAACAATCCAGAGATACTGAGCTGTGCTTCTGGGAACCGGAACAGTAGGCACTGTGCAGAAGGTATGGGAGGGGCTCATGGGTGCTGGGAATGTTCTGTTTCTTGACCCGGGTGCTGGTTACACACTTGCCAGCATTCCCACAAGGATAAAGCTCAGTAAGTGGAAACTGGTCACTTATTGAGCATCACGTTTAATGATACATGCACTTTTCTGTAGATATATTTTAACATTTTTTTTTAAAAGATTATGTGAAGAGAACCATTGGATATGGTACATCAAGTTATCTGTTTTATTTTTTTAATTTTATTTTATTTTTTACAAATAGTTTATTGTCAAATTAGTTTCCACATAACACCCAGTGCTCATCCCCACAAGTGCCCTCCTCCATGCCCCCCCTCCTCCCCCCCACATCCACCAGTCCTCAGTTTTTGTCAGCATTCAAGAGTCTCTCATGGTTTGCCTCTCCCCCTTTCCCCCACCATTTCTGCCCTTCTTCTCCCCCTTGGTCCTCTGTTAAGCTCCTCCTAATCCTCCTATACGTGCACACATATGATATTTGTCTTTCTCTGCCTGACTTATTTCGCTCAGCATAACACCCTCAAGGTCCATCCATGTTGCTACACATGGCCAGATTTCATTGTTTCTCATTGCCATGTAGTATTCCATGGTATAGATAAACCACATCTTCTTGATCCATTCATCTGTTGATGGACACTTAGGCTCTTTCCATGTTTTAGCTATTGTGGAGAGTGCTGCTATGAACATTGGGGTACATGTGCTCCTATGCATCAGCATTTCTGTATCCCTTGGGTAAATTCCTAGCAGTGCTATTGCTGGGTCATAGGGGAGTTCTATTGTTAGTTTCCTTAGGAACCTCCACACTGTTTTCCAGAGGGGCTGTACCAGTTTACATTCCCACCAAGGGTGCAGGAGGGTGCCCGTTTCTCCACATCCTCGCCAGCATCTAGAGTTCTCTGATTCGCTCATTTTAGCCACTCTGACTGGCGTGAGGTGGTATCTCAGTGTGGTTTTGATTTGTATTTCCCTGATGAGGAGGGATGCTGAGCATCGTTTCATGTGTCTGTTGGCCATCTGGATGTCCTCTTTGGAGAAGTGTCTGTTCATATCTTCTGCCCATTTCTTCACTGGGTTGTTTGTTTTTCGGGCGTGTAGTTTGGTGAGTTCCTTGTAGATTCTGGATATTAACCCTTTATCTGATATGTCATTTGCAACTATCTTTTCCCATTCCGTTGGTTGCCTATTAATTTTCTGGGTTGTTTCCTTGGCTGTGCAGAAGCTTTTAATCTTGATGAGGTCCCAACAGTTTATTTTGGCTCTTGATTCCCTTGCTTTTGGGGATGTGTCAAGTAAGAAGTTGCTGCGGTGGAGGTCAAGGAGGTTGTTTCCTGCTTTCTCCTCTAGGGTTTTGATGGTTTCCCGTCTCACGTTCAGGTCCTTTATCCATTTTGAGTTTATTTTTGTGCATGGTGTGAGAAAATGATCTAGTTTCATTCTTCTGCATGTTGCTGTCCAGTTCTCCCAACACCATCTGTTAAAAAGGCTGTCTTTTTCCATCGGATATTCTTTCCTGCTTTGTCAAAGATTAGTTGGCTGTATACTTTTGGGTCCACTTCTGAGTTCTCAATTCTGTTCCATTGGTCTATGTGTCTGTTTTTGTGCCAATACCATACTGTCTTGATGATGACAGCTTTGTAGTAGAGGCTAAAGTCTGGGATGGTGATCCCTCCCGTTTTGGTTTTATTTTTCAGGATTACTTTGGCTATTCGGGGTCTTTTGTGGTTCCATACAAATTTTTGGATAGTTTGTTCTAGTTTTGAGAAGTATGCTGGTGCAATTTTGATTGGAATTGCATTGAATGTGTAGAGTGCCTTAGGTAGTAATGACATCTTAACTATATTTATTCTTCCTATCCATGAGCATGGAATGTTTTTCCATTCTTTGTGTCTTCTTCAATTTCCTTCATAAGTTTTCTATAGTTTTCATCATACAGATCTCTTGTATCCTTGGTTAGGTTTATTCCGAGGTATTTTATGGTTTTTTGTGCAATTGTGAATGGGATCAGTTTCTTGATTTCTCTTTCTGTTGCTTCATTGTTGGTGTATAAAAATGCAACCGATTTCTGTACGTTGATTTTGTACCCTGCAACTTGGCTGAATTCTTGGATCAGTTCTAGTAGGCTTCTGGTGGAGTCTGTCGGGTTTTCTATGTAGAGTATCATGTCATCTGCGAAGAGTGAAAGTTTGACTTCCTCTTTGCCAATTCTGATGCCTTTGATTTCCTTTTGGTGTCTGATGGCTGATGCTAGGACTTCCAGCACTATGTTAAACAACATGGTGAGAGTGGGCATCCCTGTCGTGTTCCTGATCTCAGGGGGAAAGCTCTGAGTTTTTCCCCGTTGAGGATGATGTTAGCTGAGGGCTTCTCATAGATGGCTTTGATGATGTTTAAGTAGGTTCCTTCTATCCCAACTTTCTCGAGAGTCTTTATTAGAAGGGATGCTGTATTTTGTCAAATGCTTTTTCTGCATCTATTGACAGGATCATATGGTTTTTATCTTTTCTTTTATTGATTGAATCGATCATGTTGATTGATTTGCGAATGTTGAACCAGCCCTGTAACCCAGGAATGAATCCCACTTGATCTTGGTGGATGATTCTTTTTATATGCTGCTGGATTCGATTTGCAAGGATCTTGTTGAGAATTTTGCATCCGTATTCATCAAGGATATTGGCCTGTAGTTCTCTGTTTTTGCTGGATCTCTGTCTGGCTTGGGAATCAGAGTGATGCTGGCTTCATAAAATGAGTCCGGAAGTTTTCCTTCGCTTTCTATTTTTTGGAATACTTGAGAAGAATTGGGATTAATTCTGTTTTAAATGTCTGGTAGAATTCCCCAGGGAAGCCATCAGGTCCAGGGCTCTTATTTGTTGGGAGATTTTTGATCACTGATTCAATTTCTTCACTCGTTATGGGTCTGTTCAGGTATTCTATTTCTTCCCGTGTGAATTTTGGTAGTGAGTGTGTGTTTAGGAATTTATCCATTTCTTCTAAGTTATCCAATTTGTTGGCATATAATTTTTCATAGTATTCCCTGATAATTGCTTGTATTTCTGAGGGGTTGGTTGTAATAAGTCCATTTTCATTCATAATTTTGTCTATTTGGGTGCTCTCTCTTTTCTTTTGGACAAGTCTGGCTAGAGGTTTGTCAATTTTGTTTACTTTTTCAAAAAACCAACTCTTGGTTTCATTGATCTGTTCAATTGTTTCTTTAGTCTCTATGTTGTTTATTTCTGCTCTAATTTTTACTATTTCTCTTCTTCTACTGGGTTTAGGCGTTCTTGTTGCTCTGCCTCTAGTTCCTTTAGGTGAGCTGTTAGGTTTTGGACTTGCGCTTTTTCTAATCTCTTGAAATAGGCCTGGAGAGCAATGTACTTTCCTCTTAGGACTGCCTTTGCCGCATCCCATAGATTTTGAATTGTTGTGTTTTCATTTTCATTTGTTTCCATGTATTTTTAAATTTCATCTCTAATTGCCTGATTGGCCCATTCATTCTTTATTAGGGTGTTCTTTAACCTCCATGTTTTTGGAAGTTTTCCAGACTTCTTCCTGTAATTGATTTCAAGTTTCAAAGCGTTGTGATCTGACAGTGTGCATGGTATGATCTCTATTCTTTTATATTTATTGAGGGCTGCTTTATGTCCCAGTATGTGATCTATCTTGGAGAATGTGCCATGCGCACTTGAGAAGAAAGTAAATTCCCTAGCCTCAGGATGTAAAGTTCTAAATATATCCGTCAGGTCCATCTGGTCCAATGTATCTTTCAAGTCCTTTGTTTCTTTAGTGATTTTCTGTTTGGTTGACCTATCCATTGCTGTAAGCGGAGTATTAAAGTCTCCTGCTATTAGCACATTCTTATCTATAAGCTTGTTTCTGTTTGTGATTAATTGTTTTAGATATTTAGGTGCTCCCATATTCGGTGCGTAGACATTTATGATTGTTAGTTCTTCCTGATGGATGGACCCTATAATTATTATGTAGTGCCCTTCTTCATCTCTTGTGATTGTCTTTAATTTAAAGTCCAGTTTGTCTGATATAAGTATCGCTACTCCAGCTTTCTTTTGATTTCCAGTAGCATGATATATATTTCTCCATCCCCTTACTTTTAATCTGAAGGTATCTTCCCGTCTAAATGAGTTTCTTGTAGACAGCATATAGATGGATTTTGTTTTTTAATCCATTCTGCTACCCTATGTCTTTTGATTGGAGCATTCAGCCCATTTACATTCAGTGTTATTATTGAAATATGTGGGTTTAGAGTCTTTGTGTCCTTTGTGGGGTTCATGTTTGTGGTGGTGTCTCTGGTATCTTTGTTCCTTGCAACCTTTCCTTCAGAGCGTCCGCCTCAGGATTTCTTGTAGGGCTGGCTTCGTGGTGACAAATTCTTTCAATTTCTGTTTGTTTGGAAAGGTTTTTATCTCTCCTTCTATTTTGAATGACAGGCTTGCTGGATAGGGGATTCTTGGCTGCATATTTTTACTGTTCATCACATTGAAGATCTCCTGCCATTCCTTTCTGGCCTGCTACGTTTCAGTAGATAGGTCTGTCACCACTCTGATAGGTTTCCCTTTGTATGTGAGGGCCCTTTTCTCCCTAGCTGCTTTCAAAATTCTCTCTTTGTCCTTGTATTTTGCCATTTTTACTATGATATGTCGTGCAGAAGATCGATTCAAGTTACGTCTGAGAGGAGTCCTCTGAGCCTCTTGTATTTCCACATTGACTTCCTTCCCCAGGTCGGTGAAGTTCTCTGCTATAATTTGTTCCAGGACTCCTTCAGCACCTTTCCCTCTCTCTTCCTCTTCTGAGATTCCTATGATACGGATATTGTTGCGTTGACTGTGTCGCTGAGCTCTCGAATTCTTCTTTCCTGTTCCTGGATCAGTTTGTCTCTTTTTTTGTCAGCTTCTTGTTTTTCTAGAATGGTGTCTTCTAAATCACTTATTCTCCTTTCTGCCTCTTCAAGCCGTGCATTGTAGGCCTCTAATTTATTATGGATCTCATTTATTGCATTTTTTAATTCTTCATGCCTATTTTTATTTTCCATTCTGTCTGTAGCCATAGTTTCTTTGATGTCCCCTATGTTTTTTTCAACCCCTGCTATTAATTTCACCATTATTATTCTAAAATCTTGTTCACTTATGCTGCTGATATCTGTTTTGAGCAGTTCATTAGCTGTCATTTCTTCTTGGAGTTTCTTTGGAGGAGAGTTCTTTCGTTTCGTCATTTTAGTTAGCTTTCCGGCTCTTGTTGATTTTAGAGACCTGTTATGCCCTCTGTTTCTATGAGCACTGCTATATCCAAGAAACTCTTTGACTTTCCAGGGCCTATCCTTTCAGAGATTGTTTTTTGAATGGTATCCCTCGGTCACTCTTGTTGGGACCTTAGTTATTTTATTTTCCTATTCATAGTGATATTTGGGACTCTTCACCTTGTGTACTCTAGCTTGTTTCTTGGGGTAGCCCTGGAAAAGAAAACAGACAGACAAACACACAGGGAGCAGGAGCACACAAACGCACAGGCTGATTCAACTAACATGCAAAGTGAGAGGGAAAACGAAAAAGTTAATAGAAAAGACGGAGGAGGGAGGGCGAATAGGGAGCATAAAATACATAAAAGGGTCAAAAAGGGGAAAAGAAAAGGAAAAAAGAAGAAAACCGATGGACAAAGAACGGTTTAAAGCATATACCTGGATTTCCCAGCTACAGTTAAATAGCCGTGTGTATGCAGTGCTGGTTGAAGAGCATAGAGAAAAAGAGAGAAGGCAGGGTGAGACAAGGCAGATTTGGAAATAGAATGAACAGGCAGAAGGGATAAGAAACTTTTTTCAAAGAGGTAAAGGGTAGAATGTGGTTGGATAGGTGAGAGAAGGATGCTGGAATTATCCAGAGAAACTATATAGTCTAATTACTCCTGAGAGAAATAGCTGAAAAAGTCGGTAGGTGTAGAATTTACATTTACAGAATGGACTTGTGATTGTTTAAGCAAGCTGGCGACCAGAGTTAATCAGGTCAGTGTTTTGGGGAAAAAAAGCGAGAAAAGAGAAAAAAGAAGAAAAAAAAGAGAAAAGAAAGGGAAAAAAAAGAAAGAAGAAAAAAAAAGAAAAAGGAAAAAGAAAAAAAAAGGGAGGAGGGCACCTCTCAGGCAGGGATGGGCGTGGCGTGATCCGATGCCTCAGGCGGGGGTTCTGCCTTGGCGATTGTGGGGAGGAGAGTGACGGTGCTCCAGTCCCTTCTTGAACCCCGCGCTGCAGCTCGCTTTTTTTTTTTTTTTTTGGCGTGTCAACTCCCCGTTCCGGGGACGCAGCCGAAGTTGGTTGCACTCTTCAACCCAGGCCAGTTCCAATCTCCAAATCCCAGTCCGTGCCCCGCTGAAGTTGCCTTAGACACAGCTTCCCAGACAACCCCCTCGGGCTATTCCAGGCTCCCTGCTGAGCTCTGGGGGCGGAGTCAGGATAGCTGCTTCCTTCTCTGGGTCGGGCTGGTGCGCATGCGCGGGGGCTTGCCTGCCAGGTCCGTGTAGCCTGAGCCTGCTGGAGTGAGGAAAACCGGGTCTCTCTATGGCTCGTCACCCGAAACACGAACTCACAGGCAAATTTCCCAGTTTTTAGCTTTTTGCCTTCCCTCTCGAGTTCCAGCCAGCCAGGAGCGCGGACGCCCGGTGTCTGCGCTTCTCCTTCAGGGGTCCCAGCCGCCCTGGAGCTACAATGGCGGCAGGCGCGCCGCCGCTGGAGTGAGGAAAACCGGGTCTCTCTATGGCTCGTCACCCGAAACACGAACTCACAGGCAAATTTCCCAGTTTTTAGCTCTTTGCCTTCCCTCTCGAGTTCCAGCCAGCCAGGAGCGCGGACGCCTGGTGTCTGCGCGTCTCTTTCAGGGGTCCCAGCCGCCCTGGAGCTACAATGGCGGCAGGCGCGCCCGCGCCGCTTTAAAACCCAACCTCCAGGAGCGGCACAAAGAAGCAGTTTGTGTGCTCAGCCTCCCCAGGACCAGTTGTCGCGAGGGGACCTGGTGTGCAGGTATTTGGCAAGTACGGTCTTTCTATGCACCGAGCGGAGATTTTTCTGTCTCGGACTCTCTCCTTTTCCCCTCTCACTCCCCGTAGAGGGTAGAGGGGGATCGCCTCCCACCCTGGAGGCTCCGATCCCGGCCCGATTTTACCTTCCCCAGGTTCGCACTCACGTTAGAAGGCTTTCTCAGTGGATTCTGCGTCCTTTTTCTCCGAGTCTCTCAGGTTTTGTATGGTTTCCAATGGCTTCAGATCTTTTCTGTGTGATGTATGGGCGCGAGTGCAAGTACGGAGCTCCTTACTTCTCCGCCATCTTGCCTCCTCTCCTTAAGAGTCTTTTTAAATGCTTATTTATTTTTGAGTGAGAGAATGTGCATGTGCACGAGCAGAGGAGGGGAGCGGGGGTGGACAGAGGAGCTGGAGTGGGCCCTGTGCTGACTGTAGACAGCCCATTGCTGGGCTCAAATTATGAGATCATGGACTGACCCTAAGTTGAATGCTTTAACTGACTGAGTCACTCAGACCCTCCAAGAGTCTGTTTCTTGCTTCCCCCCCTTTGCTCATTTTCTTAAATTGCACATGTTGAAATCGTACGGTATTTGTCTTTTCTGACTTACTTTGCTTAGCATAATACTCTTTAGCTTCTATCCATGTCACTGCAAATGGGAAGATTTCATTCTTTTTTACAGCTAATATTCCATTGTTTATGATTGTGTACACACACACACACACACCGTCTTTATGCATTCATCAGTTGATAGATACTTGGACGGTTTCTATAACTTGCTGCTATAAACATTGGGGTGCATGTATCCCTTCTAATTAGTATATCTGTGTCCATATGCATTTTAGAATCAACGTGGACAGCTTTTATACGTACAGACCTTATACGTTTTGATCTTGATAGCGTTGAGATTAAATCCCTTTTTCTTATTTTGATAGATTTGAATTTTTTAAAAATTTCATTTTAAGTAATCTCTGTATCTAATGTGGGGCTCAAACTCACAACCCCAAGATCAAGAGTCGCTTGCTCCACTGCCTGAGCTGGCCAGGTGCCATTGAGACTGAAAGTTTTGAATGGTTCATATTGACTTTTGAGAGACAAAGATAGAGCAAGAGTGGGGCAGGGTCAGAGAGAGAAGGAGACACAGAATCCGAAGCAGGCTCCAGGCTCTAAGTTGTTAGCACAGAGCCTGACACAGGGCTTGAAATCACGAACTGTGACATCATGACCTGAGCTGAAGTTGGATGCTTAAGTGACTGAACCATCTAGGCACCCCTGGTCTGGCCGTACTCAGAGGCTCAGAAGGGGCGGGCGCGGTCCCCTCCTGGAGGCGCCGAATGCTTCTCTACCCACCCGCAGTGGTGGCTTCTCTCTTTCCCAGGAGCGGGAGGGAAGAGAGGTGCGGGAGGGGAGGGGGGAAAGCGAGGAGCCGGTGGGCTATAGAAGCCGAGCCGCTGAATGGTTCATATTGACTTTTAACTAGTGCTTTTTAGGACAGAAGCTAAGAATATTCTAGTTTATTCCCAAAGTAGACTGTCATCATAGATTTCAATCCTTAAATATATTTAAACTTACATGTGACATTTCAAAAAAAAAGAAAAAACCCTAACTGGAAGAGTTTATCATATAATTATCCAAGTGCTGTTTCCCCTAAAAATAATGTTGAAAATCTCCTGGGATTACTTTTTTTTTTTTTTTAAGCTATTTAGAACTTCTATTATGTGAAAAGAATATGTCATCTTTTTTTTCCTATATTATTTCTATATCTGCTGTCCATTCAAATAAATTTATCACTCTAGGTGAAAAGGGAGAATTTCAACTGATTCTTATGAAAACTTTTTTTTAATAGGGCGTCATCGTTGTATTGGGGAGAACTTTGCTTATGTTCAAATCAAGACAATTTGGTCCACTATGCTTCGTTTATATGAATTTGATCTCATTGATGGATATTTTCCCACTGTGAATTATACAACCATGATTCACACCCCTGAAAACCCGGTTATCCGCTACAAACGAAGATCAAAATGAAAAAGGCTGCAAGGAACTAAAATGTGAAACATCACTGTAAACTGCAAAAGCATTTAAAGTGAACGAAGTTTACGAAACAACTCCTGGTATATTCTGAGTTTAATTTTAAAAAGCTTAACTTATGGTTTTAATATTTTCTTAACTGAATGGTTCCATCAAATCTAACGGCATTTCAGGTATTTCCTAATAGTTTTATGATGGACATTTACTATATATGCCTTATTTAAGGAAATCAAGTTCATTAGTAAGAAATTACCTAGGGGGATCTTGGTAATTGACAGACTCTAAACATAGTTTCCAGGTATTAAAGTTAACAACAAAAATAGCTCTTGGGAAGTAGGTCAGGGTATTCAAATCATGGACTGGATCTTACAAGTATAAATGCCCAGGGAGATACTTGAAACCTTGGGTTATTTACTGGGTAATGCTTGTATATGTGTGTGTAAGTTAGGATGAGTGGGTAGGGAAGAAACTCACATTTTAAGCCTTGGATAAAAGAGAATCCCATCAGTTGTTTTTGTTTTGTTTTTATATTACTCTCCCGAGTACTAGAGAACATAATACTAATAAAGAAAGACTGCACATGTATCTTGATCTAATTACTTAAATTTGTAACTGGTTCCACATAGGTCACGTGTTAAAGCCCAAAATAAAATCCTTAAAGGATGATGTTTGTTCTCTTTGGCTCTAGGTGGTTTCCTGCTTCCTCTCCAGAATCTAATTAGGGATATTTCTGTTACTCTGTTTATTAAAACTTAATTTAGGTTTTTTTTTTTTTTTTTTAAATTTGGAGATTTGGAAATCTGGCTTTAAGATGAAGGTAACATAGAGTAGAGTCTTTGCGGGGTGGGTAGTATCATTGGTCACGTTGTGTTGAAGCCTGTCAAGAATCAACTCAAATTATAACTTGGGACCTGACTATATATATACCTGTAATTTAACCATGTAGCCTGCTGTCACTAGGTGAGGCTAAAATATTTTCCCTTATGTCTAAGGAAAGACGCTAGAGAACTCATGTTAAACTATTTTTGAAGGTAAGATCCCTGCTGAGTTTTTCACATTGAAATGGTCTCTGAGAAAAAATATAGTCCATTCACTAATTGTAAAGTGGTGTGCTTCAGTGAGTAGAATTCAGGAATCTAGGACTTGGGATGGGGAAAAAATATCTAACTTTAAACTGTAATTTAGTATTTCCTTTACGAATTTAAGCAACAAACTACTAGTATTAGCAGCACCTGTAATTTTGTTAAAAAGACTTTCATATCCTAGTAAGATGTTGCAGATCTCTCAAAATACCTTATTTCCATTACTATTCTGAAATTATGGTAGTTACTAGGTATGATCGGTCTTATTTAATCTTATGTATCAAATTTTTAAGAACTTACTATTGCTATATAATTTTTCTTTTGCAACCTTGTACATGCTATGTCTTAAAGGCACTATTCTGAGAAGGGACCCTTAGTTTTCAAGACAACTAGAGGCTCATGGCACAAAAAAAGTTAAAACCCTGAGTAAGGCTAGTCTTTGTTTAGTGAATAGTTCATTTTAGACTTGTTTTTAATCACTTACTGAGAAGGAGTGACAAGTTGGACTGCAGAGGCCTCATGTCATAAGGAGAGCTGATGGACAAGTGTCTGAGGAGTCTCATTTCACCATCTGTTAGCTTCTCCATTCTCTCTCAGCAGAAGGGCCTTGAATGGCAAGCTATGTTAACTAAGGTACTATCCCCATCTCTCTTCACTTAAACTAACTGCTTTAGAATACCTTTGTTATTTCTGGAACCCAGATGCTAATATGGAAGAATCAGATTAATTTGAAATCTTCAAGAATGTAGAATTTGTTACTGCAGCCTCTTTGTTGGTATAAAATCATAGAATGTCCAGTGGTAAGAAAATCCTGAGGATTTTCCTCTTGCTGTTTTTTAGCAAGCTGCCATGTTTCAGGAAAGACTGGTTAAAAAAAATACTGAGATTTTTATATTAACTCTGTGGGAGCCTCCCAATCTGGAATTTGGCTTGGACAGCAAATATACTGCTTAATTCTGCTGCATTTAGCATTGTGATTAATAAAATTTAAGATTCTTTGCATTAAATGATTCCTGCATTATCTTAGTGGGCATCACCTATGAGTACACACCTTGGGGAACAAGTAACACTAAACATAATAGGGCAATTATTGGCTAATATTGAAAATATCACTATAGTGAAAAAAACTACATGTACATGTAAAGTTGACAGAAAGTGCAAAAGAAACTCTTGCTCAAGAGAGGGAGAGAAAAAGTATACATATTTGAGACACTCTGCCCTGCCACAGCCTGAATGTTTGTGCCCCCCGCCCCCAACTCCCGCCCAGATTCTTGTTGAAACACAATCCGCAATGTGTTGTTGGTATTTGGAAGTGGGGCATTTGGGGAGGTGATAGGTCATGGGGACGTAAGTCTCAGGAATGGGATTAGGGTCCATACAGAAAACCTCTCCGAGAGCTCCCTTGTCCCTTCTGCCATCTAACAGGGACATGGCAGTCTATGAACGAGGAAGCAGGCCCTTACCTGACACCAAATCCGCTGGCACCTTGACTTCCCAGTCTCCAGAACTGCAAGAAATAAATGTGTTGTTTAACAGTTATCTAGTCTATGGTACTTGGTCACAGCAACCTGAATGGTCTAAGACCTACACCAGGAACTATGGTTCAGTTAAAGTTCCAAAAAACAAAAGTGAAGAAGGATCAAATACCCGTGTGGTTAAAATGGTGAAGTCATTTTTATTTCAGTACTTGACAAAATACCCCATAAAATTCAAAACTTCTACCATTATACAAAAATAGGTCTCTACAAGTGATATTATCTGTCTTCATCA